>PVHT021183707.1:12261263-12571539 GCA_004024745.2 Catagonus wagneri | reverse complement strand
TGGTGGAGTGGCAGGTCCAGAACATAAAAGTCTGGAGAAAAGTCCCCATCGTGGTGAAGCAGTTAACGAATCCGACTAGGAACCATGAGGTTATGGGTTTGATCCCTGGCCTTGCTCAGTGGGTTAACAATCCGGCGTTGCTGTGAGCTGTGGTGTAGGTCGCAGATGCGGCTCAGATCTGGCATTGCTGTGGCTGTGGTGTTGGCCGGCAGCTGTAGCTCTGATTCAACCCCTAGCCTGGGAACCTCCATATGACACAGGTGCGGCCCTAAAAAGCAAAAAAAAAAAAAAAAAAAGTCAGGAGCACAGATTTAGTTTGGCATCTTTGAACCAGTGAAACAACGCCAGTAGTTATTTAGCTTCAGAATTTTTATTATTAAAAAATATTTTTTCTTGGGTTTTTAGTCACTGTAGCCAGAGCTTTATTACTAGAAGCTGGATGGGCTTTCTAATGGATACAAAATTAAAAAATTATAAAAAAAAATTTTAAGGTCACTCTTCTGTGAACTTAAAAATTTACCAAGGTCAAAAAATTTACCAAGGTCACTCCCTTCTACTCCCTAATCTGGCCAGGAAGAAGCACTGCTGTGGATTACATTCTCCTCTATATTCTCTGGTTGGCTTTCTGTTAGGGTCAGTAAATGGGAGACAGGGTTGGCGTCTGGAGGGAGAGATAAGAGAGAACTTCGGTATGTTTCATCTGTCTGTTTCCTCCAGCTTCTCAGCCATGGCCTGCTTCCCCAACTACCACTCCTGCTGTGAGGCTCTTCCCCACAGTTCCAGCTCCCCCTGGGGAACTGGGCTTCATGACCTATTCCTTGTCCCCTCAGTTTAGGTTTTCCACTGTTGCTAGTCTCCTGGAGTCTCAGCATACCTTGCCATTCCTTTAACCTTGTCTATACCTTCATTAAATTAAGTATTCTAGAAAGTTTTGTTATTTCAGCCAATCTGGGCTGAACTGCCTTTTCTGGTAGGTTCCTAATTCTGCTATATAATTATTAAGTGTAGTTTAGTCAAGGTGGATCTTCTAAGTCCATTCTTCCTTCTATTACACCTCAGAATATTTCCTATACTTGAACTGAATAAATAATTAAATTTTACATATTGTGATGTTTCACCATAAAAACAAACCAAAAAAAAAAAAAACTAAGCAAAATCCTTGTCACCATGGATATGTGTTTGTCTCCTAGGGTGGTTTATTTTAGTGAAAAATATACCATAAAAAGAATACATTGTATATCATCTCTCAACATATACCTTTTCATGTGTATAACTTGTATTCCCTCCACATCAGTAAAACCATGACCAATAGTAAAAGATAATGCATTCTAATTTGCATTGTTACAGAGAAAATTTTCATAATATGAATTTTAAATCCAACAAAATGGAAAATAATAATACATGTAAAACCTCATTTGATATGTTGAAGTCTTTATTCAATCTAAACACATTCTCATTCTGACACTCTTAACAAGAGAAAAGTGTTTTTCAGTTTTATCTACCAAATGAAAAATGTAATTACTAGAAAATATTCTTATTCCAGAATTAGAATTCCCCATATATATTCAGAAAGCATGCCACTTTAGTCCTTTACATTGTCAGATAGTGATGATACTAAAACTAAAGCTTTGTTGTGAAGTGATCTTGAATTTTTTCATATGATCAATTCAAAAAGGATGTATTTCTCTCTAGTCAATACCAAAATGCATATTCTTGCCTTTTACCTTTTTTTCTTACTGCTCCTGTGGTATTTATTCCAATGCGTTCATGTGATCAGTCATTGCCACATAGGGAGTGAAAAGGCAAGAAGTTCTACCAACATTGTCACACTTTCTATAAAAGTATTTTCTGTATTATTTGCTGCTTTTTCTAGTTTTCATATATCTGACTCTCAGAATTCTTTATTTTTCAATACAATAAACAGAAGGATAAATGGACCTATTGACTTACAGCTTATATAAAAATCTAGCCACTAATTATGAGTAGTCATAATTTAATACTAAACTTGGAGACATAAACAATTTCCATTACTTCCTTCTTCCTCCTGGTGAAAATAAAGTCTTTTGCTGATGAATACAAAGGGATGCCCTATATCTCAGAGTTGCAGATGGACGGCAGATTAGGGCCATGGCAAACATAAACTAGGGCTTTCAGAGGATAAGAAAAGTCCCATGGCGGTTTCAAAATTAAAATGCATCCAAGTACTTAGGTCTGTCAACATTTCCTAGGAAGAGGGGTAAGTTCAAAAAGTTCTACCTCATTTGCTAGATTTTGCTTCTGTAAGGCAGAGATCAGCCACCTAGCAACAGCACAAAAGATTCCACTCTGACATAGTTAAACTCATGCTGGGTGAGCAGGAAGAAAAGCTATGTAGGATCAGGGCAGAGCTGGATGGCCTGCAGTTCCAGTGCCGCTGGGGAGTCTGGTTTGGGCAACTGGGAAATTCAGTCTGAGGAATGACTTTTTGTCAGCATTCTTCAAAGCTCAGGTCTCTATGCGCCTCTGCTGGGCTCCCTCTCCCCCATTCAGCCTAGTGCATTGAACACAACACACACATCACGCACAGTGAAGAAAGAAGTTATTTCCCATCAACCGCCACCCCCGTGAAAGCTCAGCTGTGCACACGCTAAGAGAACTGCTAAAGTAAAAAACTGCATCGATCAAGAGGAAACACTGTCCCCTGCAGCTATTTGGAGACTAGTGAAGCAGCGAGGTTTCTCAAGTCCCCGTTCCTTATAATATGGACAGCTATCTCTTGTTCTCTTTTTTAAAGCCAGTCCTTTGGCATAAGATCTTGCCCCAGAAATAACCTACCACTTTTCTTCCGGGAGAAGAGAATTATCTACTTAACAGTCAGGTCATACCAGAGACTTTGGAAAATATCTGGATCACAAATCCTTGTCAGCTAGGACCAGTGAACGAAATCTGGGCCATGTTTTTCCTTGGAGGATGCCCTCCCTGAATGAGTCAACAGGTCATTCAAGAGGCACTTCCATCAAATTGTCCAGGCAATGCAGTTTTAGATGTGAAAGCTTAACGGCTGGCATGGAAAGACTAAGAGCAATTGGACACTTACATGTACATGTGAGGTCTTCTTCCTGGGAAGGGGTCAGAGAAAGAAAGTCAGGTATTACTGTGCATTTGATTTTCATGACACTCTGGGCAAAAGGACTGCAGAGGAATCCAGCTCGGGGTGGGGGGCGCGGGGGAGGCAGGGAGGGAGGCGTGGGGAGAGAGGATATTTGTTTCGTGTTCCAGCGCATTCCTGGTTTGCCTGGCTTGTCTGACTCTGCACAAGGCAGAAAGTGTGTAATGCTTTCTGACAACAGGGGAGGAAGATGGAGGAACAAATACGTTTCATATCCGAGACGTGGTTAAGGGCGGCCAGTTGTCTCTGCCTTTTACTGTAGGAGATGTTACGATTTTTAAAATATTGTTACCATGTTTAACATCTTTTTGTAAAAACACATTTCTAAGCTACAAAAGCAATTCTTCTTGAAATGAAAAGGCAGAAAGTAAAATGTGAAATTGCCCTTTCCCCAGAGCCAGTCTCCTTCTGGAGGTCATTTATAACTCTGAATACTTTGTTCTATACCCTGCGATACCTGTTTTGCTTCTTCACATTCACATACTTTCTCCCCCCTCCATAGGATTTTAAAACACATTATTGTTTTGGAAATTGCACATTTCACCTAATAACACAAATACTTTTCTATGTCAGGATTTATATTTCCATTAAAACATTATTATATAATATCCCATTACACTGTTTTGAACATTAAAATCTGTTTTCAAAATAGTACTGCAAAATGCTAAAATCAACACATTTATCTCTATATTTCTTGCTAACATGTCAGTAGGCTAGATTCCTAGAATTGAGGTGGCCGAGTTTAAAATCCTTGAATAGATATTGCCACTTTGTCTTTCCTAAAAGTTGCTTTTCATAAGGGCTGTCTTATTTAGCTTTCTCAACAAACAGGTTATATTCCATTAATCTGTGTAAAAGAGGGTCAGTGGTTCTCCATCCTCACAAATAGCAGCTATTACTAAACTTTTTGTCACTTTGATAGGTTAAATAAAGGTTTCAAAGGTCTACCTTTGCATTTATTTATTAAAGATTATTATTAAAGAGGTTATATTCCAGTAATCCGTGTAAAAGAGGGTCAGTTGTTCTCCATCCTCACAAACAGTAGCTATTACTAAACTTTTTGTCACTTGGATAGGTTAAACATAGATTTCAAAGGTTTAGCTTTGCACTTATTTATATCTGAATTTTTTTTCAGATATGTGTTGACCATCTGTATTCCTTCTGCAAACAATCTTTGCCTATCATTTATTAAATGATTTTTATTGCTTTGAGGGAATAGTACATATATCACAGCTAATCACCATCTATAGTATATGATGTATATCTTTCTTGTGACTTCTTATGGTGTTTTAAAGAACATTTGTTTATGGCATCTTTTATAATTGTTGCAGATTTATTTTTCTTTAGGAATCATCCCTGTGGTCAAATTTCCAAACCTGTTCATCTCTTCCTATGGTTGCTACTAAGCATAAATATGACTTTCATTCTTCAAGATTTTAAAATATTCCTGTATTGAGTTTGGCATTAGCAGATGCAAACTATTGTATACAAGATGGATAAACTAGGTCCTACTGTATAGCACAGGGAATTATAGTCAATATCCTGTGGAAAACATAATGGAAAAGAATATGAAAGAGAATATATATATATATATATATATATATATATATGTATAGCTGAGTTACTTTGCTGTACAGCAGAAATTGATACAATGTTGTAAATTCAATAAATTTTACAAAATATTCCCTTATTGCATATTTTCTATACGAATTGTTTTATAAATTTCCCTTATTTATATACTTAATAAATCTGAGATTAATTTCTTGGGTATAATGTTAACAATAATCTGTATTTTAAATAAATGGCTAACCAACAGTCTATCTGTTTCTGTCCTAGCTCCACAATATTTATAACCATGACTTCATAGCAAGCTTTCATATCAACTATAGTAAATGCCAATCTTTGATTTTGTCTTTAAATATTTATTTTTCCTATGTAATAACTAAGATCCATTGGTCTATTTCAAAAACAAAAATCTAAAACACCAAAAACTTCCTTTGTTAATTGTCATTTGTACACTATTGAATATTGATAATTCTAAAAATAAGTTCATTTACTTTTTCCTTATCAGGCCTTTGAGTATCTTTCATTCAAACTTTAGTTTTCTTTATGTGGACCTTAAACATTTACTGTTAAAGCTTGGTCTGTATGTATTAGAATGACGCTGCTATTTCAGAATGGAGCTCTTTTCTAATTATTTTGTTCAATTGTTGTCCCTAATGGTGAAAAGGAAGTTTACTTAGTCTGGCTATTTATCTTGTATCCATCTACTTTGCTGAACCCTTTTTATCATTCTAATAGTGTCACTGTTAATGTGTTTGAATTTCCTAGGCTATGAATCTTCAACAATATTGGTATTTCTTCTTTCATATGTGTTTGACTTCTTTTTGCTTGTTCTCTTGGCTAAAATCTCGTGCAAATAGAATAATCTCAGTGGAAGCAGGCACTTTTTTCCCCTTATTCCTGTCTTTAAAGGAAAATAATTTCAGTTTTTTAAAATAGATATACACATTTAAACTTTTGGAAGAGAGGGACTACTTAAAATTTCTACTATGTCATTCAATATACTCAACTTTAATATCCCTTCTTTGGCCAGTTTTGGCAGTTTATATTTTCCCTTAAAACTGTCTCGTCCCTGTGCTGGATATGAAAAGATTACAACTCCATAGCTTACTACAACGATACCTAAATGCCCTCCTCTTTAAGTTGACTTCTCAAAACTTTGAAATAATTTTCATTTACAAAACATTCAAGTATTATTATAAACACATTTGTTAGTCCTTAGCACTTGAGTACTATGTTTGAAAAAGTAACAACAGAGGCCATGATCTTAAATTTTGATAATCTGTTCTGTATTTTACCAGTAAAGAACTATTGTTAGTTGCTATGGAGATAATTTCAATGATGTTAAATAAGAAATCAGCAGATAAATAGTGCTTTCCACTTAAACACATTTTACAGAGTGTGCTTATAAATAAAACAATTATGAATGCCACCTTTCAGCAGTAGTTCAGTACGGTTTTCCTTTTTTTGGTGTGGGGGTGGTGGACTGCACTGGTGGCACATGGAAGTTCCTGGGCCAGGTACTGAATCTACGCCACAGCAGCAACCTGAGCTGCCGTAGTGACAACACTGGATCCTTGACCCGCTGCACCACAAGAGAACTCCATAAGCTCTTTTCAAATTATAGCTCCACCGTGGCAGAGAATGTTGGTTTCTCAGTGAATATTCATTTTCTCTTCCTCCTTAGCAAAAGGTTAGGTAATTTATCCAAAGTCATGGAGTTAGTAAGTGGTGTATGAATTTCATACCCAAAACCAGGTTTACCTGGTTTTAAGGTCCCATTCCTATCCTCTTTTGCATACTACGTGCAAGATATGGTTTATATGCATGTGGGTTCTGTGAAAGAGAATGAAGTTCTACACGAGTTGGCACATGAAAGATAAATCTGGAGTTTTTCAGGTAGTCAAGGTAAAGAAAGGTAATGTGGGCAAAAAGGAACATGGACACTTAACAGAAATGCAGAGTGTGTTAATAGAAAACATCCAAATGCAAATAAAGTGTTGTTCTAGATTTCTTCAGACATTTGATTCAAATCTATACTCATAGAATCTTGCAATCATAAAATCACGAGCCACCGAGTCAAATCTCCAAAGATGCAAAAAATCACCACGGTCACTAACCTAGGAGCAGACACTGGTCACTTTCTTGCTCTTTGTCTCTTGGAAAATTACTTAATTTCACAAAGTCTCCTTTCCTTACCTGCTAAATTAGACACGATATCATCTACCCTATAGGTTTATGAGAAGGCCAAAGACTTGTTGAACACTTAAGAGGTGCCAGTTGTGTGACAACAACACACTTCAGAGTTTTAACATTTGAATCATAGGAAAGAAAAGCCATAGACTAGTTCTAGCAATGATAACTACATATTTTCACTCTTTTAAGCTTGGCACACATCTGGCACACACCTGGCTCAAGGGACAGTCCTTAACTGCTTCACATTCTAAGTGACTCTGTTGTATGGATGTATCATAGTTTATTCAGCCATCCTCCTATATGTGGGTGTTCATTTTGTTTCCAATATTTTGGAATTTTTAAAACGCTTATAGCAAGTAACCCTGTGGACATGTATTCTCATAATGTTGAAGTTGTACCGACAATATAAATTCTGGAAGTAGACTTGTTACGTTCAAAAAATAAATGAATATGTAGTTTTGTTATATATTATTCATTTCCATTAAAATACTGGTTTGCACTTCCACTAGAAAAATGCTCTTTTCTTCACATTTTTACCAAGAGAATATGCTGCTCACCAGGGAGGTGGGAAATAGCATCTTAGTATGGTTTTAATTTTTCTTTATCTCATGAAGTTTTGTCTTTACCTCTGATTTTTTTTTCATATTTTTAAGCATTTTATATATTTTAAAACTAATCATTGTCCATTTTTTTAATATGATGTTTGGGCTTTCCCTGTCTTTTAAAATAATTCTTTAAGTATTAGAAATATTTTCATTTTTCCAAGATATATGATACTAGCATCTTCTCTCAGATTACCATGTGTTTTTCATGTTGCATATGGTATTTTCTTGTGCAATGCAAAAGATTCTTTTTATCTTATTTTCATTGTTTATTTTTCATTTCATTTGCCAAGTCTTTTCCTCTTACCTTTTATTTCAGTTCTTCTTTTGGCTATAGTGCTTGTTTGAAATCAAATATATATGAAATATAAATAATATCTATATAATAAAATATATACAAAATAAATATATAGAGTAAAATCCTATATATGTATATAGTTGCATATGTATTTTTAATTTGATGTTGCTTCCTACTTTTTTCTTTTAGCCTGGCTTACTTGATTTTCTCTTTTTTTTCCTGTAACCTCTTTCCTACCCTACATATTAATTTGGAATTTATATTACACCACTCACTCTATATTTCCAACAAACATATTGGTATACTGAAATAATATAGTGATCAAGTTTCCTCAGGTGATGGATAATTTACCTCTTTTGGCTCATGATTTGTTTCTTCAGCCTTCAAAAATGCCAAGTGTTTGTATTTCTCAAGTATTGGAGACCCATGGATCACCTAGTACTTTCTACTCTTATGAATAACTATAAGCTTCCAGCAACCCAAATTGCCTTATGAAGTCTTTCTTCTCTAGGATTACAGGTAAAACCTGAAGGACCTTTCTCAAGAAGACTTGGATCCCAAGAGGAAACCCAAAAGCTTGTGTGATAGGATTCATCCTCGGGAACCATGAAATTCTTGTATTCACAATGGCCCAGATAGAGGTGGGCTTTGATTTTCTTTTCTTACTCTGGGTGACAAAGAAAATGAATTCTCACTCTTGGGGAAGAGAGAATAGGGCTTGCCATAAAGCCAACACCTTTCCACAGTGCCCTATAGTTACTCTAACACTATATTCTAAAACTATCTTCATTTAACCTTCAATCCAAAAATGAATACCTGTGTGACAAATGAACTGACACTACATTTAACTGGTAATGAATCTGACACTAAGTGCAATTACAAATAATTTTACATTGTTATTTGGCATTTCAGTGAGTCATATTATGCTTTTTTTAAATTACTCAATGAATTATTACACTTATAGTTGTACAATGATCATTACAACCCAATTTTATAGCATTTCCATGCCAAACCATATTATGCTTAAAATAAGGAATTGTGCAAAGATAAGTGAAAGGATGGGTGTTACAAGGTATTGTGAAACAAAATATTTGAGATCAAATAACCATCAGTACGATTAATGGGGCTAATTAAATGATGACAAGCCCATATATTAAATACTGTATACTATGCAACATAAAAGAGTGATATAATAGTACTGATGGCTAGCATTCCTATAACGTCTTTTATGTGTCAGACTCTGTGCAGTGTCTTCCATACGTTAACTCCTTTAAATCTCACAACTACTCTATGAGGTAAGCGCTGTCATTTTCTCCATTTTACCAAAGAAGAAGCTGGAACACAGTCAGACGAAGGGATTTACCCACTACTACAGAGCCAGTAGGTGGTGGATCTAGATCATGTTTACTGATGTGGAAGAACAGCATGATATTTCATGAAGAAATTAAAAAAAAAACAAAACTGCAGTACAAAGTGTATTGTAAAGCATAATTCACATTTTTGTATGCTTGTGTCCTTATGTGTGTACTTGTTTGTAATTATAAGCCATACTACTCACGTATTAGATTTAGGTGTTTGGATTTCCACCTTTTGCCTCACATGGCACTTTATGTTTGTAAACAGATTTATGACAATACACATAGTCTTTTGCAGTTCACAGTTTTAAAGAAACAAAAATGTGAAGAGACTACCATATAATACGAAAAAAAATTTTAAAAGTCATTTTTTACCCCTACGTAGTAGACAGCATTCACTCCAGACAGTTGATTATAGTTATTTAGCTATTTGTAAAGCATTCTTTACTATCAAAAGTAATATATTAAAATATCCAATTGACTTCCTGGTTAGCGGATTCCATTATACATCTTACTGCATTGACTTCCTTTCTTTAGCAGCTCTCTCTCAATTGTCCTGTCATATTTTCTCCCCCCAATAGAGTGTTCTCACTTGAGAGAAACAAGTTTCAGATCTCACCATCTGGATTTCAAGTTTAAAACTTTAAAAGTTTATTTAAATACAGGAAGATGTGGCCAAGAATGCAAAACTTTGCTTGCTCAGCTGAAACCAACTACAGTCGGGAGCTTTCTTATCTAACCATCACAATTAGAGAAGAAAACAATTTGGATGGTCTTACTGTAAACAGTTGACACTAAATAACTGTACCCACTCAGCCGACATTCAATAAACATTCAATATGCCATTGTTCTCAATTTCTTTCAGGAATTTTTAGAAATTAATATGACATACCCTGTATTTCCATCAAGTTTAGCTTGTGGTAAGTTAATTTCCATAGAAACTGATTCAAGAAAAGGATAATTTTGCTTAGATGATGCGAGATAAATTATGTAGTGAATTTGAGATCCAGACACTTTGAGAAACCCTTTACTATTTCCATTTTGACAATGGAAATTATACTTCACCACAAAATATATTTCATTATAAAATCTCATTGTATAATGAAATTATAAAATTTCAGCATTATATTTCATTATAAAAATGCTTGTTATTGCTTTAATTGGTAGAGGTTTTGTTATTTTAGGGATAAACAACTTTTCCTAAAATAGGAATGTTGACTCAGGATAGAAAAATTTAAACAACTATTAATCAGTGTTTTCCAGATACTTCTGTTTGCTTTGCTATGACTTGAGTATCAACCTACAATCATTCTTCTAATAACCAAAGTAATATATCCATTGGTCTGCTAGATTAAAAAGTCATAAACACAAATATAATGGAATATGCATTTCTTTTGGAACTTATGAAATTATTTTGTAAAATTCCCTAAAGGCTAAGAGAAAAAAAATAAAACCAAGCAATCTTTGATATGCAATATAATTCCTAGAAGAAATCACAAGGACTGTTTTTATTTTTACTTTAAGTATGCAAATATATTCCTTATCTGTACCTTAACTTTAGCTACTCAAAATAGCCACTGAATAAACCAGAAAAAGGTTTTATTTATGAACTATTTTTATTCCTTTCTTGTTAGAAAAGAAAAATGTGGAATTTGAAATAAAAAGGGAGATAGAAACTGTAGATGTTAAATTTATCTGAGATTGGATGATACCCATTAAAACGTTTTTATAACCTGATATAAATATTATAGACAAGGAATAATAAGCATTATTAAAGCTTTATATCCCATACAATGTAAAATGTTGAGACATAAAATCATGTGAAATAACTGATACTTTTCTAAAATAGTCACATCTTCCTTTCTCTTATTCAGACAGATAAATGTAAATCATGTCACTATCCACTATTTTTATATTAATAACCACACATTCATTGATGTTCTATTATATCAGCCTCAAGAAAGATAAGCCAACTAAAATGTTAAAAAAAAACAACAACAATGTTCCTTACCGACACATAGGACCATTTTTCTCCACTCTGCAAGTCCCACCATTTCTGCAGTACCCTCTTGGACATTCTAAAAAGAAACATCACAATAAACCACAGTTAATTATAAATATTACTAGGAAGAAGGAGGATATATTACTGCTAGTCATTGCATTAAATCTAATCATGGAGAATAAATTTCTTCCTAGTGGCCAAAAGCACAAGAATTCGTTTAGTCTACTTTCCTGTAACTACCAAATTTCTTCAGTGCTCTCTCCTGTCCTGGACAAGTTCATTCTCTTTATGTGCGCAGTGCCTGATCATAAAAGAAGGCTTTTGTTCTGTGGCTTAGGTATAATCTGCTTTTTTAGAAAGTGTCTGCAAGACACATTGGTTAGTATACTGAAATTTTTTCTTTACCGAGAGGTTTCTTCAGCTCCACACAGCAGTGACTCTATCATGGCAGACAAATGCTGTACATGGGTGACTGTCATTGTGATAAAATGTCACTTTCTAGTCCTGCCTCCACGTCCGTGACAGACACAAGCACAGCTCAGACTGATCCTCATTGCCCTGGCCCTGCTTATTTTGCTGCTCGTATCATTCCCATGTTCTAGGTTAGTGTGAACATTTATTTTCAAAGTTGGTTTGTATACAGATTAAAAAGAAGCTAAGGAGTTCCGCAGTGGAAACGAAACTGACTAGTATCCATGAGGATGCAGGTTCGATCCCTGGCTTCACTCAGTGGGTTAAAGGTCCTGCGTTACCATGACCTGTGGTATAGGTCGCAGTTGCGGCTTGGATCCTGAGTTGCTATGGCTGTGGTTTAGGCTGGCAGGTGTAGCTCCTATTTGACCCCTAGCCTGGGAACTTCCATATGCCGCAGGTGCAGCTCCAAAAAGCACAAAAAAATTTTAAAAATTTAAAAAAATGAAAAGAAGCTAAATATTTTCAGGTAGTTATGGCAATAGAGGTGGTTAGTGATTTCAGCTCTTCCTCAGGCTTTCCTTTACCCTGTCTCTGTATTGTCAGGGTGCAATCCTGATTCATGAAGACCTCTCAATTTCTCTGCTCATTTGATCCCCAAGTTGCTCTTCTTGGCTTTTTAACACCTTCTTTCTTGCGGGAGACCCTTCTTCCCTGGTTGGGCTATCATAACTCCAATACCTGATGGAAACCTCCACTGCCTTTAATTTGTAATTCAACACATCTATTTTGAGCCCCCATTCAATATCTGGCACTCAGCTAGGCACTGAATACGTATAGAGAAATAACACAGGAAGCATACATGGCTGTTATGGCTGCAGGCCAGACCTCCTGAGTTGAAATCTCAGCTCAATTTATTAGCTGTGTAATGGAGAGTAATGTAGTCAATCTCTCCGTGCCTCAGGTTTCTCTCTGTCAAACAGTGTTAAAATAATACCTGTCTCATAGGATTGCTGAGAATGTTAGAAGCACACAGGCTCAGGGTGTGTGTTTAAGAGAAGTTGATCTAAAAAAGATACAGGCAAAGTCTCTATTCTCAGCGACCTTCTAGCTGCATGGAGGATGCAAAAAAGCAACAAAGGGATTAAAATAAGTATTAAAAGTAGTCTAATTTTTTTTGTCTTTTTTGCCTTTTCTAGGGCCGCACCTGCAGCATATGGAGGTTCCCAGGCTAGGAGTCTAATCGGAGCTACAGCTGCCAGCCTATGTCTGAGCCACAGCAACGCCAGATCCCAGTCATGTCTGGAACCTACATCACAGCTCACGGCAACGCCGGATCATTAACCCACTGAGCAAGGCCAGGGATCAAACCCGCAACCTCATGGTTCCTAGTCAGATTCGTCAATCGCTGCACCACAATAGGAACTCCAAAAGTAGTCTAATTTTGGATGAATGTCACAAGGGTGATAGGAACACCAAGGAGAGCACCTAAGTCAAATCTGGGGAATGAGGAAAATCTTTTATGGAAAAGCTTTTATCTGGGAAGTTGTGTGAGTGTGGGTGCATGTGTGTGTATGTATGTATGTATGTATGCATAAAGATAAGCCTAAAGACACAGAGGCTTGAGAAGAGAGTGTCATGTGTTGAGAAACTGAGGGAGGTTCAGCCTGGTTGGATTGTTGATAATCTGAACAGGTATAAGAGAAGATCAGAGATACACAGGGACCAGATCACCTGGGCTCAGTGAGGGATATAAATTTTATCCTAGGAGACCAGGATTTTAAGAAGTGAAGGGGTACGCTTTGTGCTTTAGAAAGACAATTCTGGCTACAGTGTGTACAGTCAACAGAAGAGCCAAGACTAAAATTTGAGAGCACAGTTAAGAGTCCTTAAGAGTCCAGTAGCAATCCAGGAATGTCTGAATGAAAGGGTCGGGGTGGGAGCACTCAGGGTTGTGGGAACATATAAGATGTTTAAACCTTGGGATAGAAACATCTTGGTGATTATTTGGGAAAGTGAATGATGATGTTCAAACTTCTGTCTTGGCTACAGGCTAATTGGTGGCTCAATTCCTTGAGCTAGGGAATTATGAGGACGGAAGATTTTAAAGGGAACAATGGTGCTGTTTTAGGTATCTAAGGGACATACAAACAGAAGTATATGGTGGACATGATTTGTAGATCTGAGGCCCAGATGAAATGTAAATTAGATATATGGATTTGAGGAATAAGATTCTGCTTTCCAGATATCATCACTTTTCAAGCTTGCTTCTCAAAACATTCTGAGATCATTGTGTTAGGTGTCATGGGGCCAAACAGATACAGCCCTGTCTGTATAGGAGTAGACTGAGAGAGAGAGAGAAACTATTTACTTGGGCAGAAGGATGATGATCATGAGGCATTGCTATAAAAGTCAAGAAGAGAAACAGAAATTGTATTTAGGCAATATCCACTGAAGGAAAACTTGGGTGAATGAGTCACCTAGACAGAGTCAGATTGTCAAATCAGTCAGAAGAGGATGGAAAGAGGAACGTGGTGAGGGGGTTGTATTTGGGGAACAAACTTGAACTATACCATGTTTTTGGTATCCTTTTTTTTTTTCAAAAGTTTTCAGTGTTTCGCTTTCCCAGGGAATATTTCTGGTCTTGCCTTCCCCAAATCCCTCCCCCTCTAAAACTCTGAGAGAGAAATGCAGTGCTGGACAGGAATGTGAAAAGCTACACCCCTCAGGCCTGGGGGGCAGGAGGGACCCGGTGGGGGGCGGGGCAGGCTCAGCTGAACAGAGCAGATGTGAAACTTCCTTCATAAACAAGAACTTAGCTAGTCTGCCTGAAAGTAGCCCATCAATATGACAAAGCATAAATAGTCACACACCTTGTGAGATTAACCATGAAATGGTTATTTTTAGTCTAAAGTACAATTTTAATCTTCCTCAAATAAGACTTTTGTTTTTTTAAAATACCAGCAGAGGGTCTGATTCTGCTCGGCATCAAAATATACACAGCTGCACATTTTTTTTTCTGGGGTCATTAAAACTGGCTTTGATGCTTGCTTTACATCAGACTGATTCCATGGGAATCTAAATATGTATTTTCTCCCACAGGATGGTGAAGCACAGTGGAAAGAACACAGGCATCAGTTGGAACAGAGAGTGAATCCTGGTATTTGGGTGGACATAAGACCTGTAGATTATCTCTGCAAGAGGTTTTTCTAGGTTTCTGCCTTAAACCCAGGTTCTTGAACCAGAAGATGGAAAGACACAGTACAAATATTTTCATCCTTAATTTACTCAACACAGTTTCAGCAGAGAGGTGATGAAAAGGGGAAAGACATGGATACACTAGTTTAATGGGGAAGAGACTAATTTCAGTAGATAAATAAATAGTTGGGACCTAGAAATCCATAAGGGCCATATAAGAATTAGCATTATTAACATCTCACTGCCTTATAGCCTCTTGATTTGGTTATTATGACCATGTGTCTGAAGGCCAACACAACTCACAGCTGACCATGTGGAAATATCACTGTTCTGGAAAGGATTCATGTTTAGTCCCACTCTTGGTGCATTACTCTGGACAAGCAGGAAAACATATATAAGCTATGACAAGTGATAAGTATAAAAACAAAGTAACGTTTATGCTTAAATCTAAATAATTTGCAACTAGGCAAAGACACACACACACAGATACATACATATTTTGTATATACATTTTGTGTATATACAAAATATATATATACATATAATTTTCCTTCTCAGTTGTATGGAGTGAAGTGAAGTCTATTTGATGGCGGACTGTTGGGAGGGCTGATAATCATGTGAATCCTGGCCTTCTCTCTGTGACACCTGGCTTAGTTAATGAGTTATGTGTTGTCATTTGGCTAGAAACTTTAGAGATAAGGTTCTTTATGTTCAAAGTGAGGATGATATTTTTATAGGACTGCTGGGAGGATAAAATTAAATGTATTTGTAATATTTTATACCAGTAAATGATATGCATAAAGAATTAAATGATTGTTTTCATCCATCTCTTTCTATTTGGGGGTTCTTTGGGTTTACCATGAAACCTAATTTCTATTACTATTGCTCTCTCCAAATTCCCCTCTACCTTCATTTTCACCCTTCTGTCATCATGATCACCATCAATACTACCGCCTACTGAAGACATGCTCTATGTCAGAGGCTGTCTGTCCCAAGAGTTTTACTGTTGTTACTTCATTTAATCCTCAGAGCATGATGTGGTAGATCCTATACTTAATCTCTTTTTACAGAGAAAGAAACTGACTTAATGATATAATATGCTCAAGTGAATAGCAAGGGAGTGGCAGCTACTCAGCTAAACTCTGGTCCTCTAAATCCAGAGCCTGTTTTCCAAAAATGTAAAATGATTTGCTATTCAGTTCAGAATTTCTACCACCTCTTACATTTCTTGATATTATGGGATCATGGAATCTTTCGAATTGTATGGTATCTACACATTGTCATGGATTAAATATACATATATACAATAAACTGCACATAGTTTCAGGATCTCTACAGTATAAATTCACCAGGAGCTTGTGCAGCAAACCAAATTCCTAGTGGGCAGTCTGTTTTCTTTATCACGAAATCCCAGCAAAGAGATTGCAGGAGGGATTAACTGTATTTCAGAAACTTGACATAGCTTCACAGTACTCGTATGAGAAATTTTTGTGTTATGTTTTGATTTGGTTTTCAAAACCTTCTGAAATTTATTAAGCTTTATTATTGTTATTCATATATTAATAGCATCTCATCCTATAACTTTATATTTTAGTTCCTTTCCCTAATTATTCTTCAAATAGAAGATTATTATCATAACTTCACCTTAACATGATTCTGATTAACCTCTACTACTAAAAGTGACAGGATAAAGACACTCACTTTAAATTAAGTCAGACATATTCCATTCAAAAATTTTCTGTTGCATAAGCAACCCAAACTTGAAAATAATACATCTCTCTAATGTAACTTGGGAACAGACAGGACTCGTTGAAATCTACTTCGCTTGCAACACTCATGCAGTACCTGAGCTTGATGCTTTTGTTAAAGACTTAAACCTTGAGTTGAAGGGAGACTACATGCTCGCCATCTGTTGTGTGACCACTGGGAGGATTATTTGATGCTGTAAGGATCAGGCTCATAAAAGTCTATGAAATGCTGACCTTAACAGAATATGGTGTTTGGAAAGAAAAAGGAAGGTGTAGCATGCATAGACACATTTTAGGATAAGGCTTAAAGGCGTTCTTAAAAAACAGAAGCACTGGCTTTATCATATTGGATTGACAGTAAAACTAAAAAAATGAACAGAAAATACAGAGTACAAATAAAGTAATATAGGTTTTATTTCTGAAAACTGTTTCATTGGTTCTTTACTTGACTCTAACCCAAAAGTGGTGGCAATAGGACCTATACTTTATAAATGAACTATTACCGTGGCTCTCTCCAAATTCTGCTGGTGAGTGACTTAAATGATGGACAACGTAAATGTATTCTATATTATTACCTACATATTGGCTATCATGCCGAAGCAATGACAGGTCTTCTGTTTTCCTGATTGTCTTTTTAAAGGTAGAGGATGTGAAAGCAGACAATGAAATGTGACATGTTACAATATATTTCTTCTTATGTAAGACTATCCTGAGGAAAATCTCACTTTTATGTACATAAATTTGGGTACGGGACATAAGGACTGTGTCTTAAGAGTTTCAAAGGATGGAATTAGCTCATTAATATTTTTCTTATTCTCTGAAAGAGTAAGAATATTTCATTCCGGGTATCTAATCTGATGTAGAAGCATGCCTAGCAGAGATATAATGCTAAAAAAATTAATGTTTATGTATTTTATAGGGTCAATTTGGTCACTTCTTGATTTCCCTATGTACTCACAAAATTCAGTTCTATACAAGTATTCATTTTTAACAGCATAAAAAATAAGATATTTTTGCACTATAATTTGATAATTATCATGCTTTTGGTTTTTTCACATATCTCAGAGTGGTCTTCTATCTTGAAAGATACAAAGAATATATTCTTTCCTAGTTTTAATATGAAATATCTCCAATTTATTTAGAAAATATGATTGAATATATCTTTTCCCACCAATTTATATTACCTTTTAGTTATGACATTTACATTTCCTCTATCTTTTATTTTACATATCTCCTGCATGAAATAAAAATTCAATTACTCAGGAGAGATGTTAACAATGGATTGCAATAAATTAGAGAACATTAAAGCGGTTTTGATAAAAGTATGATCACAAAACACTTTATCAGTTTTTTATAAATGTTCTAGGGTCAGAAGAAAGAAAAACGTTTAAAAGTTAGTCTGAAGTTTAGTAAATTGACTTTTAAACATGACTAGATCATGCAAAATAGGGAACATATGAAAAGTAAGAAAAGTTAAAATTTTAAAAAATTAATAACATATTAGATTTTGTAGCAGTTTCCTTATTATCAGAACCAGCAATTTGCATAGAAGAGATGATTAAATACTAATAACCTTAATTTATATTAAAGTGTTTGATTTTTATTTCATGAGCATCGTTAATACAGAGTAAACATGAGATCATTATCTACACATTCTTTTTTAAATGTAGCAAATAAACATTAGTATTCCTCCTCTTGCCCCAATTCAATAATAGTGATTCAATGATTCCATGCTTGCCATTAGTTAGAATTTCAACTTTTAATATTTTTACTGTGTGTAGGTGAAGTTACTGACTTATATTGCAAACAATGCTTTAATGGATATACAGTACCTAAGCAGCTGGACTCATCAGGATGGAAATCCATGCAGTCAGCTGAGCCATCACAGCGCTGGTGACGTGGGACACAGCTGTTAGAAGAGTTACACATCAAAGCTCCATCAGAACAGCTCTCGTTGGCTGAAAAAAAGAACAATAATTGTCACCTTTTAAAAAAATGAATTTCTTTAATAAACTAATAAGTTTATTGATTTACACCTCATTTTCCTGCCTCTAGATTTAAACTATTTGTGAGTTCCTGATGAAGAAAAATTGGTTAAATAGAAATTAAATTAAAAATTTCTTCAAAAAAAGTTTGTCATCGGAATCATTTCCCAGTTGTACTTTATGGAGTATTATACATGTATGTGTGTGTGTGTGTATACATATATATATATATATATATATATATCATGCTTTGGGAGTTCCCTGGTGGCTCAGCAGGTGGGGGAACTGGTGTTGTCAGCGCAGTGGCTTGGGTACTGCTGAGGTGCAGTTCAGTCTCTTGTGTTCCTCTCTCTTGCTCGCTCCTCTTCTGAACTACAACTTCCTGTAAGGCAGGGGGTGGTTCTAGATTCCATTTACAGGTTAGGGCTGAACCAGAAGCCTTCATTCTAAGCTGATGTCATGCATCTCTAGTCTCTTGTTTGCTTTAGAACCTGGAAACCAGCAAGTCTGATTCTGTTCTGGTTTGGTCCAACTTATATTAATCATGTCCCTGAATTTTTTAGGAGACATTTCTTCTATCCAGCACTGCTGTGTGTTTCGTGTAGAGGGAAATCGTCAAAGCATAAAACTACTGCATTATCTTGTCAGGAATTCTGGATAGATTTCAAAGGCGCTATATGATAGTGATACTGATTGTTCCTGTGTCTTTGAGTCCTGGGATTCTACAGAGATATGTGGAAGTCAGCAGTGAACAGCCAGGGCTTTCCGTGCCTATCCCACGTTCAACAAGAACAGCTCGGCTTTTTTCTGATTTACCCAGTGGTTTCACATACAATATCTTATTTTAATATTTTAACTCAAACCTGTTGCCAAAATTTTTAAAAATATTGATTGGGTAAGTTAAGTATACTAGAATAAGTTCAAACTTTTCAAGCTAAACGAATAATTTAGAAAATTCAGGAATAAATATCCCCATGCATGGGTCTGGAACAGTTTTTTGTCAGTTATGTCACAATTTTTTTTATTATTTTTGTCTTTTTAGGGTCACACCCACACTGCAGCTCATGGCGATGCCATACCCTCAACCCTCTAAACGAGGACAGGGATCAAACCCGCATCTTCGTGGATATTGGTTGAGTTACTTACTGCTGAGCCACAATGGGAACTCCATAATTTTTTTCTTTTTTTGAAGTATACTTATGGGTTTGAAGGAGTTATTTATTTGAGTTATAATAGGTTATTGACAAAGAAGAGTTTGAGAACTGCCTATTAGAATTGACTTTCTAGTGGGACAGAAAAATGTTTTTTTTTCAGAGAATATATTTCCGTTGACTAAAAATGATAGGTCTGAAGAATTGAAGTGATACTCTTCATTGAGAAATTCTTCCTGAGGTTCCAGAACATTAATTCTCTTCAATAAATACTATCGAGCTGCTGCTATATGTAAGACACTACGCTTAGCCTTTCCACTGGAGAGTGCAGGATGGAAATAAAAATCCTGCTGCATAGCACTGGGAACTATATCTAGTCACTTATGATGGAGCATGGTAATGTGATAAAAAAGAATGTATACATGTATGTGTGACTGGGTTACCTTGCTGTACAGTAGAAAATTGACAGCTCACTGAAAACCAGCTGTAATGGAAAAAAATAAAAATCATAAAAAAAGAGTTACCAAAACATAGATGGCAACAAAACTAATATAATGATACAAGAATGATTATGGTTCAAAATCATAATAAAAGAAATGCCATAAGGCCAGACATAGTTGGAAAAGCACTGGTATGGAGAAGCATTATAAAAACAAGAGATTCCTTTAGTGTAAGGAATTCTGTAAAGGCTAAAAGTAAAAGTGGAGTCCTGAGACATGTTTTAAATTTTTGTGTTTCCAGAGCAAAGCCATCTAGCAGAGTGTGAACCAAGTCTATAGGCTGAGAATCGATTATGTTTGATATTGGAACAGTAAGTAAAGCACTTTGCCTTGGACTGGGGAGCTTGTGTAAAGAGATAATACAGACAAAGCTAAAAAGTGAGGCTGAAACCAGATTGTAGAAATGGCTAAGATTTCAAGAGAAGAGATGATATGTAAACTTTTCCATAAGGGTTATATAATTTCAGGATATACATTGACAAGACAAATGATATTACAAACCAAGTAAACTAGGAAATAGAATAATTTTCCAATTCTTATAACATGAACAGATGTTTGTAACAAATGAATGTATGAATACATACATGCATCTATATATCCGTGTATGTCCATGTTACACATATTTTTTTTATCAGTGTTGGCATTGCAAGGTGATGAGATATCATAAGACAATAGCTTTAAGGATTTAAATAATATAATACATTGAAATTTGTATACAGAGATGATACTCATCTACTTGCAGAGCATTATTTTGGACCTTCTTCCTAGAAATACTAACTGATCCACATACCTTCTTTTTTTTCCTTCTTTTTGCTTTTTATGGCCTCACCCACAGCATATGGAAGTTCCCAGGCTAGGGGTTGAGTTGTAGTTGTTGCTGCCAGCCCACATTACAGCCACAGCAATGCAGGATCTGAGCCACGTCTGTGACCTACACCACAGCTCATGGCAACGCTGGGCTGGATCCAAACCCACATCCTCACAGTTACTAGTCAGGTTTTTAACCCGCTGAGCCACAATGGGAACTTCCCATCTATATTATTCAGCCCAGTTTCCAGTGTGACTGATAGCTTATTTTCAGGTTGACTATATAATGAAGAACTCTAAATCATAAGTGGTATAAATGTTCTACTTTGGCCCAAATAACATTGAAACACATAAGAAAAACATATAAGAAAGTACATGATTTCAATTTGTAAAAAGTTTTCTTTCCTTTTTATAGAATGTTTACAGTTTAATAGTTAAAAATTGCTCTTTTAGTTGCTGAATTTGAAAATAAAATCTTAGTTTCTGTGGCATTTTAAAAGGTATAACATTAAAGTTAATGGATATTCATTTCCTTTAAAAAGTAGTAGGCGGAAAATAAATTATGTTTGCAACTAATACATACTGGCATCTCTATAGGATTGAATGTAGGAAAACAAATTGAATCATTACTTTCATTACTTCTCGTTCCCTCCAGCCCCACAGCATGTCCTCCCTCAAAGGTCCCCAGCAACCACTTTTTGCTTTTCCCCAGACTGTAATTTTTAGTCTTAATCTTATGTTATCTCTCAGAAACACTTGAACCTGTGAATACTCTCTGAAAAGCTCTCTGTTTTTTTTTTTTTTTTTTTACAACTACATCTGTGGCATGTGGAAATTTCTGGGCTAGCGGTCAAATCAGAGCTGCAGCTGAGGCCTACACCACAGCCGCAGCAATGACAGATCCGCCATCTATGCTGCAGTTTGTGGCAATGCCGTATCCTTAACCCACTGAGTGATGCCAGGGATGGAACCCGCCTCCTCACAGACACTATGTCGGGTTCTTCACCTGCTGAGCCACAACAGGAACTCCATGTCACTCTCCTTTGGTTGTCCTCCTATGTCTATGATCACAGCTCAGTGTCTCTGAATGTCTTGTTTTATTTAACTGTCCTTTAGGTGGTCCTTAGGATTCTGTCTGCCACCTTATCTTTTCCCTCTCTACATTATCCCTTTTACATCCATGGCTTATGTGCTGATAGCTATGGATGTTTACATATCTTGCTTTATCTCTTTCCTGAGCTCAAGACATTTCTAAACACATTCTGAACATTTTCATGTGGATGTGCCAGAGATATCATAAATGCAACATATTTAAAAATGAAGTCACATTCTTGCCCTAAGAGGTCCTTTTCCTCCTATTTTTCCCAGCTCAAGATTAGATTAGCTCTTGTTGCCTGGATCAGAAATTTGGAAGCTATTCTTGATTACTTTCTTCACTCGAATGGTTCTTAAATCTATTCATAATCTTTATATGAGGCCATCAGTCTAATCAGTCCCTTTGTATTTCAACACTAACATCTCCTAACCAGCCCTGTCCTTAATCCAATTCTTTCCATGTACTAGAAAAACACTCTTGTATCACAGGCACAGGGGGGTGGACTCTTCCAGACCTAGTGCCTGCTTATCCTTCCCAAATTATTTCTACATTTCTCACCACAAACTTTAGCTACAAGAAGTATGTTTCAGTCAAACAACTTTTTCTTTATTCTTGGAACATTCTTCACTAGAATCGTGTCTCCACTTTACTTGCCTAAAAACTACCTGTCTTTCCAAATGTAGCTCTTCCATCACTTTTCTTAAGTTTATAAACTTCCCAGTACCATGGTTAGTGCATGCCCTATGTTTTCAAAAACACTGAGTTTATCTCTGCCACAGAATTTATCACATGGTATTCCCAACTTTCACTTACTAATGTCCTTTTCACTTACTAATGTAATCTCGAGCTTGTACCACATCCATCTGCATCAACAATGCCCAAATACACTGTGTGGCATAAATCACATCCTTAACAAAGGTTCTGAGTGAATGAATGATTGAGAGTTTATAAAATACCATTCTAAATCATTAGGTGAGCCCAGAAAAAAAAAAAGTTATGCTTTCAATTGTTTGGTAAGTTGTCACCGTGGGATGCTTTTATCCTGTAATTCTGCTCTAGCATTTTGTCCAGTTTATTTTCATACAACTTTACCTATAGAATCATAACTCAATAAATATTTTAGAGATGGAGAGAAGCAATTCTTTTCTGATACCAGTCTATTCCTAATGTGGAATCATTTCCCGTTAGGAGTAGAACTCCATATATTACTATCTCATTGAACACTAATTTTCCAACATATGTCTAAAAGTAAAAGGATACAGGACTTTCCTAAGCTTCCTTTTAAACGGCATTGTTATTTGAAGTCAAATATCACATGACTACATTGAACTAAATCTGTTTTCTACCAGCCAAATTCCATGAGAGCCTTAATGGGAACAGGAATAAGTAACCGGTCTTCCTTTTCCTCACTCACTCCCATTTGTTTAACTGGTCCCTAAGAAAATGGTATAAGACCTCACAAACTGGCTTTATTACAGAAGGTATATACATGTGGGGATCAAGAGGGAAATAGAAAGCCAACCTCTACATCAAAACCAGTAAAAGAAGGTCACCGATTTAAGGTTAAATATTTCAAACATCCAAAAACCATCCTCCTTTTCCTTCATTCATTTTCATACTTTTTCCAATAGTTATCATAATTCTGGATGCCCACACAAAACAGAGCACTGAAATAGCCTTCTATTTCTTCCCATATCCCTCTCTCAGAGTTATGGTCTGAACTGATTTTTACCATTCTCCCCAAAAAATAAGTGACCACTAACATTCGGCTTATGGAGCCCTGTCATTACAGCCCTTGCCTAAATTTCATTTATACGGTATGATATCATGTGAAATAAAGCAAGCAAACAATTAAACAGTATGAACTTTCCTCATAAAGTTAAATATAGAACTACCATACGATCCAGTAATTCCACTCTTGGACATATATCCAGACAAAACTTTCATTCAAAAAGATACATGCACCCCTATGTTCACTGCAGCCCTATTCACAATAGCCAAGATATGGAAACAACTTAAAAATACATCGATAGATGAATGGATTAAGAAGATATGGTACCTGTATACAATTTAATATTAATCATTAAAAAGAATGAAATAATGGCATTTGCAGCAACATGGATACAAATAGAGATTCTCATATTAAGAAAGTAAATCAGAAAGAGAAAGACAAATATCATATGATATCACTTCTATGTGGAATCTAAAATATGGCACAAATGAACCTATCTACAAAACAGAAACAGACTCACAGACATAGAGAACATATTTGTGGTTGCCGAGTGGGATGAATGGGAGTTTGGGCTTAGTAGATGCAAACTTTTACATTTGTAATGGATAAGCAAAGGGGTCCTACTGTACAGCACAGGGAACTATATCCAATCTCTTAGAATAGAACATGATAAGATAATATGAGAAAAAATGCATATATGTGTATAATGGGTCACTATGCTATATAGCAGAAATTGGCACAACGTTGCAAATCAACTATACTTTAATATAAATAACTAAATAAATTGACATATAATGTTAGTGATGTTTTGGCTCCACCATGATTATGTGCTCACCTTAAGGAGTTGTATAATTTGTATAATTACTTAATTATACTCTTCCTTCCCTACCTGACATAGGCTAATTATAATAAAGACAGAAGTTGTTGAATGCAAGACTTGGAATTTTCCATGCATTCTCAAAAATCCTCACAGTCCCGTAGGGTAGATACTACATGGATGGTTAAACTGATTCAAATAACTTTCTCAAGGTTGTACAGGGAATAAGTGATGAGGATGAGGTCAAACCCACTGCCCTACAGATTTACTGTTGCAGGAATTCTCAATGATGTAACATCTACCCAGGAAGTTGTCCAGGTCCAAACTCTAACTACGTTTCTTCACTAAAATGGATATTTTCCCATTCGTTTGAGCCATCTTCATGAACATTTATGGTGGGAAGAAATGATAATTACACATCAATTCATTCCCACAAGCATTTGTTAAAAAGATAACAGATACCTAAAAGCACCTCGTCTGAATGACCCAGATGTAAATAAAAAGGGAAATCAGAGAAGTTTAACAGAGATTAGTGTGACTACACACAAAATGCTTCCAGAAATGCTAAGCAAGGGCTGTCTGCTTTGTTCAGCAACAGAACACAAGCAACTATGTTACTGATGATAGGATCATGGTAAGACTCTGGAGAACTTCGTTTTACCTGTCAAGCTCTCTCTCTATCATTTCTAAACAGCATTTCTTCCCTAGCACACTGAGTGAATGAAAATAACTCACAGCAGCCGGATTCATCTTCATTAAAGTGACAGTCAGGCACGCCGTCACACAGCAGGAGGGAAGGGATACACTGGTTGGTAGAGCACGGGAACTCCATCTGACCACAGAGCTGAGGAGGGGGGTCGAGAGAACAATCCATTTCATCAGATCCATCTAGGCAATCTTCCTGTCCATTACACTTCTCTGAGAGGGGGACACACTGGAGTGTGTAGATACAAGAAAATTGATCAGCTTCACACGGTGACGACTCTACAGTGACAGGACCTAAAAAGACAGCAAGTCGGGTCATGTTCACGTTAGAGGACTTGTCTCTGTCCAGTGTCGAGACATGATACTTTCATTCTCGCATAAACATGAAACACTTGGTGACTTTAAGTAGATTTATTTCCAGGTAGGAATAACGTGAACTCTTAATAAAACATGGCAACATGATCAGAGAATACACTTTATCTTAACGTCAAAAAAACAGTCTTATAAAGGGCTTCCTTGTCATGAAAGATGACACTTTCACATTAAAGAAGAAATTTTGGTTCATGTTCTTAAATTCGACCATCAGATTTTCCTTGAGGAGTAAAGATATTTTTATACAGTAAATTAGGTACTTTGCAAAGTTGCACTCACAACTTTGGAATTTAATAAAATTGGCATTACATCATTATATCAGTATACAGTTTATTAACTGTTTCTTAGTGACCTCTGCTTGGGGAATTTGGCTCCTGAGACCTTGGGGAGGGCTGAGTTACAAAAGTAAGGTCTGCTATGTCACACTGCTCTCTCTGTCCTTGGTCTTGATTCCATTTCAAAGGTCATGTGCAGACATATCTTAAGTGCAGATGAAATCATGATTTAAGCCAAGATATTGAACTAGTGGAATTCTTCAAGATAATATGGTTCACACCCAACGAACCCATTTTATAGATGAGAATACTGAGGTTCATAAATTGTTAGTGTCCAAAGATCCAATGTAAACTTAATGAAATCTTATCATGTGAAATTATTCCATGGCAATGGCTTAAGTCAACACTTAAAGGGTGAGCAAAGAGTGTTCTTGCACTTCCACAATAATATTCCAACAAATTGGTGAAATCCTGTATATTCACAGATATTCTCTGACCTCTAGAAACAACAGCAAGTTAATACTCTTTACTCATGCTTTAAGTGTTGACTTAAACCATTGTTATGGAATAGTTTAATATGATAATTTACACTTCATATATTCTTTGTAATAGATGTTGATGGGCTCACCAATATATTAAGGGGAAAGAAAATAAAGAGCAGTGGAGACAAATTCAGGAAGAGTTTATTTTGCATTCTTTAAACTCTTATTATACATTGATTATATAAGAATGACTTGTATACATAAAGACGGTGGTGTGAATTCATTTTAGAAATGAAACTTGAAAGTTCCTCTCCCTCACACTCACTCAGCAGTGGTGATATATCTAGAATATCTTTAGTTTTAAACACTGTGATGAAAGACATATCTGAGGGAGTCTTTGTCCATGAAAATGAGACATTAATATCATGACATTAGTATCGTGTTCTTATTGAACTACCTAAGGTTAGAGCAGCACATATAATTGCAGTGTTCTGATGTAAATATTATGAATTCAAAGAAAGTAAATTGGTTTTACATTTTTATAACTATATATAATATATATGTTTATATATACATGTATCTTTTGGTTAGTTAGATACATAGATATGGACATTTAAGTACTTAACAAAAGTCAAATAAATAGTTTCTCTTCATTCTTTTTATTAGATTAATCTCACCTTTAAGAAAGGGAAGACATGCTTACTTTATTTCCCAAATATTTTATGGACTAAACTTTTATCTTTATGAACTCACGTCAAGGTTGAATCTCAACTCAAAGTTGAAAAGGCTGAACAAGCTTTTCGCATGTGATAAAATTCTAGAACCAACTTTAGTAATATACCTATTACCTAGCTAAGCTAAGGTACTGATCTTTTCTGAAAAAAACATGAAATAGAAGCATGTCTTTATTTCAAGACAAGCTTCTCCTCCTATTCAAAATGAATTGTGTGTGTGCTCCTTTATATTTTTCTATTATATTATATATGTAAAAATAAAATTCTCTCTTTTATCTAGAGGGTAGAAATTTTATTAAATTCTAGAATCATTTATATCAAATGATATTCAAACTCACTTGTTCTGAGTCCTTCTTTACAAGAAACCTGACGGACTTTTACAATCTATAGTGTATTCTGTCTTGTACTGTCTCAGTTTTTCTACCAAGATCACTTGTATCCCGTCCAATATGCTCTTCTGGTGGAAAATACGTGTGTGGAATGGTAGTGATCATCCATATGTTGTCCATCCATCCCTGCTCTCTTGCGTCTACTGCCCACGTAGCACGACAAGCACATACATGTTAGTTCTCATGCATTTGAAGAGAAAATAGGTTAAGAAGTGCTGCTTTGGGGTATAGAAGATTTGTATGCAAATTAGCTTTGAGAAAGGTGATTCTGAAACCAATAGAAAGTCCCACAATCAAAGCCATACTAAGTGCTAAGTGCTATCAAGAAATTATAGTCACATCATTGTAACATCTTTACCCGGTCTTTATGCTTTTTTTTTTTTTTTTGCTAAGAGCTGTGATTTCACATTGAGCTTGAATATTCCAAATCAGAGCTGGAGAAGTTTTAACTTGCTTGTGATAATACAGTGACATATTACTGCCCCTCAGAGCTAATGGCATGAGGTGGTATGTGTTCAATAAATATTTCTTAAATTGATGAATTAAAAAATATTTATTAGTAGTCTTACCTTCCTTGATAAATCATATGAAGTTAAATAAAATGGATTAACTAAAGAATGTATTGAAATCGACTATTTCCATTGATTTTACATACCACAAAAAATAGGGTAGATTCTGAAATGGAAAACTGAGAGCTCTTTAAAAATATAACTTTCTGATGTATTTGAATGTAAATGTGTAACTTAGTAACTAAAGTTATCTTTCATTCACATGTATGCTATGGGTTTTACCAATTGATTCAGAAATTTTATGAGAAATTACATAAAGGACTTTTGCAAACAATATAGCATATAAATGTATAAGAATAAATGTGTTTTTTATTTTATAATAAATCTTAGGTGAGGGAAAAGGAAAATATTTAAGAAAAAAGCCCACCTGGGATAAAGGGGTTTAGAAACTGGCTTTGTCAACTAACTCTTCCTTTTTCACATTGGTTTCCCAGGAAATAAGACACATTCTTCTGATTACCATATTCTATTTCATTTTGTGCTATGCACGGATAGGTGCAACTTCTGACATTACGGGTATTTCATTTTTTTCCTACAGGATGCTGAGTTTCATTGTTCACTTAGTTTGAGCAGCAGTTGAAATATCTTTTTTACAGCAATAAACATTTCATACTGATAATTTATAGCAAAACACAATGAAACATTCTCATGAATTTCATATGTTCAGTAAAAGCCTAAAGTGCCCAAGGAAAATCTGATGATTTTTATCTTTACGAATAATAAGTTTAGTGAAAGCAAAACTGATTGCTTGTTTTGAAAGGGAAAAAAATATGGACCAAGAAACTTCAGTTTTCAGGAGCAGGAGTTAAACTCTTACCAAATCTTGTCATAGTCAATAACATAAATGGTAAAATGCTCATTGCTAAATATATCAGTTATAAATTGGTAATTACGTATCTCTGGCAAGTACTTCATTAACAACATTCCAAAATATCACAAAAAGCTACAGGAGGGAAAAGATATTTTCTTTAATTTCAGTTCCTCAGAATTCTTGGTTTAAGATTATTTTGAATTGTAATTTAGTTGTATATTTTTATGAGTCGCTTCATAAAGTGTAAAATATTTATTTCTTTCAAAATTAAAAATAGTTACCTACAAAACAGAAACAAACTCAGAGATCTAGAGAACAGACTTGTGGTTGCCAAGGGAGGGGGGAGAAGAGTGGGATGAACTGGGAGTTTGTGGTTAGCAGATGCAAACTATTACATTTGGAACGGATAAGCAACAGGGTTCTACTGTATAGCACAGGAAACTATACCCAGTCTCTTGGGACAGACCATGATAACGTAAGAAAGGGAATGTATGTATGACTGGGTCCCTGCTGCTGTACAGCAGAAATTGGCACAACATTGTAAATCAACTACAGTTTAATAAAAAAAAAATAGTTTTGTGGAATCATCAGATAATCATTTTGACCTTCTTATTTAATTTCAATATCTAATAGTTTAAATAGGCCTGGAAAGATGGAATGTGACTTCAGTTTAGATTAAAGAAAAGAGTCTGGCATTAACTGAGAGGTGTGGGGAGCACGCAGGGAGTCTGAGGAATAAGAAGGGCTTGTGTGGCTGGTCAGAAAGGACACACAAAAGAGAAAAGCCTCGAGTGTGACCAAAGAGCCAAAAGTAAAGGAACTCTAAAAGCTTGCAGAAGTTGAGTCCTTGTAGAAGCCACTAAGTATCTAAAAAGAGAGGCCAAATAGAAAGTGTTCCTTACTTTCAAAGTGAACGGTGACAGACGGTCAAGGCTAAAGCTAAAGATATGAAAGAGCTGACAAACTCAAACTTGGTACACTGATATATGTATATCTGTACCTTTGTGCAAGCATCGTGTGCATGCATGTATGGGCATATGTGTACACACAGAGGAAGCTTATTTGAATTCATGAAGCTCTTTGCTGGAGATAGCAAGTTTGGAGGGAAGAGGCTGGGCAGAGGATGGGCATCCTCTGTGAGAGAAAACCTGAGGTTGTGGTGGAGGGTGAAGTGCCTGTTCCCAGAGCTTTCTCTCTCCCCCTGAACACACAGAGGCTGCAGACTCCAAAGAAAATCAAGAATATATTTTCCATACCAGGGAAGAATCGAGCGCTGAAGAAGCAGAACATATTTAAGAGACCCCAAAGAGTTATCATTTTTACTTAACATCAATATTTTCCACGAGTATAGCAAATTCCTTCCTAACTATAAATAGTGATACCACTGCAAATGTCTGAAATTGCATAAATGAAGTATTTTCTGCCTTCATATAACCTCAAATAATCTAAAACGTATGTGAATGTGGAAACGTATATAAAAAGATATGAAATGTTAGATCAGTTGCCGGTCATTTCTTTCTTGTCATGAGGCCTGGAACCCAGAGAACCTAGTGGATAAGAGATACATTCCTATTTTATCATTTCCAGATGGTGCTATACCATAGTTCCCGGTGCTGGTGTGGCCTCTGTTACATGCAGTGTTGGCCCAGGTTACATATTTGCCCTAAATTAATGTATTGTTCACTGATAGCTCGACTCTGTATTAATGGCGACTTTATTCAATAATCATAGAATATCCCAAATGTTGAACTCTCAACTTCTAAGTTCAGGGCCAGTATTATTAAATACACTGCCTTTTAAATCCATGCTTCACATTGCTTCCAAAATACATTTTCCAAAGGAAGAATCCTGATCAAAAACGGTTCTCCAATGCCTTACATGATTACATCCGCTGTCCTGATAAGATTAAGGTCCACTGCCCTACGGTTAATCAGTAACCTGAATCCTGACTCAGCCTCACCTGTGTTCTCTTGCAGAGGAAATAATGCAAATGTCGCTTACGACGGTATTGTACCCTTTGCCAGCTGGAATGGGTCCAGGAAAGAGACTGCTGTTGTCATCCCTGTGAGTGGGAAGGTTTTCACTTACAGAAAGCCTGAGTGGGTGTTTTGGCACCAATCGATGACTATTTCTTTGTTTCAGTGTAGAAGGCTTGGGTGGAGAGTAAGAAGCTCTCTCTCCATCACACACCACAAATACATACAATCGAAGGAAATCTGAAAGTCTTAGGAAATCTGTCTGTGGGGGAATATTACTAAATTTCACACACACTTGGGGAATACCTATTCTCCACATCTCAGGAAGGTCAAAGGAGAGATAGGCAGACATTGAGGTGGAGACACCAAGCTGCGCAGTAGTGAAGACGACTCAGGCGTGAAATAGAATTCTATGGTGATCTTTCAGAAATATCCCAGCCATACTGTCTTGACTTCTCTATGGTTCAGCTAAAGAAAGTGTCTCTGATACCGTAACTTCCAGTGAACAAGGTAGTGGTACTAAAGACAAAGAAAAACATATACAGCTATGCTTAACTTATATTAACTTTTGAGATAGATGAATAAGTAGATTTACCTAAAGTTTGGAGTTTCTATGCAGTTGCATTTTTAAAACCACATAGTTTTAAGACTAACCTTTGCCTCTCTAATAAAATAATTTAAAATGATTATTTTAAAGTGTGTTGAGTTCTCTTGCCCCATAGGGAAACCTATGGCAGGCAAGCCTAACATTACATTAATTGCATTATAACTAGAAGGAGCAGAAAGGGCAAAATGTTGGATATTTTAGGACTTGAACTGACCTCTTAATTGATCAGTCATCTGCTCCATTTGGCAGAGAAGACCAGACATGGGCCAGTCATTCCTCTGTACCCCTTTCTATCAAAAGGTGGTTATTCCTCTAACCTCAAGCTTTCCATTTTGAGAGTTTATATTAGTGAAAATAAGTCATATATGTAAACCCATGTATTTACCCTTTTTTAAGCCAACAAAAATATTTTTTCATTTTTTTTATTTTCTAATTTTCAACAAATTCCACAAAGAATAACCAGTCTTTTCTGGGTGAAATGTTCTCACATGACAATATGATGCTGTTAGAAAAACTGGTCCTTCTGTTAAGTCGCTTTATAAGAAAAAAATATTTTCTTAACACAGTTTTTTTAGTGAAGCAGTGTCACTTTCCTATTCAATTTCTTTTTTTTTTTTTTTTTTGTCTTTTTGCCTTTATGTAGAGCCGCACCCGTGGCATATGGAGGTTCCCAGGCTAGGGGTCTAACAGGAGCTGTAGCCGCCAGCCTTCCCCACAGCCACAGCAATGCAGGATCCGAGCTGCGTCTGCAACCTACACCACAGCTCACGGCAACGCCGGATCCTTTACCCACTGAGCAAGGCCAGGGATCGAACCTGCAACCTCATGGTTCTTAGTCGGATTCGTTAACCACTGAGCCACGAAGGGAACTCCTCCTATTCAATTTCTTAGGCAACAAACAAACAAGCTGGTTTTCATAAAGGCTGGATGTTTTCTAGATAACAACATATGTGTTCCAGGGAATCAGGTAATCCATAATAGAAGAACGCTCTAATAGCCCAAGAGAAGAAAACAGGGCCTGATTGGCCTTGGCAATAAAAAACTCCCAGAATTCCTCAGTCACACTTGGCATGGTAAAAACATTTGGCCTGCTGACTGTTTTATGAGTGAAAAGAAAAGGCTCAGCAAAGGTTATGACAGTTTTCAAAAACGACTATATGGTAGAGAAATTACTAAATCATCACACTATGTTTTATTTAAAAATATACATATGTATTTACATACTATGAATACCCAAATATACACACACATATATATGGGTGTGTGTGTGCGTGTGTGTGTGTGTGTGTGTGTGTATATATACACATATATATATATAGTTATATGGTAAATGTCATCATTCCTATGAAAGCATGCACCTTTTTTTTCTCCCGCCCCGGCCGCCTTTTTTTTGTCTTTTTAGGGCCGTACCCATGGCATATGGAAATTCCCAGGCTAGGGGTTGAATCGGAGCTACAGTTGCTGGCCTGCACTACAGCCACAGCAACATCAGATCCAAGCCACGTATACGACCCACAACACAGCTCACGGCAATGCTGGATCCTTAACCCACTGAGCGAGGCCAAAGATTGAGCCCGCAACCTCATGGTTCCTGGTCAGATTTGTTTCCGCTACGTCAGATGGAAACTCCCTAAATGCATTCGCCTTTAAGATAAGAGTGTTGGGAAAGTGAACTGTGGTTTATCATCAGATTCAATAGTTGTCAAATTCAGTCTAATGGAGTGTGGTTCTTACTGAGACTGATTTTCCCATGGTTGTCATTTGGATTTCTTCCCCCTAATTCAACAAAATTCTTTCAAACCTGGAGGTCAGCAGGAAATCAAGTTAAGAACCACCTCAGTACAAGAGACAAGCTTCCCCAAATGTCATTAAGAGGGAATCCAGATCTTAATCCCATAAGCCTGCTTGGCATTAGCATTTAATGCCATTTTCTGGTTCTTGTGTTTTTTCCTTCTTATCTAACACCCCTTCCAGGAATAAAGAGGAATTATCCTATCATTTACCAAACTGTGAGGGCTGCGTGACCTGCAATAATAGACATAAAACCTAATCATACTATAAGCTAATAAGTGAGTCAGGCTTGAATGATAATCATTCCCTTTAGATTTTTGTACATTCATCACTCTTTGTTTTAAAATTAGGCCCATGAATCACTAACTGAATCAAAATTATAAAAATGACCCAGGCATTAAAACCAGGTTTTAAATTCTTTACCTACCATTAGTATGATTATCACTTCTGATATAAAATGAGTGTCTACTCTGTATCAAACCCTTATTTCAAATCTGTATTTTTCTCATTCAACCTAAAGTTAAAAATTACTTATTCTCATGAAATTTTTTCTTAAAAAAATAAGATAATGACATGGAGGGTTTTTTTCAACATAGGGGGAAATGAAAATAACAGAAAACAAGCGACACATATCACAAAATACCATGTCAGAGATATTACAGAGAGCTGTAAACTTAAGGCTAAGACAATCTGGAACAGAGCTTGACTTCCTATGGGAATATTAAGAAGAAGGTGGCTTTTGCTCTGCTCTTGAAAGTGGAAAAGGATTTACTCAAGAGGAGATAAAGGGTAGGGCAGTCCTAGCAAGAGAAGCAGTAAGATTACAGTCAATGAGATGAGAGGAGAGGGTGTGGGACACGACCAGAGATAGGCAAGAGGTCCTGTTTTAAAGGGATCATTTCATCACCAGAATCAGAGAGATAAGACGAAAATTGGAATGAAGGATAACATATTTTAAGTAGGCAAGTGAGAGCCTCTAAGAATCTTTCTTCTTCTTTAGAACTGATATGTGGAGTTCCCTTCGTGGCTCAGTGGTTAACAAATCCGACTAAAAACCATGAGGTTGTGGGTTCGATCCCTGGCCTTGCTCAGTGGGTTAAGGATCCAGCGTTGCCGTAAGCTGTGGTGTAGGTTGCAGACGCATCACAGCGGATCCCGCGTTGCTGGCAGCTACAGCTCCTGTTAGACCCCTAGCCTGGGAACCTCCATATGCCACAGGTGCGGCTCTAGATAAGGCAAAAAGACCAAAAAAAAAAAAAAGAAAGAACTGATACGAATTTGTGTATTTTGTTTAGCCTCCATGTCATTTCCTCTCTCACCACTGGAGCATAAATAGAGAATTTATTGTTGTCAACTTTATATGGTTGTAGAATATTCAAGCTTGATTGTGATTTAAGAAAAAAGAAACAGAATGAACATCATCTAGAGATGGAGATATGGAAATCAGAATGTAAAATTAACTCAGAAGATTTTAAGGGTGAATACATGACTTGGACTTGGTCAATAGTACGCTTTCCATCAGCTCTTTTAATTTTGAGGGAGTGACAAGGGGACAATTAGAGAGTACTCCTAATGATGGTTTAGTAATGGCAGGGGGATAATGCAGATCTGAAGGAAGAATTCACAGGCAGTGGAAATAGGTAGTTTTACCCTCTGATTTAGTCATTCTTACTCGCTTCCCATGCAAGTTTCTGTCTTAGGTTCTTAGTTTTACATTGAATTGTTAGAGTGATCCAATGTTCTTTCAATAAACTTATTTTCTTTCTAGTCAGATTCTGTTGCTTGTGAATAAGAAAAATGCAAGGTCTACTTTTCTGGGCTAGAAGATTAATATGGCAGTTATATCTGTGTGAATAAATCAGATAAATCAGCCATAATAGAGATTCTGATGAGTAATAAGGCCTGGGGAGTTCCTGCAGCGGCTTACGGCACTGGGGAAGTGTGGCTTAGATCCCTGGCCCAGCGAAGCGGGTTAAAGAATCCAGGATTGCTGCAGCTGCTGCATAAGTTGCAGCTGCGGCTCAGATTCAATTCCTGGCCAAGGAACTTCCATATGCCAAGAGTGCAGCCATAGAATGAAAATAAATTAAAAAAAAAAAACTAAAGAAAGAGAACGACTGAGTTTCCGTTGTGGCACAGCAGAAACGAATCCGATTAGGAACCATAAGGTTTCAGGTTTGATCCCTGGCCTCGCTCAGTGGGTTAAAGATCTGGCATTGCTGTGAGCTGTGGTGTAGGTTGCAGACACAGCTTGGATCCTGTGTTGCTGTGGCTTGGTGTAGGCCAGCAACTGCAGCTCCGATTTGACCCCTGGCCTGGGAACTTCCATATGCCATGAGTGCGACCCTACAATGGAAAAAAAAAAAAAGCGACTTGCACTAGAGTTTGAGGAGAAAAATCCTGGTTTCAAACTGTGTATTTAGAAAAAGATAAAAGGCATTAAAAATTAATGATATCTCTTTATTGTATCTATTTATTGTTATTGATTCCCAAGTTTTTGAGGGTTTTTTTTGGGGGGGGAGGGGCATGAACACAGCATGTGAAATTTCTCAGGCTAGGGATCAAACCTGCGCCACAGCAGCAACTGCTGCAGTGATGCCAGATTTTATAACCCACTGTGCCACAAGGGAACTCCTTTGACGTGTTTTTTTTTTTTTTCAATCAACCCTTACACATGGTACAACTAACCTTAGTATGGGATAAGTTTTCATTAGCAATATTATGGTTCCTTTATGCTAAGTAAACATGCTCACTCTTTTCCTTGAACCACAGCTTTTGTTTTCAGTCCTCTGTCCCTCTGGGGGGAAGGGAGCCACAAGCCCTGAGGCTCCTTCCTCTGACCCTGACCTTGTGTGTTCAGCAGCTGTTATACTACTTCCCCAGAGCTGACTGTGTGCTCTTCTCCCTAGATCCACCTTCAGTGACGTCACACTGGCAACCTGAAAGCAACCTTGCCAGGGCTACTGACACGAAGGAAACGGAAAGGCTACATTCACATCCGGGCTTTCTTATCCCCCACACCCCCAGGCTAGTTACCAGCACACCACTGAATATTTCTCATGAATATTCATTGACGGCTTAATAAACTACTTCTGTGCACTTGATACTGCCTTCAAGTCAAATGAAATCATCTCAGAAACACAGTTCTTAGAGCTGAGAGAGTTTAAAATACACATTATACTATTTTAAACTTCCAAATATGCCTCATTATCCCAATATTTCCTGAGACTGTAAACTCTGGGAGAGCTGGTGATATCATAGGAATATATATACCCTTCAATCTAAGTTCAAGGCAGCACAAAGCAGATTCTCAACATGAAGAGCAGACTTTAGTTCACAAATACAGCAAGGAGTGAGAGGTCTTAGGTGCCCTACTGCAATGACTTTTCTGCTTTAAGCCCTGGGCCCCTTTGAATTCCCTCCTTGCTCTCTCTCTCTTCCTCTCTCTCTGTCTTCCTTTCTATGTCATTTTCTATGCCTTTCTTCTGCTCTTCTGGTTCTCTTTTACAAAGTCAGTTCACTATAAGCATAAAAAAGCAGACCTGAAAGGGACTTAAGAGATTGTCTATTTCAGTTCTCTGATGATGAAACATGGTCTAAGGAGTTTTAAATTACTTTCTCAAAATCATACAAGCATTTAGTGGCACAGTCATAATTTAGGCTCATGTCTTCAAAAATTTTAGCCTAGTTGTTATTTTTCTACCACTCAGTACAGCCATGCAGAATCTGTTGGACAGTTTGCTAATCTCTGTCTCTGTCTCTCTCTCTCTCTGTCTCTTTTCCCCAAGCAAGGATTTGAGAACAAGACTGGAGGCAGAATTCATTGGTGGTAGTAAAGGGAGGTACCATGTAAATTCAGTTGATGACTTATTTATTCACCTACTAGCTTAATACATTTATTTCTCTATTCATAGGACACCTTTATTTAGTATCTACTATAAACAGGACTCTTCTAGGCACATAGAATGCATCACTATAGATGATATAAATGATATAGATGATGAAAACAGACAAATATGTCCATCTTTAAATAATTTGCATTCAAGAGAATACACCAGTCCTGGAAATGCTCCAGAGTAACACTTGCTGTTCAAACCCAGGGATGTGAAATGAGAATGCAAATCTCTTTTCAAGAATGAGGTGAGAGCTACCATCATTTAGCAATGATAATATAAACAAGGAGATTTTGTGGATGCCTATTCCCCTTGAATTTTTTATGAATTTAATTATTTTGGCTTGGCACCTTGCTAGTTGCTGTCATTGTACATTCACCAAGTTAAGATAAAAAAGATGCCCTAAGATAATATTTCTTTTCTTTGGGATTGCACTCACTCCCCAAAGATCTATTTTCTTTTGATTTAACAAAAAAATTTAGTTGGAAAGATTGTTCATAAAGTTAATCCCTAAAACTGCATTTTTTAGCTTTTAAACCCACAGCAGCACTCCTTGCTATTTACTGTTAGTTGCATACTTAACTAATGGAGCATCAGATTCAGCATATTTCAGTTAGGAATGTTAACTGGTAAAAGGCAAGATGCCACAGGTTACTTAAGAACTATTCTTAGATTTTTTCTAAGTGACTCCTCATTTGTCTGAAAGAGTTAATATATCTCTTTCAAGAAAGGCACATTTCCTACATTTTGACAATAATCATTTCAGGGACGAGAAAAATCAGTTCAAATGAGTAGTAAGTGTTTTAGTGACAAGTTGAACCCAGTAGACCTTACTGTTCCCAGTTGTATAAGTTTCCTAGGGCAGCAGTAACAACAAAGTACCACAGACTGGATGGCTTAAAACAACAGACATTTATTCTCGCACAGTTGTGTAGCCAGAAGTCTGAAATTCCAGGTATTGACAGAGCCACACTATTTCTGAAGGTTCTAGGGGAGAAGCCAGTCCATGAATCTCTTTTAGCTTCTGGTTTTCCCGGCATCCTTGTCTTTTCTTAACTCAAAGATGCTTCACTTTAACCCCTGCCTCCTTCATCACGTGATGCTCTTCTTGTGTGCCTGCTTCTGTGTCCCGTCTTTTCTCCTTACATTGACACCAACCATATTGTATTAAGGGACAACCTATTCCAGTATGATTTCATCTTAACTCGCATTGTAATTATATCTGTAAAGAACTGACTTTCAAATAAGATCGCCTTCTGAGGATCTTGGAATGCCATGGATTTTGGGGAGGACACTATTCAACCCAGAACACCAGGCAACCTGTGGTGACAAATGCTATATTTCTACATCCTTTTGTTTATGGGAAAGTGTATTTGGGGGGCAGGACGTGGGGGAGAGTGGTCAAAATAACCAAAAAAAACTAATATGAGGTTGAAATGAAGCTGAGAGTTTGCAATTTTTTAATCTCAGGATATTAAGATGGACATCAGAAATAAATGTTATACTAAATATAAAAATCTGGATGTTTTCTTAAGATCTGGAAAATACTAAGTTAACTTAGCTGCCTTATTTCATTTGAATCTAGATTCAGTTAGCTAAGGAAAGATGGAAAGAGCAGGTAGCTTTGATGTATACAATTTTTCACATTCTCTGAGGGCTAAATGAAGGACACACGAGCATGAATACTAGAAAAATCTATCCAATATTTCTCCAGCTTTGTTCAATAAATATTCATTGTAGAAGGCCGTATACTATCTGAATTTTTGCTTTTTTTTCACAAGTATATTCCACCAGAAAACCATGTCCCACACTGGGTGTTTTCACTCAATAAAAATAAAATATTTGGTGAGAACTTCATTGAAATTTGATCAATTTTAAATTTTATGGGATAACAGTGCTTTCTTTATACAGTGTTCCTAGAAAATGAAATTTTCCTTGCTAAGTGCTAGCACTTAAAAGACCATTTTTTCCCAAATGTTTATGAGGCATAAACATACAATTGCTAATTTTTTTTTCTTGAGAACCTTTAAAAATTCTGTATGAGGAAAGGGACATCAAAAAAATGATAGAACAGAAGGTCCTCAGCTCCATCCCCAACTGCAAACAACAATCCAGCAGCCATCCATGGACAAAAACGCCTTTGTGGGAAGTAGGAGCTTTAGGATCCTGGTAGGAGGTTTCAAAACTCCAGTAAAGCCCCAGACCAAGGAGAGCTACTTTGGGAAGGCAGGCCCACCGAGTGTGATCCCAGCTCAGACCAAAAGTAGCCCCATCCCTCAATGGAGTCAGCTACAGCCCTGCTCAACCTCAGTCCCCAAATCAGTCCCATGGGTCAAAAGATGTGGGAGGACCAGCTTGTCTGGGCCCCAAAAACATGTCGGATGACCTTGGACTTGACTACAGATGCCAAAGCAATTCTATGACCCAGTTCCAGCCCTGATCTACTGCATCCCATGAGTGCATCCTGCCTGCATGGGGACCCAGCAATAACCATTTGTACCCCTGGAAGCAAGCCCACTGATATCAGTCCTGGCTATGGACCTTGGAGCTGTCCTGTGATTCACTTCCAGTCTTGTTCTGCCACAGTCCTATGGAATTCCTACTCACTCAGGAACCAAGAAGAATCATGCTTATATGTGCTCCCACTAACAGGCTGCCGGCTTCAAGCTGACTGTGGTCCCTGAGGCAGCCTAGTGACTTGGCTTGAATTCTTCATTATGTGATTCCCAGAGGAGAAGAAAGAAAGAGAAAGTGGCAGAAAGCTTATTTAAAGAAACAATGGCCAAAAGTTTCCCAAATCTTGGGAAAGATATAGAAATCCAGATTCATGAAGTTCAAAAGTACTCAAACAGGACCAACTCAAAGAAGTCTATCCAGACATACATTATAATTAAATCATTAAAAGTCAAAGAGAATTTTGAAAGCAGCAAGACCAGAGTAACTTGTCATATATAAAGGAGCCTCCATAAGGGTATTAGCAGATTTCTCAGCAAGAGTTTTCAAGGTTAGGAGACAATAGGATGATATATTCAAAGTGCTAAGAGAAAAGTAATTGTCAACCAAGAATTCATTACCCAGAAAAGCTGAAGGAGAGATAAAGACCTTTATCAGACAAACAAAAGCTGAGGGAGCCCATCACTACTAGACCTGCCTTACATGAAATGTTAAAGGGAGTTCTACAGGTTCAAACAGAGGATGCCAATTAGTGACATGAAAATATAACACTCACTGGTAAAGGTTGTTATAAAGTGAATTTCAAAATACTCAAATACTGTAATGGTGGTGAATAAATCACATTTAACTTTATGCATAAAAGCTAAAAGTACTGAAAATAACTATAGCCACAATAATTTGCTAATAGATATGCAATATAAAGGCTGTGACATCAATAACATAAAATATGTACATGTGTGTGTATAAGGAATTAAAAATAAATTTTGTGTATGTAATTGAGGTTAAATTGCTAGCAATGTAAGATAACACTCTATAAGATATACTTACAGTAGTTCCCATCATGGCTTAGTGATTAACGAATCTGACTAGGAACCTGAGGTTGCAGGTTCGATCCCTGGCCTTGTTCAGTGGGTTAAGGATCCGGCGTTGCTGTGAGCTGTGGTGTAGGTCACAGATGCGGCTCGGATCCTGTGTTGCTGTGGCTCTAGCGTAGGCCAGAAGCTACAGTTCCTATCAGACCCCTAGCCTGGCAACCTCCATATGCTGTGAGTGCGGCCCTAGGAAAAAAAGCAAAAAGACACACACACACACACAAAAGATATACTTACAATGTAAGATACACTTCTGTAACTAGAAGATATTTTATGTAAGCCTTGTGGTAACTACAAAGCAAAACCTATAGAAGATACCTAGAAGATAAAGAGTAAGGAATGAAAGAATACCACCACAAAAAAAAAAAATCATGAAATCAAAATGGAAGACAGTAATAGAGGGATAAACAAAAGAACAAAACAACTAACAATCAATGAACAAAATGGCAATCAGTAGCAAGCCCTTACCTATCAATAACTGCTTTAAAAGTAAATGGACTAAATTTTCCAATCAAAAGACAGAGTGATTGAATAATTTTTTTTAAAAAATGAGACACAACAATACGCTGTCTACAAGAGACTCATTTTAGCTCTATGGACATATGTAGAGTATATAGAATAAAAGTAAAGGAATGACAAAAAATACCCCATGCAAATGATAAACATAAAAGAGCAAGAGTGACTATATGTATATCATACAAAATAGACTTTAACACAAAAACCCTCAAGAGACAAAGAAGTTCATTATATAATGGTAAATGGGTCAATTCAAAGATAGATATAACAAGTATAAGTATATAGGCACCCAATATTAAAATGACTGAATATATAAAGCAAACACTGAAGATCCAGAGAGAGAAATAGATACAATAACAATAGGAAAATTCAATAGAACACTCTCTGATGAATAGACAATATGAAAATAATGGACTTCACTAACACTACAGTAGACCCCAAAGACATACACAGAATTTTCCACCCAATAGCAGAAGAATATTTACTCAAGTGCAGATGGAATACTCTCCAGGATAGATCAATACACCTTTACAAAATTAAAAGATGGAAATAATTTCAAGTAACTTCACTGAACACACCGGAATAAAACTTGTGCAAAAGCAGTTCTATGAAGGAAGTTCATAGCAATAAACGTCTACCTCAAGAAATAAAACAAACCTCGAATAAACGACCTAACTTTAAACCTCAAGGAGCTATAAAAAGAAGAACAACAAAAGTCCAAAGTTAGTAGAAGAAAGGAAATAAGAGCAGAAATTAATGAAATAGAGAGGAAAAATACAATAGAAGAGATCAATGAAACCAAGAGCTGGTTCTTTGAAAAGATAAGCAAACTCAACAATTTTTTAGCTAGACTCACCAGGAAAAAAAGAGTAGTCAAATATATAAAATCAGAAATAAAAGAGAAGGTATTACAATTGATACTACAGAAATACAAAAGACTCTAAGAGACTAATACACACAGTTATATACCAATAAAGCGGGCAACCTAGATTGATTGCCAGAAACACAATTTTCCAAGACTGAGTCAGGATGATATAAAAAATCTGAACAGACTGATGACTAGTAAGGAGATTTTTATCTGTAACTAGAAACCTCCCAACAAACCAAGTCCAGGAAAAAATGGCTTCACAGGTGAATTCTATAAAACATTCAAAAAAGAATTAATATCAGTCCTTCTCAAACTCTTCAACAAATAGTAGAAGAGAAGGGAGCACTTCCAAATTCACTCTATGAGGCCATCATTTTATGAGGCCAGCATTATATACCTAAACCAAATAAAGACATCATAAGAAAAGGAAATTTCAGGGCAATATTCCTGATGAATAGAAATTCAAATTCTTCAACAAAATACTAGCAAACCAAATTCAACAAAGCATTAAAAAGATCATATACCACAATCAGCTGGGATTTCTTCCAAGGGTACAAGTACGGCAACATCTGAAAACAAATCAATGTAATATACCATATTGACAAAATAAAGGATAAAAATCATATGATCATATCAATAGATGCATAAAAGGCATTTGACAAAATTCAACATCCCTTTTTTAAAAGAACTTTAACAAAGCAGATGTAGAGGAAATGTACATCAACATAATAAAGTCGATATAAGACAAACCACAGCTAATATTAGACCTAATGGTGAAAAGTTGATCACTTTACCTCTAAGATCAGGAAGAAGATAAGGATTCCCACTCTTTCCATTTTTATTCAGTATAATCTTGAAAGTCCTAACCATGGCAATTAGGAAAAGAAAAGAAGTATAAGGCATCCAAATTGGAATGGAAGAAGTAAAACTGTCACTGTTTGCAGATGACATGAATCTCTACATAGAAAACACTAAAAGATATCAACAAGAAAAAAAAACTGTAAGAAGTAATGAATAAATTTAGCAAAGATGCAGCATACAAAATCAATATATAGATCTTATATTTCTAAATAGTAATGACAAGCTATCAGAAAGAAATGAAGAAAAAATTCCATTTATAACTGCACCTAAAACAATAAAATACCTAGGAATAAATTTAACCAAGAAGGTGAAAGACCTTGACATTGAAATATTTAAGAAAGTGAAGAAAGAAATTGACAGACATAACTAAATGGAAAGATATACAACACTCTTGGACTGATAATTTTTTTTAAGCCCGCGCCTGTAGCATATGGAGGTTCCTAGGCTACAGGTCTAATGGAAGCCACAGCTGAAGGCCTAAACCAAGGCAACACCAGATCAAAGCTTCACCCACCACCTACACTGCAGCTTGCGGCAACGCTGGATCCTTAACACATTGAGTAAGGCCAGGGATCAAACCCACATCCTCACAGACACTGTGACATGTTCTTAACTGGCTGAACCTCAATAGGAACTCCTTAATTCTCAATTAATATTTTAAAATACTGCCCAAAGAAATCTATAGATTCGATGCAATCCTTATCAATGTTTCAATGGCATTTTCCACAGAAAGAGAAGAAATAATCCCAAAATTTGTATGGAACTACAAAAGGCCCCCCAATGGCCAAAGCAATCTTGAGAAAGAGGAACAAAACTGGAGGCATCATGCTCCCTGATTTCAAACTATATTATGAAGCTACAATAGTCAAAACAGTATGGTATTTCCATAAAAACAGACATATAGATCAACAGAACAGAATATAGAGCCCTGAAATTAACCCATACATATAAGGTCAACTAATATTTAACAAGCTTGCCAACTGTACTCAATAGGGGAAAGAATAATTTCTTTAAGACATGATATTCGGAAAACTGGATGGCCACATGCAAAAGAATGAAACTCAATCACTATCTTACATACATAAAAATTAACCTAAAATGGATTAAAAACTTGAATATAAGATCTGAAATAATAAAAATTCTAGAAGAAAATATAGGCAGTAAACTCCTTGACATAGCTCTTGGTGATGATTTTTTGAATCTGCTACTAAAAGGAGCAAAAGCGAAAGTCAGTAAGTGGGATTATCAAACTAAAATCTTCTGCACAACACTTAATAGAGTGAAAAAGGCATCCTATGGGATGAGAAATAGTATTTCCAAACCATATATCTCTGTTAAGGTGTTAATATCCAAAATATAAGAAATTTAAATAATAGCAAAAAACTTAATAACCAAATTTTTAAATGAACTAAGGCCCTGAACAGTCATTTCTTAAAAAACAAAAACAAAAACAGAAAAAAACATATAACATGAAAAGATGCTCAATGTCACTAATCATCAGGGAAATGAAAATCAAAATCACAGTAAGATATCACCTCACACTGTTAGAATGCTCTTATTAAAAAGACAAGAGATAAATGCTGGTGAGGATGTGGAGAAAAGGGAACTTTTGTACACTTTTGGTGGAATTGCAAATTGGTATAGCCTCTATGGAAAACAGTTTAGAGGTTCCTCAAAAATTTAAAAATAGAACTATTGTATGATCTAACAATTCCACTTCTGGGAATATATCCAAAGGAAATGAGGTCAGTATCTCAAAAAAATCCCTACAGCCTCATGTTCATTGCAGCAGTGTTTATAATTGTCAAGATATGAAAAACAACCCCAAGTGTGGATTATGAATATACAATATGGATTATTAATAAAGAATATGTAGTGTATATTATTCAGCGTTAAATAAGAAAGAAATCCTACCATTTGTGACAACATAGGTGAACTTGAAAGATTTATGCTAAGTGAAATAAGCTTGACACAGAAAGCCAAGCACCGCATGATCTCACCTGTATATGGAATCTAAAAAATTTGAACTCATGAAAGCACAGAGTAGAATGGTGGTTGCCAAGGGCTAATTGGTAGGGGAAATGGGGAGATGTTGATCAAAGGGTACAAAGCTTCAGTTATGCAGAATGAATAAGTTCTGGAGATCCAAAGTACAGCATGGTGACTATCATTAAAAATACTGTACTGTGTACTTGAAATTGGCTAAGAGATTTGATCTTAAGTTTTCTTACCACAGACACACAAAATTATAACTATGTAAGATGACAGATGTGTTATTTACCTTGATTGCAGTAATCATTTCATAAAGTATATGTATATCAAAACATCATGTTGTATACCTTAAATGTGTACAATTTTTAATCGTCAAGTATACTTCAAAAAAGCTTGAAAAAACTCTACATGAGTTTCTTGGCTGCATTCTGTAAATGTAAGGCAACTGGAAGAAAACTGCTAATGTATGACTAATTCTGGATGAGTCATTTTTATACAGCAAAAAGTTCTTACCTTAGCATAGCAATAGAAAACATCAGATGGTTCAACTACTGGAGTAACATCTCGCTTATAAAGTTTCCTAGCTATGGCAAATAAGAAGAGCTAATGTCTTTTCACATTTCTGAAAGAGTTTCAAAAACTGGGTTATAATATAGTGTAGTACCTTTAAGTGTTTAATGTATTGTAATAACTAGTAGTTGTAATACCTTTAAGTGTTTAATGTATTGTAATAACTAATGAAATAAATGTAATAACTAATGAAAAATACAGGATTGAAAGTAATAAACAAAAAACAGTTCAAGGTAGAATTCCTATATTATTTCCAATAAATAATTCCAGTTAGGAAAAGATTAAAGCAATTATTTTCCAAAAGTTAGCAACTATTTTTCCAAAAGTTAGCAACTATTTTTCCAAAAGTTAACCCCATTGCATAAAAATTAGTTCTTAATTACATATATCAGGAACTTACAACATTTTTTTATAAAGTAAATTATTATTTTCCCAATTACAAACAATATTATTCAAATATATATTTATAAAAGCAGAAAAAATACCAAGAAAGAAATAGAACTTATTCAGGGTCCCATTTCCCAGAAACGGATATTGCATATATATGTTCTTGCAGGCTTAAAGATGTTTTCTTGATAGACAACTTACTAAAATGGATTTCACAATTTTATGTATTATTTCTCTATACTGAGCAATATATTCTTATACAATTTATGTCTTATGTGGGTGATACCTTTAATATTCGATAATGTATTATGAATATTGTCTATTCTGTGACCATTTTTCAATGGTCCAATCTTTCAAAGCATGTCTCCAACTGTTCCATCGCAGTACCTCAAAGCACAAAGGAGAAGGCATTAGTACTAGCCCATTAGAACAAAATTTCTTTAAAGCTTTATGCTTATCTTTGGCATTCCATGCTATAAGTAGATTTGTGCTCATGCTAATGGCACGAAATACTAAATTTAACTTATTTCTCTAAATCTTCAAATAAATCCAATGAAGTTGCATCAGGTTTATTTGGTGGCATTGCCCACTCTCTGGAATGTTACCAGGGATGTCGCCATACCCCAGTTGGAGAAACATTAGTTTAATTGATAATTTTCTAAAAGTATCTGTCTGAATCAACCATGAACCACTGCAGTAAAAACCATGCCTGGACTCTGGCTGGGGGTTTGATGGAGTCACTTCTATTACAAAAAGTTAGAGAAGAGAATTCATGGTTTAATGCCAAAAAGTCTTTTTTATTTTTATGTTTTTAATTTTTTGTATTTTTAGGGCCACACCTGCAACATATGGAGGTTCCCAGGCTAGGCAACTAATCAGTGCTGTAGCTGCTGGCCTACACTACAGCCACAGCAACGCCATATCCTCAACCCACTGGGTGAGGCCAGGCATAGAACCTGCATCCTCACAGATGTTAGTCAAATTCGTTTCCACTGAGCCATGACAGGAACTCCCAAAAGTCTTTTTTAAAAATCATCCTTGGAGTTCCCTTCATGGCTCAGTGGTTAAAGAACCCAACAAGCACCCATGAGGACATGGGTTCCATGTCTGGCCTCACTCAGCTGGTTAAGGATCAAGGGTCGAATGAGCTGTGGTACAGGTCACATATGCGACTCAGATCCCCCTTTACTGTGGCTGTGGCCTAGGCCGGAAGCTACAGCTCTGACTGGCCCCCAGCCTGGTAACCTCATACGCTGCGAGTGCGCCCCTAAAGGACAAAAAGGCAAAGAAAAAAAAAATAACATCCTTGACAACAGAATCTGTTCCATAACATAATGGGCAAGATTTAGGTTATACTTAGGCAAATGCTAGAGCTGCTGCTACTCCCGCAGTTATAACTGTTATTCTTGTTATTTAGAATAATAATAACTTTTCAGAACAAACTGCCTCAAACTTGAGTTAGGTTTTGGAGATGAAATATACAAGTTCCTCTTTCTCTTGAAAAGCTCAAATTAGGGGAAAAGTGTGTGCATGCGCGTGTGTGTGTGATGAGCTAAGAATGAATAATGGAAGAAAAGATACTGAAGATATAGGACAGAGATGACTTTGATGGGACAATAATTAGAAGGACTTGAGAATGGAAATGACCAAGAACAGACACTTACTCTTGAAAAGATGGACAATTTCTTTCCTGTGGCAAGAAGAATTTGGTTGCAGATACAGACACATTTGGAGGAAGGAAAGAGAAAATTAAGGAAGTTTGATATAAAAGGGTTTTATTTTCTGCTCAAACAATATAAGAATATCGACAAGAGTAAAGAAAGTCCAAGGGAGAGATTGGTGGATTCAAGGATTGTTGTAGAAAAGTGGTGCCAGGGAATGGTACTAAACGTGCACCTTAGACCCTTGAGAGCCCAGTGAAGGTTATAAGTTGAAGTTTTTAGTGGTCCCAATAAATATGATGAGCAGCAGTGTAGAAAATGCAAATAGTTCTAGAAAGTCAGTTTCAAAGATGGGTAAAGCCATTATGACTGAACATGAGCTAGATGCATATTCTACATGGATAGTCTGGTAAATAAATGTGCTCATACTTAGCAGAGTTCCTGGCACATAAGTAGGACACAAATTTATATTAAAATGAAAAAGAAAATGGGTCATAAAATTCAAAGTGCTTGATTAAGAATGGAATTGAGGTGCTATGTCATTAAATCTGAGCTTATTAGGGTAAAAAGAATAACAAGGTTTTTTATGGGAAAAACAGGAAACATTACAAATCTATAATTATATTTTTTCTTATTAATTATTTTGGAAAACAGGTTTAGGAGGAGTAAACAAAAAGGAGAGGGGGCAATGATTAGACTTTTCAATCCTAAATTTTCAGAGGGGATGGTTCAGAATGTAACTATGGGAGCTGATTAATGAGGAAAAATATTTATGAAAATGAATAGAATTTAAAAGGTCAATATTTTACATAGGGTAATTCACCTGGAATTGGACTTCTCAGGATTTATGATCCAGTGAGAAACCATAAGAAAATAAGAACTCAGATGTGTGGCTTTAAAAGAGAAGACATTTTTGAATAAGGCCTTAAGAACAATTTTGAGTGGCATGAAGTAGCTTGAAAGGCAGTAACCCTACTATCTAACACTGAAACCGTGAAGACTTTTGGAGTTCCCGTCGTGGTGCAGTGGAAACGAATCCAACTAGGAAACATGAGGTTGCAAGGTCGATCCCTGACCTTGTTCAGTGGGTTAAGGATCCAGCATTGCTGTGAGCTGTGGTGTAGGTCACAGACGCAGCTCAGATCTGACTCAGATCTTGTGTTGCTGTGGTGTAGGCCAGCAGCTATAGCTCCAATTAGACCCCTAGCCTGGGAACCTCCATATGTTGCATGTACGGCTCTAAAAACCAAAAAAAAAAAAAAAAAAAGATAAAGAAATGAAAATGTGAAGACTTTATAAGAGAACAAATAGCCACTTAAGTGGAAGCATCTTAAGCAGTGGAAATTCAGATTTTAATTAAGGGGATGTTTTCTTAGAAAAGGAGTTCATGATAGGATTTTTTTTTTTAACTTACGCATTAGAATAAGCATTCTAGACTATAGCGTAGAAACATAAGACGGGAGATGGCCCTGGGAAGGGGAAAAGCTCATATGGATGGAAAAGGCAGTCTGGAAGATGACAGGTGAACAGAAGGATCTTTACTTTGTGCAGCTGTTGTAAACCTTTGGAAATAAAGTAGACAAAGCTATACTAATGCTACTAACTTTTCTCTGGGTTTCTCAAAGAACTTTAGTCAAAGTTATTTTGTTGCCTAGAGGGTATGAAAATTCCACGGTAAATTTTCACGGGCAGAACAACTTTACTTTCCACAATATACTGCTCTTTCTACAGGGTAGAACTGGACACACAGAAATTCCACAGAAATTCCCAGTGCTTCTGTATTTAGATATTAAAAACCATACTTGTACTTCCTGCTTTCTGAAGGAATCACTTACCTCCAAATACACATTCTGGGGTAAAGGAGATGTCATCAAGGGCAATAAAGATGTTCTCTTTCCCACTCATGTCAGCTTCAAATGCCACCTTAAATGGACTGTTACTGGAAAGAGGTACATGTCCATACATCCAACCGGTTCCTTTATTGCCAATCACTGACCACATCAGGAGGTTTAGCCCAGATTCCTCAATAGTATACACCTAATAATGTGGGATTAAAAAACAAGAGAGAGGGAAATCAGCTCTATGGTTTGGATGTTAGAGGAACATGGACATCCAGGTTGTTATTGCAAGAATGGAGTCTGGCAATGCGACAGCTTAATGATAATACTTTTAATTATCCTTGAAAACAGATTCTGTCCTATAAGACAGTGGGTAATATCCACCTTATACTTAAGCCATCTGTGGTTATAAAGTGAGCTCATGGGTGTTATATTTTCTTTGGTGAATTAGACCTTTGTTTTTTTCTTATGAATTTCTGTGTACCAAATTAGACATGGCCCCTAACTGTAACTATCTTAAGTATTTAAAAACTGGAGGAGGAATACGACTAGAATTTTCACCGCTTAAAAGCTTCGTTCATGTTCAACTAAGGTTGTATTACTGGAGAAAGATAACATCTTCATAGTAAATGAATATGAGACATACAAAACCAAAGTAATGCATAGAAAATATTTCACATTTTGACAGAGAATCTATCTGAATTAACTAAGATCAATAATTGGGACTTTTAAAGTACAAGGACAAGAAGTGAAACAGAAATAGAATTAGCTCTACCAATCACCATGGAAAGTTCTGATCATTTTTTTAAACAGTAAAAACAAGTAAAAAAGAAAAAAACAACAGTTATTTCCTGTGCTCTTCAAAAAATCTGTATTTAGACAAAAAAGGTAAATTGAAAAAACATTTTTCTGTATTTTTAGACCAAATTTATACAATGATTATTTCCTTAGATGCTATATATATGTGTGTATATATATATAGCTATATATATAGATGCTATATATATGTATATATACACACATATATGTGTGTACATATATGTATATGAAATGCATTACAAGTCATTATATTTCTTTTATAATATGTAGATGGCTTATAATGCATTTCAGCAATTACGACACTTTCTTTTATATCAGAAAAATAAGACATGAGAAAACACATGGACAGTAATATGATTCAATGATATGCCCTTCTACTGAAAAATCTTTCTCACTTTTTTCTTAGTGTTAACATTTATCTATAAATAATTTATCCTATAAAATGTGTTCAAATTCATATTATTAGAAGAGGCTAATACCTCTTATTTTGTTACTTATTATATTTTACCGATCTTCTAGAAATACTACCAAAATCCGCTAAATAATTCAAACCCAGAAATTTAACATGTTTCCAAAGTCTACCATTACAGAAAGTCTAAGGTCAAGTCAGGAATTCAAATATTAATGAAAATTAAACATAACACCCAAAGTAAATCAAGATGATAGAGTAAAGAAAAAGAAAAAAACTTGTCCAAAGTTTGGAAACCCAGAGAGTGAGACTTTAACACAAACACTTTGGAAAAGCAGGTATTTCTTAAGCAAAAATGTCTTTTTATGTTGACTTTCAATAAATAATCTAAGATTCAATATTAAAAGAATTTGGGTTAGTTGACTGTTTCCAGTCTCACACATAAGTAAAGACTTATCCCGAAGAGTTTTTAGCTCCAAGATCTAGCATATACTTAGTTCCCAAATTCATGCAAAATTTCTCTATTTTTTAAAAGTTAAATATAAAAATGTGTGAAGTTTCTGATTGAGCTTGATGACAGAACAACTCTATACAATCAAACTAAATTAAGCCTTCCTTTTACAGAAATCCTGGGTTACATCACAAAGATTTTAAAGGAAGCAGCTTTATTTTATTTATTTTATAACACTTTTTCCTGGAAAATTATTTCAGAAAACCAAATTACATGAAAATATAATCCAACCTTTTCTGGGTTTGTCCAGAATTCTAGCACACATATACTTTATTAATATATTTTTATTGTTTTAACATTTCATTTTATTCTCAGTTTTCAGTCTTTTTAATCTTTGATCAATTCTAAATGCTCTTGCCAAATTCCTTTTTTTTTCCATTCTCTTTTTACTCTACTTCTCAAAACCCCACATGACATTTCCTGGCCATCATTTTCACACCCTCTCATCATGAGCATTAGATCCCCAATAGATTCAATCTATTGTATTCCATTATTTCATCCTGATTCTATTACTGGCCAAATTAATTCTGATCAGGTTTACTAACTCATTACTTATATAAGTTAATGATAAGAAAAATGAATTTCTTTGCCATTATTTATTCTTTTAATTAACACTCTTCTTTATGTAATCTGATTTTCTGACCATATCATTTTCCTTTTCTCTAAAGAACTTCTTTTAAATTTACTTGCAAGGCAGGTCAGCTAGCAAAAAATGTCATCAATTTTTATTTGTCTAAGAAAATCTTTATTTCTCCTTTATTTTGATAGATCATTTCACTGGATATGGAATTCCTTGTTGGAGTTTTTCTTTAGGTACTTTAAATATTTCATTTCAGTCTTCTTCTCTGCATGGTTTCTGAAAAGAAGTATGATGTAATTCTTGTCTCTGCTTCTCTATAGTTGTTTTTTCCCCTCTGGCTTATTTCACTAGATATATTTTCTCTAAACTTTGGTTCTCTGCAGTTTGAATATCATATGCCTCATTGTAGGTAAATACCAGGACTGGTATTTATCCTATTGTTCGTGAATCTTCCAGGATCTGGTTTGTTGTCCCTCACTGACTTTGGAAAAATACTATTATCACCACTTTTCAGTATTTCTTCTGTTCTTCCTCTCTTTCTTTTCTTACTGGTATTCACACTGTGCATGTCATTCCCTCTGTAACAATGCCACAATCCTTGGATGGATTGTTCCAGGTTTTTGTTTGTCTTGCATTTCGGATTTAGAAGTTCCTATTGACATATTTTCAAGCTCACCGATTATTTCCTCCGAACTGTCCAGTATTGATGAGTCCATCAATGGCATGCTTCATTTCTGTCAGAATATTTTTTAAAATTTCTAGTGTTTCCTTTTGATTTCTTCTTAGAGTTTCTAATTCTGCTTATCTTGTCCATCTGTTCTTCCATGTTGTCCACTTTTTCCTTTAGAGCCCTTAGCATATTAATCATAGTTACATTAAATTTCCTGTCTGATAATTTAATATCACTGTACAGACTACCTTCAACATACCTGGAAAATATCTTCCCTCCAAATGAGAGAAATTTTAGACTGCAAAACAGCCCATGGAAAAAAATAAAATTGTGACTTGATTTACTTTTCTTTCATTGTGTTCTACAAAATTGTAAATATTTAGAAAAGGTGTTTCTGATTCTGATGGCTAGCTAAAAACACAGGTTTACCTATACACCTGAAGAATTCCACTGCAAAGACAGGAAAAATAGTGACAGAAAGAAATCCACAGAAGCAGTGGAAAATTAGGAGCAGAGCTATGAACATATAAAAATAGTAAGGACTTTCTGGATGTTTTAAACCAAATGGAAACTGTTGGTTGAAATTACGTAACAAGAATGAGGAACTTGCAAACATCTACAGGTGAAAAAAAAAATAGACCAACAAAAAAGTGGCTGTTGCTGGCAGAATTCTGGAATAACTCAAAAAAAGGAGGAGCTATGCATATGTCACCAGCTCATAATGAATCAAAGAATTCTGTAAACAGCCAGATCGGCCCTTGTGTTAGGAGTTGCTGATGCTAGGGTTCACACTTAGGACACACAGGGTGGGTGAATACTGCTGGAGTTCGAGATCTGACCCAGGCATTTCTACGAATGGGCACTGAGACGAGAAGCGAGGAGGTGGCCTTGTGACTGCCATGAGGTCCTTGTGGCTCCCTCAACAAATAAACAAGCTACCAGTACATTGGAAATGCTGGCCCACTAGAAAATACACCTCCTCCTTTACAACAGAGCAATAAAACCAGAGATCTTGAATCAGAATTCATCTTCACTGGAGTTCCCATCATGGTTCAGCAGTAATGAACTAGGATTCATGAGGATGAGGGTTTGATCCCTGGCCTTGCTCAGTGGGTTAAGGATCTGGCGTTGCCATGAGCTGTGGTGTAGGTTAAAGATGTGGCTCGGATCTCGTGTTGCTGTGGCAGTGGCATAGCTGGCAGCTGCAGCTCCAATTCAACCTCTAGCCTGGGAACTTCCTTACGCCATGGGTGTGGCCTGGAAGAAAAAAAAAATTAGTAATATTATCCAATCTAGATTCATCCACATAGAAGAATAGAAAACCAGTAGTAAGTAACCAGACAGGTGAGAAAAATTACAAGAGAGACACTAAATAGTACAGAATACTGAACACCATGAGAATAATTGCTAATAGAAAAAATGGGGAAAAAAAGAACTATAATTAATCCCCTTGAGAGACTGCGGTGTTCACCATATCTGTAAAACAGAACAAAGTCATATGAGAAGGAAGCCTTTAGAGTGCCTGGAAATAACAAACTGATTGCTAAAATAAAGCCCTCAGAGATGAAATGAGTAACAGAATCGATACAGATTAAACTTGAAAAAGTGAACTGGAAAATTCGACCGAGTGACCTTCCAATGCCACAGTGTCAGAGGGCCAAGGGATGAAAACTTGGAGAATATATGTTAGGGGATAGCAAGGGTAGATCCAGAAGTTTCCACATTTGTTTGATGAATTTTTTTTTAGAAGAAACTAAATAAATGACAGAGGAAAATCTCCCTGAGATGAAAATGATGAAGGTCCAACAAATTTCTAGGAGAATTAGTCAACCTCAGGGATTAAAGGAAAGTTTTACTCACTTTCTGAGAGTAAAGTAGGAAATGTAAAAATCCTAGGGTAGGTGTCTGTCTTCTACAGGCAGATAGAAAATGGATATTAGAATACAGTGCTGCTATGCCTTGATTATTTAAGGAAAAAATATTTTGAACCTAGAAGGTCATACCCAAGCTCTCTTCACAGTATAAATCCATGACATGTTTCTTTTAGTCAGTCAGGAACTCATAAAGCTTACCACCTATGCACTACTTCTAAAATATATATTAATGAAACATGGGCTGCATGTGACCTTCCAAAGGTCCTATGTTGAACTGTAAACCCCCAATATAATGGCACCTGTTCTGCAAATAACAGATTCACAGACTTTGGAAAACTTACGGTTACCAAAAAGGACAGGTGAGGGTGGGGAGAAATGGCCTGGGTGTTTGGGATTGGCATATGCACACTGAGGTATATGGAATGATTGGCCAATGGAGACCTGCTGTATAGAACAGGGAACTCTACCCAATATTCTGGGACAATCTATGTGGGAAAAGAATCTGAAAGAGAAGAGATGTGTGTATATGTCTAACTGAATCACTCTGTTGTACAGCAAAAATTACCACAACATTGTAAATCAACTAGACTTCAGTTAAACATTATTTTAAGTTTTATTGAAGTATAGTTAATTTACAAGGCTGTGATAATTTCTGCTGTACAAAAAAAAGTGACTTTAAAAAATGAAAAAAAAAGAAAAAGAAAAATACAAGCTTAAGCCCTAAGATCAATTTAAAAAAATGTGACTGTATTTGGAGAGAAAACTGTTAAACAGGTGATTAAATTAAAAGCAGGCCTTAAATTAATGTGGGCCCTGGGAGTCCCCCTTGTGGCTCATCAGGTTAAGAACCCAACTAGTATTTATGAGGATGCAAGTTTGATCCCTGGCCTCACTCAGTGGGTTAAGGATCCGGGGTTGCCACAAGCTGTAATATAGACTGCAGATGCAGCTCAGATCTGGCGTTGCTGTGGCTGTGGTGTAGGCTGGCAGCTGCAGCTCCAATTTGACCCCTAGCCTGCGATATTCCATATACCATGGTTGTGGCCCTCATAAAAAAAGGGGGGGGGTGGAGTTAGGTGGGCCCCCCTAATCCAGTGTTGCTGGTGTCCTGCTAAGAGGAAATTTGGACACAGGAAGAGATCGCAGGGATGTGTGCACACAGAGGAAAGGCCAGGTGAACTCATGGTGAGAAGGAAATCATCTGCAAAGCAATGAAAGAGGACTCAGAAGAAATCAAACCTATTGATCCCTTGATCTTGATCTTGGACCACCAGCCTCCAGAACTGTGAGAAAATAAATGTCTGCTATTTAAGCTATCCAGTTTGTGGTATTCTGTTATGCAGCCCTGAGCAAACTAATACACATATCAAACAAAAGAATATATCAGACTACATGGGAATTAATAAAGAGTAGTGAGCAAAGAGAACTGTAGAACACAGATTCACTTGATAATTACATACTGGTGAGGTCTCAGGCATTTTAAAGACTATGGTTGCCAGGAAAGTAGATGAATTATTTACACTGCAAATCTAATGTTGCAACCAATTTTAATAAGTCAGAGAGGTGTTTGGAAGGATGATCCCGGTCCATAAAGTTATGCCAAAGGTCTTTTATTTGAGGGGTGGCTAGGTTAAAAGTATGCAATTAATTTTCAATAAAAATGGATAAATATTTTAAATAGATTTACTAAAAATTAAGTATCCGCTTTAGAAAAAGAGACATCAATTAAGATTCATAAACACAGATAAATTAAGTGGGAAATAAGCAGGAATTAATCAATCTAACTAAAGACAGAGATAAAGAGGAAAATAATGAAACAAGAAAAAATACAAACAGAAAATATGTGGAAAAAATGATTTGTTCATATGTGAAAGAACAGAACTGATTTATATCCATATATACATAGAAGCTCAGATAAAGGAAAAAATAATCCAGCCACATAGTGTATATAACTGCCATAACTAAAGCCAAGTGTCATGCAATAGGTAAAAATAAGAGGATAAGATATTAAGAAATTTATTTTTAGAATGTAAGAAAGCCCATATTTATTAACAGGCAAAAAGAGATTTCAGGGAAAGTATAAAGGGAGGATTTAATATTGATATAAATTGTAATTCCTCAAGCACCTACAACTGTCTTGAATCTTCATGCATTCAATAATATGGTTTTGAAATACAAGGGCTGAGACTGATAAGAACAAAAAGAGACAAACTGAGACTTAATGCTGGGAGATTTTGAAATACTGTTTCCCCTAGATTGACAAGTTAAAAAGATACAGTGAGTAAGAATATAGAGGATTATAATTTATCTATGTGTTTCTACCATATCTGTGTGTATCTATGTTTGTATCCAACTAAAAAGCAATCATCCTTTCACACATCTGTAGAAAATTTATAAATGTAGACATGAATTTAAAACAAGAAAATGAAATCATGTCAATTCAACAGGGGAGGACACAGTATTGAATCAATAGTGTTGGAAGAACTATGTTGCTATTTGGAAAGAAAATCATGAGTTTCTAACTTCTCACCCTATACACACAAAATCAATTATAAGTGGATTAGTTAGTTAAATCTAAAAATCCAAATTACATAATAACTAAAACAAGTTAGAATATGTTGTTATTTTATAACAGGAAAGGGCTTTCTGAGCGAAGCATTCAAACCAAAATCTGTAAGGGAAAATACAGACCAACAGAGTTCACAAAATTAAAATGAAAAAGAAAAGTTGCTTTAACTATAAATATGTTAAATTTTTTTTTTAAGAAGTAATATTCAGCTTGAGACCTAGACTTCTAAGCATAGCTGACTTTTGGTTCTTTCTCAAGGTGACTTTGCACCTAGTCTGCTTATAGGCAGGTGTAAGAAATACCTTCTTTTGCAAATTCCCATGTCTCTTTCTTAAAACTGTCACTTGATTTTAATTTTTAGCAGCATAACTCTTCAACTTGAGGTCACTTTTCTTTTTCTGCTTTTGTTATATTCTAAAGGGAAAGTCTAATTTGAAGGTCATATTCGATTAGTTCCTTGAGTGTCAACCTTTGCATTTCATGTACTGCCTTCCCAGCCTGCTAATTTGTACTTTATGAGCAACATACAGCAGAGTTTTCTTTCTTTTCCTTTCTCTCCTTCCTTTCCTTTCTTCTCCTCTCCTCTCCTTTCCTCCCTACATTTCTTCCTTCCTCCCTTCCTTCCTTTCTTCCTTCCTTCCTTCCTTCCTCTTTCTTTCCCATCCTGAGGTTTATTTTTCTGTCATCTACAATAAAAGATACACATCAATGGCAGCATAGCTTTCTCAATCTGCACTATCCAATTTTTTTGCTGTTAAGGTCTGTGAACCAACCTCTGCTAAGTTGTTAACAGAAGCCCATGATTCTCATTATATGAAAGATGATGTGTTGTGTTAGACATGCTCTCCTCAGTGTCCCCTTTCTCAAGGTCCTGAGTGTCATGTAAACTCTGGGCAAAAAGCCGAGCACAGCATATACAACCTACCTGCCTCTTCTGTTCAGTAAAGCCTGCTCAGTGAAATATGGTATGGGATACTGATATAATACAAGGGAAATCTTCAATCTATTCTTCAAAAAGTAGGGAATCACTAAAAAATACTTTGGTTCATTTTAACTATAGTTTTCGTGTATTGCCTGTGTCATGTCTTACAAATGTTTGCAACACACCAGTGTGTGTGACAGGTTGGGAACAACTGCCCTAGTACATTACTAGCCATGCCCTGCTTAGAAGAGTTTGAAACACTCAAATTATAACCTAGAGCTCCGATGAGTCTATTGAGAGGGCAGGAATTTGCTAAGCATGTTCAGTGACTCCTACACATACTTTCTCTATGTTTTGCCTGGGGATATCTGCATGTCTGATTGTTTCCTCTCTTAATATGGACTCATGCTATTCTCAAAAGCTGCCCTTGAAAAGCAGTGTATCCTTACTTATGGAAACAACGACCATGAGATTCAGTGTACAACAGGAATTCTCACTGCTTAGTCTAGAACATCAGTTAAAATGCATATAAAAAACAATAAAATTATAGTTACCTCTCAACAACTTTCATGATAACGTAGCATTATAAAAAAGAATTTTAAAATTAAACATAATTAAGAAAAAATTTGGCAAAAATTCTGATATCTAAATAGCCTTAAGCATATGTCATACAAACTAGTACTTATTTAATTTTGAATACATGGTTTTATCAATGTAAGTACATATTAAACTTAGAATACATTTTTTTTTCCATTTAGAATCTCAACATTTTTCTCACTTCTTTTTATTCAACAGATGACCAGAAGAATTTCTGCAGCACTAGTGCTAATTAAGAAATGGGCCAGGTCCTCATCTATGTGGTAACATATCATGGTAATAACCAGAGACTTTGGGCAATTCACTTGCACAGGTTATTTTTATTTGTACATTATTACTTCATTGCACTAAGTAGTAACCTAGCACCCTGATGAAGTGAAGGTAAATCTAAAATACATCTCCTTGGAGTTCCCATCGTGGCTCAGTGGTTAATGAATCTGACTAGGAATCATGAGGTTGCTGGTTCAATCCCTGGCCTCACTCAGTGGATTAAGGACCCAGCGTTGCCGTGAGCTGTGGTGTAGGTCGCAGACACGTCTCGGATCCCGCATTGCTGTGGCTGTGGTGTAGGCCAGAGGCTACAGCTCCAATTAGACCCTAGCCTGGGAACTTCCATATGCCGCAGGTGCGGTCCTATAAAGGCAAAAAGACCAAAATAAATAAATAAATAAATTAATTAATTAATTAAGAAAATAAAATAAAATACATATCCTTTATTACTCAAAAGTGTTCATGCACCATGCTTCAATGATTGATTATTCAGTGATTTCTGATGATATTATTATGCACGGTGAGGAGGGTAGCGGCTGATTTGTGTATCAGGTGTCATTTTCAGACTGTCTCCAGTTATCTGGCCCTTGCAGGTGCATTGTACCTCTGTACCATGTCTCAGAGGGCCAAGGTCACCCTGCATTTAAGAAACAAGGCTTAATGGAAGTGAGACTCTTTTCCCTCTCTGCTAAACCTCTTATTCTGAAGTTCATGTGTCTGGAAGCATCACAGGAAATAAACAAAATTTCCCCCTGCATTTTCCTATAGAAGCCCACCCCGAAAGGTCCAACTCTACTAACAGTATAGCTATAGGTCTAATGAAAAACCGGGGGATTCCAAAATGGACCAGAGGAGGCATCTATCAGTTTGGCAAAGAGGATGTAGTCTTGGTGGCTACATCTTTGAATGGCTACCATCGAAAAAGCAGCAGAACAAAAGGATTCAATGGTAGGTCCTATAAGCAATGACAGGAAAAACAAGTACATAGAGAAACCCCACACCACCTCACATGCACTACACATTTTGGGAACACATTTAGGAGAACTATTTAAATAACTGTTGCCCCTTTTTGTTTTGTTTTTTTGTCACATTTGTAATTCAAATCAAATTTATACTGAAAACTTGGACTTCCTGTCATGGCACAGTGCTTAACGAATCCAACTAGGAGCCATGAGGTTGCGGGTTCGATCCCTTGCCTTGCTCAGTGGGTTAATGATGCAGTGTTGCTGTGAGCTGTAGTGTAGGTCGCAGACGCGGCTTGGATCCTGCGTTGCTGTGGCTGTGGTGTAGACAGGCGGCTAACAGCTCCTGTTAGACCCCTAGCCTGGGAACCTCCGCGTGCCGTGAGGGTGGCCCTAAAACGACAAAAAGGCAACAAAAAAAATTTATACTTAAAACTACAATATGAAAACACAAAATATGCAAAGCACCTTTTAAAGAACCAGCTTTCAATAACTATTTGTAAACAGTAATAGATGATTTTGAATAATAAAAATATGGAAAATAAAATATGCCATAAAAAACCCATCTAGTTCTGAGAAGCAGTAAAGCATCGTAATTAAAAGCACAGGCTGGAGCCACCGGATCTGGGGACACCCTGGCCTGTCATTTCTTAAATATCTCTGTGACCTTGAACAAGTTCCTGTGGCTTTCTGCATCTCATTTTTCTCATCTGTTAAAATGTAGAAAATGTCATTATTTGCCTCACTGGATGGTGTGAGGATTAGATCAACAAATGTAAAGGATTTCAGTGAATGGTGTACAGTAACCCTCTGATATTATTTTCAGAGGTTTTTTTTCTCTGCTCTTAATTTCTTTTTTTTCTTGCTTTTTTTTTTTTTTTTTTTTTTTTTTTTTTTTTTTTTTTTTTTTTTTTTTTTTTTTTTTTTTTTTTTTTTTTTTTTTGGCACAAGGCGGGTGCTGCAGCCATGGCACACAAAAGTTCCGGGGCCAGGGTTTGAACCTGTGCCATGACAGAAACCCAAGCCACAGCAGTGACGACATCGGATCCTTAACCGGCTGAGCCACCAGGGAACTCCACTGCTCTTAATTTCTAAATATCACGTTTAAACAAAACAAAATAACATTCACAAACATGGAGCCACATGGCTTCCTGAATGGGACATTTACATGCTAAACTCCATAGGTTTTAGTGGAATTACTTAGCTCTAAAACTCAACTTTCAAATAAAGACCACTTTAATATGGTAGGCTAACTTCTGATAATAAGAACAATAGGTTTCTAGAAGCCCATTTAGAAATATCAACTCATCTATTATCACTGAAGAAGTTTTAATTCTCCCCTGAGCAATTAGAAACGTCTATAAATTACAAAAAGTATTATAAAATGATTAATTACAAAAGTTCACTTCCTTTTTGTCTTTAAAAAATGAGTATGGAGTAATAAAAGGATATTAGCCATTTGTAGAGAAGTTTTTTTGTCCTGTGCCAAACTTTACCTCTTTTCATTAAATAACTCACCTAAGGTAGCAATAAATATCAGAACAAGCCAGGAGCTAGGAAGCTGAACTACTGGAACTAAATAATCTCATGGGAAATTAATCTGGTTTCACTTAGGGCACTTTTGGCAACGTGGATCAGAAAGTGACCGACACCATTTTAAAGAGTGCTTTTAATATTATATGGAGTCAGGTAATTAAAAGATAGAAAGAGACTGACTTAGAAAATAAAGTGTGTATTAGTATCGCTCCATAATTCCTGAGCCTTTGAATCAAAGGATACCGATGCCTGTACAGATATCTTATTATTCTGAATATTACTCATTTACATTCCCAAATATTATTCATTTACTATCAGGCTTCCCAGTTCCTATAAAACATTTCCTTCATTATGCAGCACTCTACTCCGCAGGCTGGGATAAATCTGAATCATGTGGCTTTTTGCTCTAACAAGTAAGAGGGTCATCGTAACTGAATTTCACTTGAATCTCATCAACTGTATGTCTCTTTTGACTGCATTAGCTGTGTATGATGCCCTTCACTAACGTACTAATATATATTTGAACTGTTAAAAATGAATCGCTATTGTTTTTACTGGTTTTCTCTTTAGGAAAACAGACAATTACATAGAATTAGCACAGATTCTCCACTTTATTTACAAGTTTTTATTTTTACTTGATAACTTTCTTTCCTATCAATGGCTAGAATTGATAAGGCCTTTTATCCTTTCTCTCTTTTTCTCATGTTTCTCCTGAGACTTTGGGTGCTGCAGAAAACCAGAGAAACAGTGCTGGATAAAAGATATCAGGTTTTTGAAATCAGATTTTTTGCTAATTGCATAATTACAGAGAAGTTACTTTGAGTCTCAGTTTTTTTAATCAAATTTGGGGAAAAAATACTATCTCATCAGATGATTGTGATATTTAAAACTGATAACATAAACAAAGTTGTAATACATAGAAAATAGGAATCACCTAATAATAGCAGGTATTATTTATGAGGGGCAATGTTTGAAATAAAGACAAAAATCCCAAATGTATTTATCCCAACAACAAATACCTGTATGATTTCAAGGCAATAACATTATGTGTTGTGTTCTGATAGACGATGTTTTATAAAAATCAAGATTTCAGAATCAGTTCCTGATGATTGAAAAGCTCACTGATCTTTCATACAAGAAGTATAAATGCAGCAACTTGGTTCTTAAAGATTTGCATTTGGTGCGGATTCGCATATTAAATTAGTTAAAAATAAAGCAGACATGTTGATTTTAGCGTGAGCTGATAGGTACCCATAATCTTAAGTGGCTTTGCCTTCACTTTAGTGAAGAAAATTATCTCCATTACTATCCCTCTCATCACATTTCTTCATTGTCCTTATCTTAGTTGTAATTAGAAGATGCACATAGAATCTGCCCAGACTTTTATCTCTAGATAATCTTTTAAATAGCAGGCACCATAATTGAGTTCAGGTGGCAGCCATGAATGAGCTAAATATCGAATGAGATTAAGATGAATGATAGCACTGCTTGCCAAAGTCCCCCTGCCCCAGAAAGAAATGAGAAATTAATAGAATCAGGATTGGTGTTGTCTGATTACGGAAAAAAAAAGTTTAAACACATGCTCAGAATATTTCAGTGAAAGACAAATCTTCCTTCTGTACCTTTAATACTCCCATGCTCCTGGGATCGACCATGTAGAACCAGAACCGAACAGTACACATTCCAAGGCTTGCTGGGAAGCGTTGGGAAGTAGTGATTCTTGCGGTATATCCTTCTTTGGGGCCAGATGAGTTGACATAGAGGAAGTTCTGGCCTCTACCTTGAAATAGATAAATACATATTTTTATTTAGGGAAATGACAGTTTCTTGCATGAAGAAGAATATAGTTAAATCATGTGCAAATTTCATTTTCCCCAAATACACATACATGCACACACATAAAATTAAACACAACTCCTTTTCTTTTTGTCAGTTATATATCAATAACATTTAACTTTTTGAATCAAAATTTAAAAAGAGTGTCACTATGCTTATGTGATTCATGAAATTCACCTTGGTATGTAACTTGTTTATAAAGTGACCAAATATGTGTGTTGACTTAGAAAGTATATTCCTTTTCTCCTAAGTTGCTCAAACCTACCTGTCAGTTGCAAGTAAATAAAATATTTTGTATGTTGCATGAAGAGCAGGAACAGAGGGTGCTGAGGGCTGATTAATAATGTGTCTCACTTTTGGCTGCTCTTGATTCCCTGAGAAACCAAAGTAGCAACGAATGGTAGGCAAGAACTGCAAAGTGAAATGTTATTCTGAAAATCACCATGTTATTTTTCTAAGCAATAGATAACTTCTATTCTCTGCAACTGCATGAGTATGTGAAAGATCTCTCCATTTAAACACAATTAGATTTTTCTTTTTCTGAGACATCATCAAATTTCGACATAGTATTCTCTCCATGGTTTTTACACACACACACACACACACACACTTTATAGGTCAAATATTTATTTGCATTTCTAAACTGAGGCTATTAAAATATTTTCTAGTTAAAAGTGTTATTTTTTCCTGTGGCCTTTAAGTATTGTTACTGGTATATAAGTTTAAAATTCCTAAGCTGTGAGTTAACAATATACCTTTTCCAGAATGTCATATAGTTGGAATTATACAGTATATAGCCTTTTCAGATTACCTTTTTCACTTAGCAATATGCATCATTTAAGATTCTTCCACAGGTTTCTTCTAAGCTTTAGCAAATATGAATAACACTTTTATAAGCTTCGTGTGTAAGTTTTGCTGTGGACAGAAGCTTTTGGTGCATGTGTGAGTATACCAAGGTAACCACAGTTGGATGTTACAGTAAGACTATGTTTAGTTTTATAAGAAATGGACAACTGTCTTCCAAAGTTGGCTGTACCATTTTTCAGTGGCATGAGCAATAAATGGGAGCTCCTGTTCCCTCTCATTCTTATGCGCATTTGATGTTGTCAGTGATTTGGACTTTAGCTATTGTAAAGGGTATGTGCAGTTGACCCTTTAATAATCTGAGTTTGAATTTTCACTTACATGCTACAGTACTACACAGTTTGTGGTTGAAGAACCTTGGATATTGGAGGGCCAATTATAATTTATACTAAGATTTACCCCTGCATTGGTCAAGGGTCAACTGTAGTGGTATCTAATTTTCATTTAAATTGTATTTCCCTGATAACATATTTGCCAACTATTCTTTAGTTCTTTGGTAAGGAATCTCTTCAGATCATTTGTCCATTTATTAATTGGGTTGTTTTCTTATTAAATTCTTCTTTTAATTTTTCACGTGTTTCTGGGACATTAACTTGTTTTCCATCTTGTCTCACTGAATTTTTCCTTTTTTAATTTTTAAAACTTTTAAAATTAAAGGTTGGTTTATTTACAATGTTCCGTCAATTTCTGCTGTACAGCAAAGTGACCCAGTCATACATATATTCACGTTCTTTTTCTCATATTATTTTCCATCATGTTCTAGCACAAGAGATTGGGTACAGTTTCCTGTGCTATACAGTAGGACCTCATTGCTTATCCATTCTAAATGTAGCAGTTTGCATCTACTAAACCCAAACTCCCAGTTCATCCCACTCCACTCCCTGGCCTTGGCAACCACAAGTCTGTTCTTCAAGTTTTGGAGTTTGTTTCTATTCTTTAGATAGGTTCATTTGTGCCGCACTTTAGATTTCATATGTAAGTGATATCATATGGTATTTGTGTTTCTCTTTCTGACTTACCTCACTTAGTATGAGAATCTCTAGTTGCACTCATGTTGTTGCAAATGGCATTAATCCATTCTTTTTTATGGCTGAGTAGTGCTCTATTGCCTATATATACCACATCTTCTCAATCCATTCATCTGCCAATGGCCATTTAGGTTGTTTCCACGTCTTGGCTATTGCAAATAGTGTTTTCTTACTATCAAGTTTTAGGTGCATTATTTTATATTTTGGACACTAGACTTTTCTTAGATGAATTTTCTGAAATACTCTCCCAGGCTGTGATCTTTTATTTTTCTTAATATTGTCTTACTCACAGCAGAAAATTTTAATTTTAATGGAATCCAATTCACCATTTTTTTTTATCCATGACACGTTTTTGGTGTTGCATATAAAAATTCATCACCAAACCCAAAGTTACCTAAATGTTCTATTTTATCTTCTAGGAATTTTATAGTTCTACTTACATTTAGATGTATGATTAATTTTCATGAAAATTTTAAGCTCTGTGTCTAGCTTTTGTTTTTGTTCTTTTGGGGGATTTTTGGCATGTAATGTACAGTTTTCCAGCACTGTTTTCTTGAAGAGGCAATCCTTTCTTCATTGAATTGTCTTTGCTCCTTTGTCAAAAATCAGTTAACCTTGTTTGCATGGGTCAATTTCTTGGCTCTCTCTTCTGTTCCATTAATCTATTTGTATATTCTTTTGACAATACCATACTGTCTTAATTTACAGTAACTGACCTAATAGCTTTATAGTAAGTCTTGAAGTCAGGTAGTACAAATCATCCAATTTTGTTCTTATACTTAAACAGTGGGTTGACTATTCTCTCCATATAAAATTTAGAATCAGTTTGCTGCTATCTACAAAATAGCATGCTGGATTCTGACTGGAAGTTCCTTAAATGTATACATCAATTTGTGAAGAACTGATATCTTCAAAACATTGAGTCTTCCTATCCATGATCATGGGATATCTCTTCATTCACTTATATCTACTTTTATTTCTCCCATCAGAGTTTTTTTTTCTCATATAGAACCAGTATGTATTCAGTTAGATTTATAAGTGAGTATCTCTTTTTTGTATTAATGTAAATTTTATTGTGTTTTTAATTTCAACTCCCAGTTGTTCATTGCTGGTATATAATAAAGCAAATAACTTTTGTATATTAACCTTGTGTCCTGCAATATTGTTCTAACTGCTTATTAGTTCCAAGAGTATTCTGGTTGCATGATTGAGATTTTTAAAAAAGATAACCATGTCATCTGTGAATAAAGAAAATTTAATTTCCTCTTTCCTAATGCATATGCCTTTTGTTTTCCTCATTTGTCTTATTGCACTTGTTAGGACCTCCAGGATGATGGAGAATAGGAGTGGTATGAGCAGACATCCTTACCTTGTTCCTGATCCTAGCAGAAGAATATTTAGTTTCTCACCATTAAGAATGATGTTAAAAAAAAAAAAAGAAAAATGATGCTAGCTGTAGGTTTTCTGGAGATGTTCTTTTCTTTCTACTTTCTTACGGTATAACTGACAATGTAACTGTAACATAAAGTGTATAATGTGATAGTTTGATACACATCTGAAAGGCTTTCCCAATTGAGTTAACACATCCATCATTTACTTTGTGTGCGCGTGTGTGTGAATGCTTAAGACCTACCCATGGTCAATTTTAAGTATATAATACAGTATTATGAATGATCGTCACCATGAAAATATGGGACATGTCACAAAAGTGCTAATCTTCTCTACACATTCTAATTTTAGTAGGTTCTCAGAAGTGAGCAGTGCATATATTATCAAATTGGGAAAGTTCACCTCAATTACTAATTTACTGAAGGATTTTATCACAAATGGTTGTGATTCTGGTCAAATGCTTTTCCTTCATTTACTGATTTGATCAAATTATTTTTATGCTTTACTCTGTTGACGTGAGGGGTTTCACCAATTGATTTTCAAATATTGAACCATTCTGGCATGCCTAGAATAATTCCCACTTGGTTGTGCTGCATAATTTTCTCTTCATTGTTAGAGTGAATTTGATAATATTTTCTTGAGGATTTCTGTATATATGTTGATGAGAGATGCTGATATATAGTCTTCCTTTCTTGCAATGTCTGTTTTCTTTGGCTTTGATATTAGGATAATGTTAGTCTTACGAAGACATGTTCCCTTTGTTTCTATATTCTGGAAGAATTGGAATAAGTTCTTTAAATTCTGGGAGAATTAATTAGTGGATTTATTTAGGCCTAATAATTGCTATTTTGGAAAGTTTTAAATTACTCAATTTATTTAATACATACATGCTTATTAAAATTATTTCTTCTTGTGTGAATTTAGTAAGTTGTGTCTGAAGAAATTGGTTCATTTACTTCTCCGAATTTGTGGACACATAATTGTTCCTAATATTCCTCCATTATCCTTTTTTTTTGTCCATGGATTAATAATAATGGTCTTCACTTTATTTTTGATAGTAGTCATTTGTTTTTCCCCTTTGTTTTTTAGTTAACCTGGCCAGAGGTTTTCATTTTCATTGATCTTTTCAAAGAGCCAGCTTTTGGTTTTGTTGATTTTCTCCATGGATTTCCTACTTTCAGTTTCATTAATTTCTGCTTTAATTTTGCTCAGTGCTTTTCTTCTGCTTGCCTTGGACTCAAGTTACTCTTCGTTTTATAATTTCCTAAAGTGGAAACTTAAATTATTGATTTTAGATCTTTCTTCTCAATGTAATGCATTCAAAGCAAAAATTTCCCTCTCTGCACTGCTTTCCCTGAATTCCATAAATTTTTATAAGCTGTAATTTCTTTTTCATTTAATTCAAAATATTTGAACATTTCTTTCGAGAGTTCTTCTTTGATTTATATGCCATTTAGAAGGCTGAAATCTAATTTGCAAGTATTCTGTGGTTTTTCAGTTATATTTCTGTTACTGATTTCTACCTTAATTTGTTGCAGTCTATGATCAGACATTGTGTGATTTCTAGTCTTTAAATTTGTTAAGGTGTGTTTTATGGCCCCAAATGTGATATATCTTAGTGAATGTTTCATGTGAGCTTGGGAAGAATGTATATTCTGCTGTTGTTAGATGAAGATGAAGTAGTCTATAGATGTCAATTATATCCAGTTGATTGATGGTGCTGTTAAATTATGTCCTTACTGATTTTTATCTTCTGACTCTAGTACTGGTAAAGGGTGATAAAGTCTCTAGCTAACATAGTGGATTCATTTATTTCTCCTGGAAACGCTATTAGGCTTTTGCTGATGTATTTTCATGTTCTGAGGTTAGATGCTTACACAGTAAGGACTGTCTTAGCTTAATAATGACACCTTTGTCATTATAAAACCCCCCTCTTTATCCCCAATGATGCTCTTTGCCCTGAACTCTTTTTTGTATGAAAGTAATAGAGCTACTTCCATTTTCTTTTGATTAATGTTAACATAGTATATTTTACTCCGTCCCTTTACTTTCAATCTCTCTATATTAAAAACGTATTTCTTATTGACAATATACATTTCGGCCTTAGTTTTTTAAATCTACTCTTTCTCTGTCCTTTGGCGAATTTAGACTAACAACATTTAAAATGATTACTGATATGGCTAGATTAACATTACCATAACTGTTACTATTCACTATTCTCATTTTTTGTTTCTGTTTTCTTCACTCCTTTTCTGTCTTCTTTAGCTTTAATTAAGCATTTCACATGATTTCATTTTTTCTTGTCTCTGCATATCAATTATACAGTTTTTTTAAATTTTTTTTATAGGTTGACTTTGGCTTTGTGACATAGTTTATAATCAACTCAAGTCCTCTTTCACATATACCACTTCATGGGTAGTTCAAGGCTATAACAGACTATTCCCAATTAATCTGTCCTATCCCTTATAATGTTGATGGGTATTTCTTCCCTTAGGTTAGTTAGATTCTGGTAAAACAGTTTCTAGTGAGGGCAGGTGTTATTACTAAGAACAGAATGCTCTGGGTAAATCTGAAAATAGCTACTTTTCCCCTCCACCTGCCGTAAGCAGAGAGGAGTCTCTCTGATCTTCATTGTGAGAAAAGGTAGGGCTCATGAAGTTAAAACTTACAGAAGTGTGGGGCTCCCTAACACTGAATCCGCCAGAATTGTTTTTTTTAATTTTCCAAATGTGTCCACATTGAGTCTGCAGCCACTCATCAGTTATAGTTTAGGATTTCCTACCCCAGTTTTGATTCCTGCAGAGGTATCTGTGTGTGGGCTTCTGTCCAGAAAGCTGTGATGCTGTTTCTCCTGTTTGTCTCCAATTTGGAGGCAGTGGTTTGCTTCTCACCTCAATTCCCTAATAGCTCTAAAAAAGAGTTGTTGACTTTTAGTCTATTCACCTTTATTTTTTGTTATAAAAAGGGTAATAACAACTTCCAAATGACTTACATGTCAGACCAGAAACTGAAAGTAACGTGCATCTATTAAAAAAAAATACTCCTTACTGAAATTATTTCTCTTTGCCAAGAACCCTTATAAAGTCTGGCAAAATTTAAAAAAAAAATGCAAAAATGCTTTTTTTTTTTTTTTAATGGCCGCCCCTGTGGCATATGAAAGTTCCCAGGATAGGGACTAAATCTGAGCCACAGCTGTAGGAATGCTGAATCTTTTAACTCATCATATTGCACTGGGGATCGAACCCGCACCTCTGCAGTGACCCCGGACCACCGAAGTCAGATTCTTAACCCATTGTGGCACAATGGGAACTCCAAGAAAAAAATATTAATCAGGAAAACTAAGGAACAAAGTATGGGAATTATTGCAGCAAGATTTTCCTCAGTATAAAAGAGCTGTAGTGGACATTACTTGAAAAGTTCCCGTTTGTTCAGGGAACTGTCTTCTATCCTTATTGTCCTATGCAATATATTGTACGTGCTAGCAAATATTGGATCAGGAAAATTGTACACACTATTTTAATTCAGCAATGAAACAGTTTTCTAAGTTTTCTTTTACATGTCCTTGCAAGGCTGTCATTTGTTTTCTTATTTGGAAAATGAAGACATGTGGCAAGCACGGCCAAGGTCCACCTGCGCTCCATCTGTCAAACCTACTAAGAACTGTGGCTTATTCATTAAGAATGTGCAGTCTTTAAGTCCACATTATTTTTGAATAAGTAAGAACATCTAGGTGTCCCTCATCTTATCTTTCATACCTTTGATGAGTCCCAACACATTTAGATTACACTTTATCAAATAAGCTTTAAAAAATTATCCTGAAGGAGGAAACACAATCCAATTAGCCATAATAATTACTTTTTTATACAGTTATGACTTCACTGAAAATAGGGAATCTATTCATCCTATACTGGACATAAAGAAATAGCCTTCTAAAGAAGGTAAATTAATGTTAACTATATTTGTATAAAACTATTTCATGTTTCATAGTTTGTCTCCTAAACAGTATGACATACATAAAGAGACTGATGAACTTCTATCTCCAAAGAAGATCATGCTTAACCCGGACATTAAATATATTTCTTTCCATGCCTAAGTGCTAACCTGATGCTAAAGGTCAAATATTTAGGGCAGTGGGAAAAAAAATAATTGTGCCCATTGACACAAATTTAATCCATTTAACAGTTAGGAATTCTGACTTAAAGCCTTGTATTTCAGAGTTCTCTTGGGGTGTAGCAGGTTAAGGATCCAGTGTTGTCAATGCAGCAGCTCACTGCCACGGCACAGGTTCAACTCCCAGCCCAGGAACTTCCACATGCCATGGTTGTGGCCAAAAAAACACATATAAATAAAACCTTGTATTTCAGTCAATTTATTACTCTAACTACAAAAATACATAAAACTCTGCTAATTCAGATGCTTCTCTTGAATAATTTTAATCCTATAATATTTAGACTTAAAAGGCAAGTTTTAAGTTTTCTCAGCAACCTGAGTTCAATCTCATCAAGTTCTCCATTCTCAGTCATTGCCTAAGGCTCCTAAAGTAACTTAAATCACAGCATCCTTAGTGTCTCAATAACTTTTTCATGGTACCCCAGGTGGGAATCAATAATGTAGTTTTTTAATAATGCCAAATAACTTAATGCTCATTAATATTCCAACAATATTACAGGCATTTGAAAAGTAAAACACACAAACTAAAAAAAAAAATTATTTCATTCTTAAGTAGCCACGATTACTTTCTATTAGAGTGTGTGCCTCCTGGGCACCGTATACCTTCTCAAACCTTGAAATCAGAATTTAACACTGTCACTTTTATTTCCTATCCTATTTTATTTCCCTTAGTACTTACTGTCTTCTTTTTTTAACAGTAACTACTGATGAGTTCCCTTTGTGGTTCAGTGGTTAACAAACCCAACTAGCATCAATTAGGTTGCAGGTTCAACCCCTGGCCTCACTCAGTGGGTTAAGGATCAGGTATTGCCATGAGCTGTGGAGTAGGTTGCAGACACATCTGGGATCCTGTGTTGCTGTGGCTGTGGTGTAGGCTGGCAGCTATAGCTCCAATTCAACCCCTAGCCTAGGAACCTCCAGATGCCTCAGGTCCGGCCCTAAAAAAATTAAAAATTACTGAAAAGCAGCTTAGCAAATATAAACACCATTGAAAGGAACATTGGATAATCTGATGATTATATTTTAGGGTTATATCATGGAACTCAGTGTAACAATAAAAACTATGATTCATGGAGGATGATAATTATGCATTTCGCTTCAATATATTTATTTCAAAGTTATGTAAGGCTCAGCATCAAAGTTACCAATTCCAAGTATTAGTTAGGGGACTCTGGCTGAGTTTTGAAAGCATATCCCACCTTGTCCCTTCCAATTTCCCTATTCATTTTTGGTCTTACAAAATCTTACAAATACAAAAAGCAGAATGTTAATTCCTGCATGATATATTCATACACATAAATGTAAAATTTTATCCATTTAAAATGTAAGATTGCAAAGCTGTGCATAGCAATTTAGAATCCCAAAATTTGGTCTTTGGGGATTTTAAATTCTGCAACTCTAGCATACCTAAGTTTGATTTTGTTAGTGGAATAGACCTGTTGCAATGTCATTTTTTCCTTGAGAATCATAAAGGTGAAAAGTTGCTTAGCTTCTTGAAATTATTAATGCAAATATATGAATTATCTAGGAACAATGCACTATATCACAAAATTATAAAAGCTTACACTGAATTATATTTTCAGAAGTAGACTTTATCTAGCCATCTCAGATTAGACCCACTTTCAGACATTTATAAACTTGCAGTTGCTTCTTTGAGAACTACCTATTTATATCTAGCAAAATCCTTGGGGAAGGTCAGTCTAGCCTCCTCCACAAAGTTCAGAACTTGTTAAAGCAGATAATAAAGCTTTAAAGTCTCAATTGCCACAACATCGGTAGAATTTAATGGTAAATTATTAAACCAGCTTTATTTAAATGCAACTATATGGGGCAGATTTCTACAGAAGTGAAAGTTTTTCAGTTTGACTTTGGACTGTTTCATAGCTTTCTACTGGGTGTTTTAAAAGTTACCTAAGTCTTGTATTTTAGATCAGAATGCATTCAATTAAGTTTGTTAAATCTATCATACTTTAATTAAACACTCCTAGATGCAGAACTCTGGAACACGGACTTTTAATAAATATTGTCTGAATTTTAACGTTCCCCACACTACTTCCTGATATATTCTGTATACTTTCAGTTTAATACTTCAACTCTGCTTATACAGATTTTATGATTACAAGTTCTTGAGATTCTTAGGGTAAAATCTTTCTTACTTCTTAGTTACAATCAGGCATTGGATAGAAGTTTATCCTTAACATTCAATTTTTTATCTTAAAAATGCTTTGAAGAACTGCACGTTTTAAAAAATTGACTTAATGTCAAACAGGGTAAATTCAGCATCCACCTGTACTTTGTTCAAATCATTGTTTTCTTCTGGACATTAGAGGCCAAACTATATTAGCCACATTCAGAATCCATCAGCATGGATCACCATGCTTCACAGACATTCTTTTTTTAACTTTGGTGTCTGCAGAGAGTAAAGATCCTAATTTGTCTTTTAGATGTTATGAGTTACAATCTTGAGCTTTTGAAAATGTTTCACTGAGTTATTATGCCATAAGGTAATAAATTTTGATGTCTTTTTTTTTAAAAAGACGGTTAATACTTTTAAAAGAAAGCAGTATTCTTAAAGCTCCAGTGCCCTCAGCAGAATCATACTCATTTACACTAGGGTCAAATCATAAAAGACCATTTCCTAACTTCAAGTGATTTGAATTCACTCCCTGCTTTAAATTGTAGCCAATTTTCATCTCTCTCTCTCTTTTTTTTCTCATAAAATAATACTGCCTAATGGCTTTTTAAAATGAGCTGCAATATGCCTCTCTTTCAAAGTAGCAAATTCTCCCTTCCTCTGAGTCAGACTTACTTAGCTTGGCTCTCCATCCCCTATAATTTCTACCTGTCTGTGACTCTAAAGTAGAAGAGTGCATACTGACTATCAGTTGAAATGCCCTCGATCTCTTTTGTACTTACATTGCCCCCCTCCCAGACTTTCAAGGTGCTAGTTATTTGCATCTGCAAGTTTTAAGCCTATGAAACATAAACAGGCTCAGAGAGAGAACAAGTTTCCTCAAAGTTGTCAAAATGGCAACTGCAGACTGCAGTCTCAAGTCAAATGAAATTGTCTCATGGTATTTGATAGACATTGTCTGTCATTATATGATGTAAAAGAATAAATAGAAGTGATTTCTATTTGCTTTTTGGAGAGCAATGCAACGAATACATTTGTCATTTCTTTACTGTTACCTTTGCCAACAGTTTATTCTTTAGGCATTATTCTCTTGAAGTTAATTATTACCCATTTTTTAAAAAATTCACTTTTCAGCAAATGTCATATTTCAGTACTATTTACTATTACCAAATACAGGGCTATAAATTATTCCCATCACTCTGCATTGATCTGATATAAAAATGAAGCTTCTAGTTGTGACATGCCAACAAAGGGTAGATTCTTATTTTGAAAGCTTCTAATTTGCTCTCAATCACATGAAGATGATATAGGAATGGAACTGGTTGCCACTTCCAATAAGTTTAGGAATTTCCAAGGACTCTGAATTTCTTAATCCTCATACTAGATGAACCCTGAACAACTTCTTTATGTGTCTTTTCTTGTCAAGATGTCTTTGGAAAATGTATTGGCTTAATAGCATTTCTGAAACTTGGTTTCATTTGCCAAATTGAGATTAAAAAGGAAACTAATAAAATAAATCATAAACTCTTTTCTGATATAAGTGACATATGGCAAGGACTTTGACTTTGTTTGATTCATTACCTGAAAGAGAATGGGAAGAAAAGATGAATAGGGGAGTTCCCGTCGTGGCTCAGTGGTTAACGAATCGAACTAGGAACCATGAGGTTGTGGGTTCGATCCCTGGCCTTGCTCAGTGGGTTAAGGATCCGGTGTTGCCGTGAGCTGTGGTGTAGGTTGCAGACGCAGCTCGGATCTCGCGTTGCTGTGGCTGTGGTGTAGGCCGGCAGCTGTAGCTCCGATTGGACCCCTAGCCGGGGAACTTCCATATGCTGCAAGTGCAGCCCTAGAAAAGGTAAAAAAAGACCAAAAAAAAAAAACCCAGAAAATACGAATAGAAGAATATTTACTTTCATGAAAAGAGAAAACAGTTATTACCATGGTCTTTTTAATAAATATGGAAGGAGCAGAAATTGTTGGCTGATTATCTACCAGTTAAGCCTGTAGGTACTGGAGTTGTAGGCTTTGATTCAAATCCTAACTTTTCCATTTATTAGGTATGCGACCTTGGACAACCTATTTAAATTCTCCAGGACTCAGAAGCAATAAGAGATAATTACAGCAGGTACTCTATCCTCATGAGGTTGTGATACAGATTAAATGATACACTACCTGTAAAGTGCTTAGAACACAGCTGCAAATTAGTGCTACTCTCCTGAGAAATTTAAAGAATAGATAAGATGACTCTAGCAGTGGAAATAAGGCAATTGACCACAAGTTACTGACTGAAGAACGATTATATAGAAGACACCATGTCTTAGATTTGGATGTTACTGAGATAGGCAAGTCATGGCTGGAAAAATATGAAACATATCCCCAAAGAATCTAACAATAAAATCTAACAAGATGAACTATTTTGAAGATAAACTCTGAGTCAGACCAAGTTCTAATCCAAAATCTGATACTTGCAAGCTTTGTGACTGGGCAAAACACAAAAATTTCAACTGTGTCTCATATTCATTATCTATCTAATGGGGATAACAGTAGTAATAATATACAGCACATTAGGGTTATTGTGAGCATATAATACTTTTGATGTAGATTGTAACTCCTATGTAGTTCTACAGATAAAAAGATAGTTAAAATTGGGTGGATGTGGAAAGACCTTAAAAAAGATAGTTCATTAATTAAAATATTAAAGAATATAGTGGAGATGGTAGTTAGCAAAGAAAATGGGAAAAGATGATTTAAAAAACAATGGGGGGCTGAGTTCCCATTGTGGCTCAGTGGTAATGAACACGGCTAGTAACCATGAGAATGCAGGTACGATTCTTGGCCTCGCTCAGTGGATTAAGGATCTGGTGTTGCCATGAGCTAAGGTATATTTCACAGACAGGGCTTGGATCCTGCATTACTGTGGCTTTGTCATTGGCCAACAGCTGCAATTCCGGGTCAACCTCTAGCCTGGGAAATTCCATATGCTGCATATGTGGCCCTAAAAATCTTAAAAAAAAAAAAAAAAAGGGCGGGGGGAGATTTCTGGTTTCCAGTCCAGCAATGTAAGGAGTTTGGAAGCCATCAGTTTCATTTTCACAGCAAAAACTCAAAAGTTCTTCTTAGATCCTTCAAAGAGTAGAGGTTCCAGGAAAAACTGCAGCCCCCAAATTGAGGAGACAGACAGGTAGATACAGAGAGTCACAACCTAGCAAAGCAGAAGCCTGTGGCTGGAGCCTGTAACGGGCGAAGAAAAGGCACACCGTAATTCACGAGTTGCTGGGGCTCGGTATGGAAAAGCTCAAGGGATGTGAACTCTGGGGGATTTGTCTTAGGGGCGCCCCCAAGTTTTACCTCTAGGAGCCCCATCAAGCTCTCAAGTGAAGACTGTAGGGGGAGAAAAATCCCCTCTGCTTCTTACAGGGGAAGAGAAAGAATGCCTGTTTTTCTTACCAAGACATAGATTTCCTATTTCCACTTTAATAGGCCTGGGGGCGGGGTAGGGGAACTGCTGAGAAGCACTTGTGAAGGTCACGGTGAAGGAACACAGGCTCACAAGAAGAAGATGAAGTCACAGGATTGTGGAATGCTTCCATTCCCCAGCCCTACACTGAACACCTCTCCACCATATACACTAACCGCCACATCTGTAGGACTCCTCCAAGAGAACAGAGATGGTGACCGAAAGAACTGCAGCTGTCAGACCTTATGTAAGAATTTTCTTGGAACGCCAAAATACAAGGGAGGCAAAAACAAGGATGTCAGAAGAGACGTTACCTTCTGACACCGACAGTTACAGCGAACACAAACTTACTCCTAGCCAGATAAACAAAAACTTTGCACCTCAGGCCCGTTTACCTTGATTCCTTCAAACCAAATCATCATGCTCACCATCAACAAAAAATTATGTCATACTAAAATGATACAGCTGAAAGTTGATGTGTACAACACGCAAAGCATATTTGAGGAACAGGAACATAGAGTTTGCTGAAGAATAATAATAGATGAAATCAGAAATGCAACTTGAGGAGGAACACCGGGAGCCCATAAAGCCAAATTAAAAGGCAAGGAAGAGCCTTTGGTGATTTGGAGAGCAGGAGTCATCACTTAGGAATATTAACCTTGCATCGGTGTGAAGAGTGGCCTGGCTGATGAGAATATTTGCACAGAGACGAGCTGAAGTAAGGTGACAGAGGTGGAAATGCATTAAAGAAAAGCATATACGTTGAGACTGAAGAGCTGACAGAATTTGAAATTGAGAGAGAATTAATTGTGTTAATACTAATGACAGTAACAGAAATAATAGTATCAGGAGAAGAGATTCTTTCTTAAAGGAAGGTAAGCATGAGTTTGAATACATGACTTGGAGATACTGGCAACTCCCCAACTGACAATTGAAAATATGGGATGACACTGTGGAAATAAGGGCTACCTACATGCGGGAATAAGCAAAGTTTGAACACAGAGAATAAAAACTCTGAGCAAGCCAAGAGTGTAGGAAAAGATCTAAGAAGGTCAAAATTAGACTAGTGGGTGAGACTCACGATTAGGTCTTAGAAGGAGAAAGAAAAAGCACAAAACATGAATATAACACTAGGAGAAAAAAATCACAGTCCACTGTAGTGAAAACATACATGAACACTTTAAAAAGGTGTGTCAAATGCAGTATTATAAGAATCAGATCATTACAACTAAAAAATCAATAAAGACCTTAAGGACAGCTATAATATAAGCTCCATGAGGGTCAGGAATGTATTTGGTACACAATTATCTCTATAGTGTCTAGATCAAGGACCAAAAGTCAGTGACTAATAATTATACGCTAAAGAAATAATATTTGTGTAGAAGACAGACAGTAGGGATCCCAAAGAAAAAGTATGTTGTGAGAGAGAAAAAACAGTGTGTGGGAAGAGGTAATTTGAGATAAAAGAATAAAAAAACAATAATACTCAGATGGGAAACAAAGTTAAGTAGTTAAGTATTTCGATTTGTTTGTCTTTCAAGGTAAGAGAGAATTGTGATGCTTGAAGACAAAAAGTAGTGATAAAGAATCAATTTAAAGATATGCACAAAAAGGAAGTAAATACAAGGAGGCAAGGTTCTGAGAGAACATAGAAAGGGATAAAGCTTTTTTTTTTTTTTTTTTTTTGCTTTTTAAGGCTGCACTTGCGGCATTTGGAGGTTCCCAGGCTGGGGTCTAATCTACAGCTGCCAGGCTGCAAGCCTACACCACAGCCACAGAAACACAGGATCCGAGTCGCATCTGCGACGTACACCACAGCTCATGGCAATGCCGAATCCTTAGTCCACTGAGACCAGCGATCAAACCTACAACCTCATGGCTCCTAGTTGGATTCGTTTCCGCTCCACCATGACTGGAACTCCCAAAAAGGATAGGTTTAATGGTTCTTTGTTTTTACTGAGAAATAAAGTTTGTAAGTAAATACATATTTAGTAAATTCCTTTTAGAGAAATTATCATGCCTGGATACTTGCAAAATGATGAGATAATTAACCTGCAAGATTTTCAGATTATTCAATTTAATCTTGCCCTACAGGATTCTAGAAAAGAGTTGGTTCATTCAATTGCCTGGCACTCAATATAATGTCTCACAGATGATACCCTCAGGAATTTCAAAAAAAGAAAGCCTCATCTGGGTCCTACTTGAAATAATTATTAAGTAATTCTTGGAAGTATTTTAAGTGAACATAGACAAATAAAGAAAAGAAAAGAAAAACAGAAATGAAGGCTTTGTTTCTCCCAGAGACAGAAAAATTTGATATAAATTGGCTGGGGTATTGATTCAGATGGTATATGTGGATGATTGGAAGGGGTCCCTGCTTTGACATCAGCATTGCTTTTCGGCAACAAAATGGAACTCACTGTCAGATCATGAGAATTTTTGAAGAAACAAAGGAGTTAGAGATGATCTGGACTTACTCTTGTCTAAGCATCACCAAAGTAAGTTTACTCCCTGACTCAGAGTAATATAAGAAAAACAGGAATAACCCTGCCCTAACCACTCACTTCATGAAGAGAACTTTCCATGTCTTCACACATCATGAAAAGAATTGTTTTTATTTTGTGTTCAACAAACCAATGATGGATGTCATTTATTGCCTTTATGTAGTGAGAAAACTAATTCTGCAAGACATAGTCTGAAATTTATTAGACAAAACCCCTCTAGTTTTCTTCCTTAGTATTGTTGTATATTTGAAGTAGAATATTTTTATGTTTTTATCTCTAAAAAGTTACACAAATAAAAGTAGAAATGATACTGAACGGTGTAAGAAAATGGCAACTAGAGTAAATAAGAAATACAGAAAAAATACTTGTTTTGAGCTATATGATATGGATAAAATGGCATCTTTTTAATATAGCAAAAGTGATGTCACAGCCAAAAGTTTTGTGTTTTAGAAGAGGAATCATTGAGCACTCTTCAATCACACGATCAGCACATTTTATATTCCAGGAAGTTGTGAGAATGTCACGTTGAGCTGTAGAGATTGATGGTTACCCATACAGGCTTTTGCTTCAAAGAGGCATGGTCCCAATGCTGGATTCAACAAGTGTCTGCTGTGTGGCTGGGGGGAAGTTATTTATTTTCTCTGTGCATCCTCTGCTGTACAAATCTCAAGGTATTGTGAGGATTAAACAAGAAAGCCAGGAGAAAGCCAGGGGCATGGTAATTGGTATTCAGTGAATTCCAGCTACGTAGGCACAACAATTTTTGACAAGACTTGTTCTATTTAGTTGGATGTAACAATTATTGATATTAGTAATAAAAAGAAATAAGTGATAACAATTAAAAATTCCTCTTTTCATCTGTACTGTATGAAAGTAGACTACTTAGTAGTCCTTCATTCTAAAGTATTTACTTAATTACTGCATTGATATATTATTTAGAAAACATCGGAGCCAAATTACTTCTACAAGATAATATTAAAGGTTATCAGGAGATAGAATAAAGTCAGAAAAAGATTTCTTACGCTATTTATTAGTATTCACTTAATCCTAATGTTCTATGTCATTCTCCCTGATAAAATCTCCTTTTACCTAATTTTTTTTTTTTTTTTCTTTATAAGGCTGTACCCACAGCATATGGAGGTTCCCAGGCTAGGGGTCAAATTGGAGCTATAGCTGCTGGCCTCCGCCACAACCACAGCAACACAGCATCCAAGCCGTGTCTGCGACCTACACCACAGCTCATGGCAACACTGGATCTTTTACCCACTGAGCGAGGCAAGAGATTGAACCTGTGTCCTCATGGATGCTAGTCAGATTAACTTCTGCTGAGCCATGATGGGAACTCTTCCTTTTACCTAATGTTTATAATGTTTTGGTGGCATCATAGAAGAGAGGTTTAAGGGAAAGAAAACAGGAGGAAATGAGGAAAAAATACAAATATCCATAAGGTATATATATGCTCTAAATGCATAACTTCAACATAATGGAAGAATATTAATAATGAAGGAAAATTAGGATAATAAATATTTTGTGGAAAATAGTTCAAAGAAAGGGACAGCTCCAAAATTAAGTAGAACAGAGAATGCTTTCCAAATAATTGGAGGCAAATTCAGAGATCTCACATGGTACCTGATCCGATTATGGGGATAATATTGTCTAACTCATGTTAAAGCAAAGCATCCAAAGGAGATCAATATATGTGACCAATAAAGGTCCCGGTGGCAGTGCTGGCCATGCTGATGGTCACAGCTACAGGGACAGTTGTAGTGGTGATGGTGTGTGAGATTCATGGTGTAGTGATTGTCACTAAAATTCAACTCAATTACATAGTAAGGCAGAGTTCCTTCTATTGAAGAAGCTTCAGAATATAACTGTCTACCAGTGAAACAATTAAATCTCTCATTAAGGAAAACACTGTTCTGTCGACAAGAATTACTGCACTACATACTACTTAAAAAAAAATTTTAAAGCGATCACTTGAAAATACAGGTCTTATAAGAATGAATACACATTTTATACATGTAGATCTGGAAGAGTTTTGTATAAGGGATTATGTAGATAAGACTTGTCATCACGGGGATTTTACTGCAGTCTTAGCTATTGTCTAACTGGTACTGCCCAACTCTGTAATTTCATAAAAACAATAAAATACCAACTTTGAACCTTAACTATATATTAGAAAAAGAAGAACATATAAAAGACAAATTAAAGAAAATATGGAAATTAAAAAAGATAATGGTTCTTCTCATTGAAAATTATGAAATAAGGGGAGTTCCCATCGTGGCTCAGCGGTTAATGAACCCTACTAGCATCCATGAGGAGGCGGGTTCGATCCCTGGTCTTGCTCAGTGGGTTAAGGATCTAACGTTGTCATGAGCTGTGGTCAGACACAGCTCGGATTCCGCGCTGCTGTGGCTGTGGTGTAGGCCGGTGGCTACAGCTCCGATTGGATCCCTAGCCTGGGAACCTCCATATGCCGTGGGTGCGGCCCTGAACACACACACACACACACACACACAAAGTTATGGAACTAGGAATCACCATATTTGGGCAGTAATTCAGAAGGCCATATTTTCAGGATAGAAATTGCTGATACTGTAAGAAGACTGCAGGCTAAGGTTTACTTATCAGGATGTAACTACACAATATAATGCTATAAAGGTAACATCAGATTAGATTATAATCATCCACTTTACTTTTTAAATGTTCCATTTTTCCCCAGCTACCCTTGCTTAAAGTAGATGTGGAGTTAAATAAATAGATGGTTTTTGCAGCTCCTGGTGGCAAGTATTTGAATTCATAAGAGACTGTCCATCTTCAAAGATACCTAGAGATGGACACTTTCCAGTATTTCTTTAGTCAACTGAAATATTTTTTTTTCACTTGATAGAAAAGAAAGCCTTCTGGGAGTTTCCTTTGAGGCTCAGTGGTTAACAAACCCGACTAGAATCCATGAGGATGTGGCTTTGATCCCTGGCCTTGCTCAGTGGGTTAAGGATCTGGTGTTGCCATGAGCTGTGGTGTAGGTCACAGACGTGGCTCATATCCTGCGTTGCTGTGGCTGTGGTGTAGGCCAGCAGCTGTAGCTCCAATTCAACCCCTAGCCTGGGAACTTCCATACGCTATGACTGTGGCCCCAAAAAGACAAAAGACAAAAGACAAAAAAAAAGAGAAAACAATAAAAAAGGAAAGAAAGCCTCTCTGTATGTGCAGTATTATACAGACAGAACAGAGATGCCCAGTAAAAACAGTGAGTCACACATATTGTTTTAGCATTTTTAGTAACATATTTTAAAAAGTAAAAGTAAATACGTTAATGTTTAGCAATATATTTAATTCAAGGTTTCCAAAATGCTACCATTTCAACCTCTAACCCATGTATACATTTTTTTTTTTTTGTCTTTTTGCCTTTATGTGGAGCCGCACCGCGGCATATGGAGGTTCCCAGGCTAGGGGTCTAACAGGAGCTGTAGCTGCCAGCCTTCGCCACAGCCACAGCAACGCGGGATCTGAGCTGCGTCTGCAACCTACACCACAGCTCATGGCAACGCCGGATCCTTAACCCACTGAGCAAGGCCAGGGATCGAACCCACACCCTCATGGTTCTTAGCCGGTTTCGTTAACCACTGAGCCACGAAGGGAACTCCAAACCCATGTATACATTATTAATGAGGTATTTTTAAAATCTGTTTTCTTTTGTTCTATGTCTTTGAAAGGCAGTGTGCATTTTACACTTGCCGCGTGTTTTGATTTGGACCAGCCACCTTTCAAGGGTTCAGTAGTTCTACGTGGCTGGTGGCTATCATATTCAACAGCGTAAACTGTAAAAGAAAGCCTTTTGAGTCAGAGTTCAGTATTCCAGTCCCCCTGCCCATTTACTCCTGTGACTTGGTCAAGTTTTTTTAACCTTTCTAAGAATGTAGTATCTTCTACATCACAATGTATTAAAAAGATTAGAGGAGATAACATATGCAAATCTTCTCTTACAGTTTCTGACTCTTAGGAAAACACTGGGCAGATGTTAGTTCTCTTCCTCTTAATCCCACTGAAACTTCTCCTTTATTTTGTTTGAAAAAAAATCCTTTTGTTTGGATTTTCGTGCAGGGATAAGAACAACAATTCAGCATCCATTCACAGCCCTTCATAAGACTGGAAACAGTGATGCAGGCACCCTTACTCTAGTGGCTGCACTGAAGAGTGTCTTTAATTTACAGCACATCCCATCCCCTTAACTCCTAAGCTTCTCCCCACTGGTTCCTGGCTCCTGATGGATACTTTGTTTTTTCCACTTTTCCTTTTTTTCTCATAGGACTTAACTTCCCACAAACTATACATGTGTTTTATTTACAATGCCTGATATTGGTTTTCTATCTCCCTCTGCTGCAACATCAGCCCCAGGACAGCAGAGATCCTTTTTTTTAAATTTATTGAACACGTATTCCAAGTAACTAGAACAGTGACTAGCAAAAACTAGGCTTATTGGCTATTTGTTGAATGAATGAAGGATTGAAAAACATTTTTTTCACCATGCCAATGTATATCATTTTACATATGCCTTACACACCTGTGGAAATCCTTCCATTTAGGCACATACATTTTTAAAGTGATAGCTGAAGCATCAACCAATCACATGTTTTCCTTGAGTACACTTTTCAGACTTTAATGTGATGATGGTGGTGATAATGATTAATCGTAGTAGTACATTAGCAATTAACTCCCCTTGGAGTATCCAAAAAAAAAAAATTCCATGATAAACAGAAATCTGCTCTGACCTGGTACCATAATAAATTCTAATGTATTGTCTAAGGATCAGATAATAGAAGTACAGATTTACAAGTCATATACTTTGATTTTCTAAGTATCATTATCCTTATTGCTGTTTTCACGTCATCATTTCTACCTTGGGTACCACTCCCTTGATGTGTTCTGAATATCCAGTTCTTATTTCATGCTAGAGGTCATGTTGTTGCCAGGGCTTTCCCCTTTAAGTCCCAGTCGTATTTTGTGGGAACTATTTTTTTAAACATCTTTATTTGGGGAAATTTCAAATTTATACTGAAGTTTAAAAAACTTTGTAATAAAATGCCATCTACCCCAAACCCAGCTTCAACAATTTCAACCCATGGTCACCCTGATACCAAAAGTAGACAAAGGTACCACAAAAAAAAGAAAATTGTAGTCCCAAATCACTGATGAACACAGATGCAAAAATCCTCAACAAAATACTAGCAAATTGAACCCAGCTATACATTAAAAGGATCATATACCATGATCAAGTGAGATTTAGTTCAGGGATGCAAGGATTTTTCAATATCCACAAATCAATCAGTATGATATACCGCATTAAGAGACTGAAGAAAAAAAACAATATGATCATCTCAATAAATGCAGAAAAAGCCTTTGACAAAATCCAACACCCATTTCTGAAAAAATGCCTCCAGAAAGTGGGCATAGAGGGAACCTACCTCAACATAATAAAGGCCATATATGATGAACCCATAGCTAATAAAATTCTCAATGGTGAAAAGCCAAAAGAAATCCTACTAAGATCAGGAACAAGAAATCACCATTTGACACAGTTTTGGAAGACGCAGACACAGCAGAGAAGAAAAAAATAAAAGGAATCCAAATTGGAAAGGTAGAAGTATCACTGTTTGCAGATGACATGATACTATACATAGAATATCCTAAAGATGCTACCAGAAAACTGTTAGAGATCATCAATGAATTTGATAAATTTGCCAGATACAAACAATACACAGTCTTGTTTCCTCTGTATTACTACCCACATCCTAAATACCACTAGATTACTTGAAAGTGACCCTGGATATCAAATTACATCACCTTTATATACTTCAGTATATAGTATACAAGATGAGGACTCCTTTTTTTATAACTATCATATTTCCTTATTATAATTATTTAGTTACTAGGAAACATTTATATATTAATATGGATATACTTTATTAGAACATATATGTATATGTGGGAATATATATTCTCAATTTTTGTATATAATGTTGCAAATAGAAATGGTTATACTCCTATAGCATGCTGCAGTGAATGGAAGAGAATTGCTACTTGCTTTCAAGTTAGTCTTCCATCGGTGCATCTGATTGGCAGTTTTCATCCTAAGCACATGACACGTTGGGTGAGATGGGACTTATAAGGCTCAATAGTAAACAAACGCAGCAACAGCTTTCTAAAGAGTAATGAGAACATATGACAAATGTCTACTGCACTAAGTTATCTATTTATTCCTCCAGGCATAATTGTTACCTTTTCACATTCTTATCTTTCTCTTTCATGACACTGGTTGTCTTTACAGACCTGGTGTTTCTTGGCAATCCCTTTCAACTTTTGAATGAAGGCCTTTGTTGCTTAACATATAGGTAACAGGGAAGAATTTCCACTGCTTTTATATAGAACTGTTTCCCCCCACAGAGCTCTCCTTTGACTGGAAGAATGAAGAGCAGGTGCTGTTCAGGTGCGCTGGACCTGTAAATGCACAGACATCCCTACGGGGCAGCAGTTCTCAACCTTGAATTACATTAGAACCTTCTGGGAGGTCTTAAAAATCCTGCGGCCCAGGCCACAATGTTGAGCAATTAAATCAGAATCTTTGTAGTGGATCCAGATATGAGTATTTTGTTTAAATTCTCCAGATGAATCTAGCATTTGGCCACTTGTTGTGAGGTTGCCAGCAGGCAGGCAAAGAGCAATGCTTCCATTTTTCATTCCTGGACAGTTATATTTTCCACCCCCCTGCAAACCTATGGTGCTGATCCTGTGTTAAACCCAAGGATGACTTGGCCTCTTTTTCAGGATGTCACTGTCTCGTGATAATCCTGTCTCAGGCAGATGCCCAGTTTTCTTCAGATGACAGTTCTCTAAATTTATCTTGTGAGAATCAACTACTGCTGTGAGCAGAAGCCTGGTCCTGGGAGGGGCATCCAGAGGGTGGGGCTGAGTGCCCAGATCATCCAGGTGTTCTGAGTGCCGCTTCTCAGTGAGTTACTCTGAAAAAATTCCTCACAGCCCTTCTTGGTTATTTGTATTAGCCAGGTTGGGCTGCCATCACAAAATACCCAGGGACAACAGACAACAGGAAATTATGTTCTCACTGTTCTAGAAGCTTAAAGTCAAAATCGAGATGCTGGCAGGCTTGTTTTCTCCTGAGGCCTCTGTCCTTGGCTTGCAGACAGCCACCCTCACTGTGGGTTCTCACAGGGCCTTTCCTCTGTGCGGGTGACTCCCTGGCACCTCTTCCTATAAGGACATCAGCCTTACTGGACTAAAGCCCCAAATTTATGACATCACTTAACCTTAATAGCCTCTTTATGGACCCTGTCTCCAAATGCGTCATCCTAGGAGTTAAGAGTTCAGCATCTTAATCTGGGTGGGGAGGTTTACAATTCTGTCCAGGACAATACTTTTTCACTTTAATCTTTTTAAATTTTATTTTTTTCTACTTTATGGCCATGTCTGTGGCATATGGAAGTTCCCGGCCTAGGGGTCAAATCAGAGCGGTCGCTGCCAGCTTACACCACAGCCACAGCCACTCCAGATCCAAGCTGTATCTGCGACCTATGCTGCAGTTTGTGGCAATGCCAGATCCTTAACCCACTGAGTGAGACCAGGGATTGAACCCCCGCAGGGACACTAGGTCAGCTTCTTAACCCACTGAACCACAGCAGGAACTCTTTGAATTTAATCTCAGAATATCTGTGTAGCTTTCTTGGGAAGATCTATAGAGAGCCATGTGTCCCTGGGCTGTGATCTCTGTTATTTTTACTCCACTCATTCTGATCCCATCTGCTTTTTAATTTCCTTCTGGAAGACCTCAAACATTTCTGGTCCAATGACTGGAATTTTTAAAAAAAACGTGTTACAGGGGAGTTCTTATCTCTTTCTGCGCCTGTGTGTATGTGTCCATGAGTGTTGGTGAAGAGGATCAAAGCAAGTGACCTGATAAACATGGTGGCAAGGGCTGGATTCCATACATAACACACCATATCCCTGACCATGCCTCAACCCTCCCTGCTCCATCAGAGACCAGGGGAGACGGTGATATCTCCTGGAAGGAAACAGAGATTAAGTGGTACCAAGTGTGGGGGTGAAGAAGCTCTAGGCAGAGCTGTGTATAAGGATGAGCAAGCTATAGAGCTGTGTGGATAAAGGGCTTGGCTGAGGCTCCGAACACCAGGAGCTCAATTCCGGCCCAGTTACTTGGTACAGACTCAGAGAAGACATCCGACTTCTCTTGTTCCTCATCTGTAATGTCAGAATAATGACCCCTGTTCTGTTTGCCCAACAGAAAGTACAATTACCATCCGCCTAGTCTGCAGAACTCTGTCAACCAAGTACCAAGTCACTTTTATCTGCTGACCACTGAACTCTTTAAACAGCTGTTCTACACATTAGAGCATTAGTATTATTAAGATTGTTTGCAGGTAGTTTTTGACCTTGGGCTATGAATACAGAATTGCACAACAGTAAGCATGTGGGTTATATCAGGCAGCATATCACATTCCAGTCGCTTTACAAACATTTACTTAATTCTTACCCTTGGTTCCCAACACATTGTTTGTGGTACTTAGTAGGCACTCAGGAAATGAACGCTGCATTAATTAATCCAAAATATTTATAATAAATTTAGCAGGAGATAGATCCAAGTCACATGAGACCTTTACAAGTATTCCTTAAGTGCTACTCAGTTTCAGATGCTGGAAAGAATATAAAAATAGCTAAAGATGGGATGCCTGTAACTCCTGCCCTACCGGTGTTTATAGTCTAACTGTGGAGGTGGTCAGTTATAACACTAAAAAGAAAATAAAGGAGTTTTCCCACTGTGGTGCATCAGGATCAGTGGCGTCTCTGCAGTGCCAGGACAGAGGTTCGATGCCAGGCACAGCAGGTTAAAGTACTCAGTGTTGCTGCATCTGTAGCACAGTCACATCTGCGGCTCAGAACTGATCCCTAGCCTGGGAACTCCATATGCGCAGGGCAGCCCAAAAGAGAAAAAGCAAAAAAAAAAGAAAGTTATGAGGGAAGGGAAAAAAAGAGACAGCAGTCTTTTTGCATTTTACCTCTGTTAATTTATGTCACACAAATGTCATTCTTGCTATGAAATCCCATGTATACTAAATCTACACAGTATTCATGTGCAGAGCAGAGAGTGGATTAATGTTTGTAGGTTCTCTCCACAACTTTGGCAATGGCTCCAAAAAGACTCATAAATAGGCCTGTGATGGGCATTGAAAATGTCCTCCTTATGTATCTAATTCTTCATCGTGGTAACAATAAGTGAAAAGATCCATAAGTGCAGCTTTAATTAACAGTGATGTCAGGATGCTTAGAAACAGACCGCAGGCTCTTTGCATCTGTTGGCCTTCTCATAAAGAATTTTGTTTTTCCCAGAGGGTCAACATTAATTAATGTCTTTACAATCTATTTAGCAGCCCATTGTCTCAAGGATGCCTAAACAAGTTAAGTGAGCCATAGTGGTGTAGGCAGCATGATATAATCAGGCTGCTTTGAAGAGGGCACTCTGTAAAAATATACTGGCTGGCATCATGATTAGCCAGGAGGATAATAAAGTATTCTGTCAGGAAGATTGGTTTTCCTTATCTGCGGACAATATTACTTGTCTACCGTTGTGCATAAATAACCAGATGGGAAACTTTTCATGTGGTCTTTAATAAACTCACACCAGCTATTAAGGCTCAAAAAAGAAAATAAACACAGCCATGACAGTCCTTAACCGTTGCATTAAAAGGTATCAATAGATCATTCATGTTTGTCTTTTGGGACAACACATGGAACGTTCTCATGTCCATAAATTGTACTTCTATATTTTCCTAAACTGAGCCTGTAATACTTCTTGTCCCATTAGTAATATTATACAAGCTAGGGGTCAAATTGGAGCTGTAGCTGCCGGCCCACGCCACAGCCATAGCAACACTGGATCCAAGCCACATCTGTGACTTACGCTGCAGTTTGCAGCAACGTTGGATCCTTAACCCACTGAGTAAGGTCAGGGATCGAATCTGCACCTTCACAGAGACAACGTCGGGTCCTTAACCCACTGAGCCACAATGGGAACTCCTTGACCAGCTTATTTAAATTCCATTTCTCTCCCAACTCCAAGGCACACACCCACCCCCTGGCCTTCCGATGCTATTTCCTCTATGCTTTCTTTCCCCTCAACTTCTAATAGACTGTATAACTTATTTATTATATTTATTTATTATCATTTCCCTTCTTCTAGAATGTGAACTCCATGGTGGCAATGATTTTTGTCTGTTTTATTCACTAATGTATCCCCGGGACCTACCATGGGGCCTGGCATTTAATAAATGAATGAATACATAAAAGAACAAAGGAATGAATAAATTATATGAATGATGCACATTCACTTTACTTCCCATTCTATTCAACAACAAACAATGCTGAAGTAAATACCCTTATACACATGTGCTTATGTCTTTATTTTTTTTCCTTTTTATGGCCACACCTGTGGCACATAGAAGTTCCCAGGCTATGGGTCAAATCAGAGTTGCAGCTGAGGACTATGCTATAGCCATGGCAATGCTGGATCCTTAAACCACTGAGGCAGGGATTGAACCTGCAACCTTACAAACACTAGGTCATGTTCTTAACCCAATAGTCACAATGGGAACTCCCACATGTGCTTATGGCTTGGTCTTTATGCATCTATAGCCAGAATGTTTCCAATATAGAAAATTTCCTACAACCATCAGTGAGTGTTCTGTTTCCTCCCTCTCCATCTCTCAGTCATCTGTAAGGGACTTTCAAAAATCTCTTTCCATATTATTATTTTAATTTTCATTTTTCTGATGAGTTGCGAACTTGAGCACCATTTCATGTATTTATCGATTATTTACATTTGGTCATCTGTGAACTGGTTATGTAAATGTTTCCTGGTTGTTGTTCCTGCCATTTCTAATAAGTCTGTAAGAGTTATTTGTATATATATCTTACTTGTAATATGTAAAGAAAAAATGTTAAAATTTATTATATGGTGGTCAACTTTGTTTATGAAGTTTTTAGATGATAGCTATAATTTTATATTATTAAACATGTATGTCTTTTTTTTGTAGCTTCTGGGCTTTTAGAAGTTTAAAGTTACCTTTAAATTTTATATATGTTACCTTTGTTTTCTTGGTAGAATTTTATTGCTTTTATTTGTTACATTTAAGTCTTGAATGCATCTGGAATATATGTTTGTATATGAAATATACAGAAAGAAACTGGGATTTAACTCCATTTCCTTCCAGGTGGAAAACCAGCTATGCCAGCACCATATTAAATAATGCATCCTTCTCTCACTGAATTGACCTCTATTATAAGCTACACCCTCCTAATTACTTACCTAAGTGTCTTGAGTCTCTATCCTGTTCCATTAACCTATAAACTTGGTGTATACTGATCTCATTTTTTTAAGGAAACAAACTTGATGAAAGGCAGAGGAAATACAACTCAACAGGTCAAAAGGAATAGGAGTGCTCAGTGTGAAGCTGAGTTAGGAAACAGCTTTAAAGCAAGAATGAATAGCCATGCTGTTGCTGAACACATTTTCATTCTGCCCAGAATATATAAATAATAAAATGATTGTTCTCTTTTCAGTAGACATATAATGGCTGGGCCAATCTTTTATACATTTTTAATGAAGTGTTATTTTAATTCTATGCAATCTTGTCCTTTTTGACTGGGACTGCTTGGGTTGTTTTGAGGAATATTGTATGAGTTGGGGGTTCTCCAGAGAAACAGAACTAATAGGATGTGTGTATATATATATATAGAAAGGAACTGGCTCGTGTGATTGTAGAGGGCAACAAACCCCACATTTGAGGTCTGGGCCTGCAGTTTGGAGACCCAGGAAATCCAACAGGACAGAAGAAGTCCAAAGGAAGTCTGCTGGTGAGTTATCTCCGGCTTGGGGAGGCTGGTCTTTTTTTGTTCTATTCAGGTCTTCCACTGATTAGATGAGGCCCACCCACATGATGGAGGGTAAGCTCCTCGAAGTTCACCAATTTAAATGTTAATATCATATGAAAACACCCTCCAAGGTGACACATAAAATGAACCATCACAATATTTTAAGATTATTTTTTTATCCCAAAGAAAAGCTAGATTTTATCCTTAAGAGAAGTTTTATCCCTAGGAAAAGTTATCAATAAAAAAATATTTTTATTCCTAAGATAGTTAAATTCCTAAGAAAAGTGCTAAGTATCAGGCAAGATTTCAGGGTAAAATAAAATAAAAATATAAGCTTACTTCTACCCAGGCTTATTAATTGTAAAACCATTTAACATTACACTCACCTCAAATCATAGGCAGGATGCAAAACTTGTTCAGAGTTTATTGATGCTCATTCCTTCCATTACCACTTACCTTTTAACTCTCTTGCCCCTGCACTTCAGTGGGTCTGGAATGAAACTGGTGGCCAGCTTACTGACCACTGTGGCAGCATGCCAATTGTGTACCTTTGTCTACTGCATATGTGAATTGGAATGCCCCTTACTTGTCACTTCCCCAATTGGGGACTTTAAGGTCACCTTTACAGTGGAGTAAGTAAAACTTGTGAGTCTCAAAATATAAGTCATGGATTTACTTATTGTAGCAAGGTCAGTTCTGGGTCTATTAAACAATTCAGTGGTTAAATGGAAAGGACTAACACTGTTTTCATAAAGCCTACTGGGCTCTCGCCCCACAAAGACATAAAGAAGGCACTCTGACATTCACACAAATAGTTAAAAGCAGATTTCCAGCCCAGAGGACTGCTTGACCTGGCTATCTCTACAGAATTTACCTGGTGTGTGATCAGAGCCTGGACTCAAACCATCAGTAGGAATTCTGCTGCCAATGGCCCAGTCCAAGTCATCTTGAGAGTCTTGGGTAAGATTGCAAGCCGTGGTCCAGTTTCCTGAAGCTGTTTCAAAATTGCAGCTTCCTGTTGTGCTTGTATACTGGCCTAAGGGAACAAAAATATTAATGGAATTTTCTGGAAATGTATGTCACACTTGATATTACACTAAATTTGTAATTATTCTCAATTAGTGTTTGCTTATCCTATTTATTTAAAAATGGAAAGAGCCAGGGTATTTACACTCATTGGACCTATCAATGTGCACCGAAGCTTTTTTAAATCACAGGGTATAAAAGCAGTGTGTGAATATTGTCATTTAGCTACTAAAGATTTATACGGATTGACCAATAACATTTAGTGGACAGATAACACTATGAGTACAGATGAACAATGTACGTAACATCATGATTCTACATATAATTCAGGTCATATAAATCAATATCTCCAGGTGTCTGGATGTTTAATTCAGCCCCTCTGTTCACTCTCTTCTGAAAAACATAGCCCATTAGAGAGGAAAAATCATTAACGAAAGAAAAGGTGCCTTGGAGAGAAGCAGTAAACTGTGCAGAAGAAAACCCTCTGAACATACCACACCCATCACCCACATACCTCACTTCAGAGCCAGTCACTAAGTATGAAAGAAGTTCCTTTCTGAAAGTGTTGACTGATAGCTCATTAAAAAATTAAGTTGTTCACAATGAGAAAAATTACTCAATAATAACTGAATGTCTGCTACCTAGTCATCTGTGGAAACCGCCATCATTATACCCTGATATCTGCTTTCATTTTTCTTTAATTTTCTTCTTGCATGGCAGTTATTATTTTTGAGCATTCACTGTAAAAACTGTATTATAGAGACAGAATGAATTATTGGGTGGTTTAATCAGTGTGAATCAACTGAGATTGTCATTGACTTTCTTTTTTCTCTTTAGAAAGATGAGGTTTGTATTATATTTAACATTTCTTCTCCAAACTGTTTCTGATTCATAAATTTTTCTTAACATAAAACTATTAAGTGCATATATAGAAACTTTGTTAGAGGAAAAATGTGCTGTTAAAATGGATCCCAAACATTTGGCAAACGAAGTCTTAATATTTTTATAGAAGATTTTTCTGGATACCTAAGAGCATTTTCACAAAATAGCAGCTTTTTATTTCTCTAGCATGATTGCATCTTGTTCCTAAAAACTAGAATCATTCTAATGATGTACATCTCCTTCGTTCATTCTACATGACTTAGGATCCACTTGTTTTTATGTGCTTATTTCTGGGCTCTATACTTTATGTTTATCACACCAGTATTATGTGATACAGATAAATTTACATCATATTTACACAATATAGGTAAAAGTGAAAACTTTGCTTCTCCAGGTTTTTAGCTAACACAACAGCAAACATGGAGAATCTTCCAGTGTTACATACCAGACTGCCATTATAGGATATTTAGAATGAAGTCCCACACAGGTTCTATTGTATTTCTGTGTAACTCACTCCCTGACACACAGGCCCTATGATAATTATTCTACATCATTTCATATTCTCTGTAACCACCCTCATCCCTCCTGCTCCACTTTATTTATTATATGACTTTATCTTTAACTCAAAAGATATCTACATAACCAGGATATATTCGCTTGCATTTTAGCCTCTCTAACTCAAATTATGTCACCTTTCCTTTTTGGGGAGTTAATCTTGGCTTATGATCTCAATGACTTATCAGATTCTATTATTAGCATTCCACAGCCTTATTTACTCCAAAGTTATACAACTTCTCCACATCTTTCAATCTCACATTCTCTACTAATTCCTCCCTTCTTACACCTTGCCAATTTGGCTGGGGTGTCCCTCTTGTCAAAAAGTTACATATACATATGCTTTAATTTCTCCCTCTCTATATCTTCACTCATTCTTTCCCATGACCTTTCACACCTTTGAGCAATTGACCTACAAATGTACAACCACAATGAAATACAGGTGTTTATGTACAACTGTTTGCCAAACATTGCACTGGAATATATAAGCATCACTTCAAAACTAACATGCCTAAAATGAACTCATGTCTTCTGAGTTTATTATTTTCAAAGCATGAATCTTCCTTCTCTTTCTACAGATTCAACCTGTGACGTTATCTTAGCTGCTACATTCTTTATTTCCATATCTAATCTATCACTAGCACCTGTAGGTTCTCCCTTTGAGAACTTGTTTCATTCATGCCCTTCTTTGCAGGTCCACTGTTCCAGGTCCCCTGGTTGAAGCCCCTGCTTTATGTTAAGCCTTTTTTGGAGCTCCCTTCGTTGCGTGGCAGAAACGAATCAGCCTAGCAAACATGAGATTGCAGGTTCCATCCCTGGTCTTGCTCAGACAGTGGGTTAAGGATCTGGTGTTGCCGTGACCTGTGGTGTAGGTCTCAGACGCAGCTCGGATCTGGTGTTGCTGTGGCTGTGGTGCAGGCTAGCAGCTACAGCTCTGATTAGATTCCTAGCCTGGGAATCTCCATACACCACAGGTGTGGCCCTAAAAAGACAAAAGACCAAAAAGAAAAAAATGTTAAGCCTCTTTCTTTAGTGTAGCCTTCCTTCTGTCAATCTTACAAACTGAAACCACATTAATCATCTTTAAGACTGCTCTGGTGTTATTTCCCTTGCTCAAAGTACTCAGGTGTTCACGTGGTTTGAAAATACCCTCAAAATCTCTAGCCTTGAATACAATAATGTTTCCTTTGATACAAAGTGCATTTTAGGCTGAAATCTGTCATCTTCACAACTGCCTCTTCTCTAACCAAATTTTTCAGAACATTATCTCCTGAATAGAAATGGACTTTTCTCAACTTGAGCTTTGAACCACTTCTCTCTCTCGTATATTTTCTGTAGCAATTGGATGCTCACGTGCCAATCCTTCCTTCCCTCTCTTGTTCAGACCACAGTTTTCTCTAGGAATTCACCTTCTTTCACTCAGATTTCTGTTTGAAGAGGGAAACAGCCCTCACCATAGCTCCAGAGGTGGCTCACGGTTTATTTACAATCATGATACAACGTCCAAGCGTCCCTTGTCTTGACTGGATTAAGATAACCTCGGGATGCAATTCTGGACAATGAGACTTACTAGGGAAAAGCCACCTTGGGAAAGGTTTCTTTATTCTTAAAAATAAATCAAAAGGGAGAAAGTCTATCTGTCCTTTCTTAGGATATCACTGCAAGGATGTGACGCTTGGGACTGAAGAGATTAAATGGGGATCTGACTTTATAAGAAAGTCAGTTACCTGAAGTTGGCAGAATATAAAGAATGAAAGTGGGCATACAGTTATACACTTTTGATACAAAAAAGTTACCAAATAATTCTAGAGCTCTCTTGGTTTGGAACTTCTTGCTACTTGAGAGTACACATTTTCCTTTTTGTCTGTATCAGTCAGAGATGCATTTAGTCCCAAGTAACTGAGAATACAAGTAATAGTAGCTTAAACAGATAGGAATTCATTTATCTCAATTAACAATAAGTCAGGAAAATGTCAGTTTAAGGCAGACGTTGTGGTTTAAATGTGCAGTTATGAAGCATGTATCTTCCATCTTCCCTTTTTTTAAAAAAAATTTTTAAGGCCACACCTGCACCATATGAAAGTTCCCAAGCCAGGGGTCAAATCAGGGCTGCAGCTGCTGGCCTACGTCACAGTCATAGCAGCACCAGATCTGAGCCACATCTACAAACTACACCACAGCTCACAGCAATGCTGGATCCTTAACCCACAGAGCGAAGCCAGGGATTGAACCCTTATCCTCATGGATACTATGTTGGGTTCTTAACACACCGAGCCACCATGGAAGCTCCTCCATCTTTCCTTTCTGTCATCTTGTCATCCTCATGCTCAAGCACATCGCAAGATGACTGATATACTTCCCAGAATCACAAATATTCAAGGTGTTGAAAGAAACAGGAAGAGGAAAGAAAAAAACCTTTTTTCTATTCTGGTGCTTTTTCTTTCTAAGAGGGATACCATCCCCAAATTCCGATACATATCTCCTTGGCCTCTGGCAGCTACAGAGAAGGCTGGGGAAGGTGGTTGTGGCTGGTTATAATGCTGCCCCTAGGAAAATTGGAGGTATGTTTTTAAGGAACAAAAAGTAATGGATAGGCAACCATCAGGAACTACTAAGCTCTCATACCTGTCAAGGCTGGACTTTCTGCTGTAAGTATTTTAATTAATATATCTTCTCTTATCCATTTCATTTGCAAATCCTACTCTTCCTGAATGTCCATCTTACATCCTATTGTTCTCCTTCCAAGTCATGCCAATTCTCAGGATGTGTGTGTGTGTGTGTTTATAAAAGTAATTATAGTTGTTACTATTCATTTGGAAAGTTATTCTTTATTTTGCATTGTCACCTTAAGTGTTGTTTACCACTGAATTACTGTAAACCTTTCCATGTGATCAGGTATTATGATTGAACTGTACTAAATAAGCCATAAGTGGTCTTATATCAATTATTGAATGACAGATGATATGAAGACTTTGTAATATTTCTTGATGATTAATAGGTATCAATAATTTCAAAATGGTTGCTGCTTTAGAAAAAATATTTTATAAAGTGTGATCTTTATCATGACATCCCAAATGGATTCAAAGCATCACCGACACTTTTTTAAATAATTGGCATTTTTCCATTGGTACAATATTCGGCCATATGGTTGTATGGTCAGTGCAAATATTAACCAACTCACTTGTATGTTTTAAAGAGATGGCTCCACAATTATTTTTAATTCTCACATCCACATAGCTACCTTATTTTGCCATACCATAATACATAACACAGGACTATGAAATAATTTCTCTTCATCTTTCTGGCTTCTTGGAAAACTTCACTGAGAAGGATTTTGGAGAACCTGGATATAGTGGGAAACAGTGACATGACTGACCAGTGATGCTCATCACTGTAAGAAGCAGGAAAGAAAGTATTCACCCCACTCTGTCAGCCCTGGTTTAGAATCGAAGGCACACTTAATACATTTTAGTAGTAATTTCCTTTCATGGAAAAAAAAAAGCTTTTTTGAACTTAACTGTTTCTTTAAAAAGAACTGATCTCATTTGTTATAAGTCAGGCATGTTTGCAACAAGAAGTGGAGATGCGAAAACAAAATTTATCTTTGCTCATAACTTACAGTAAAAATTTAGTCATAGGAATAGCCACATTTATTGTCTGAGAAGTATAAAGGGCATGTAAACAAGGCATTTACAGTGACTGAAAAATTTCAAGAGACTATAAAAATAATGAAATGGAAGAAGCTAACATTAATCCTGGAAGCCTGAACAAATACATTCTTTATACTATTTCATTTAATTCTCAAAGCACTCCCTGTGTTATTATTTCTACTATATAGATAAGGAAAGTGAGCTTCTGAGAATTTAAATAATTGCTCAACAAGTGATGGTCAAAGTCAAAAAGAAGACTTCAGTTTAATAACACCAAAGGTCAACCCTTTCCTTATTTTTATCCAAAGGTCACTTTGAAAATGTTGTAATTTATTTCATTATCCACAATAGATTCTCTGCCTGCAGGAATCCAGCCCTGATGCCTCCAATATATCCAAAAGGCCATCAACATAAAATATTGATGGAGTCAACCTGCAGCATCAATAAGTCACTTGTATATCTCTGGGTCCTGTGCAATGTTCCTACTGGATATGAACAATATCCATCAAGAGGTTTTAAGAAAAGCGACTATTTCATCTCTCAACATGTTACTTTTATTTTAATAAATTCAAACCCTTCTTGCAGCTGTTCATCAACATTTTAGGTAACACTAACAGACATGAGTATGTAATTGACTTCAGTTTCTGAGAATCAAAACTGGCTTTGTGTGTTTTACATCAATACCTCAAATAGCTGTGGGAAAAATAAAATCACCTAAGGTACGCAGAGAGAAAAAAAAAATGACTGAAGCGAAAAGAACATGGGCAATATTCACATTTGAAAAAGCTAAATACTTGTAACTCTTTCAAATGTTTTTAACTCTATTTTTATATTTCATATACAGGCATACACACATACACATCCCTTTTTCTTCTTATGTACTCCCCAAATAAGCTGTGCTAACTTTATTCCTGATAGTGCTTGTCACACCTAAATATTAACCAGGAATCTTTTCATTGACTAACTACTCTTTTAAAATACAAAGAACATTTTAAGATATTTTTTCCTCTATTTTTTTTACTTTCACAGTAGAAAGTGAATTTCTGAAGCCTAATACTCTGTCTTCATTTTCATATATGTTTAGAAAGTCATCTCTAGCCCATACCTGGAATAAACGGAAGTTCATAATTTTTATACAAACATATCCAATGTACATTTTGACATGAGAGGAAGATAACTTACTGTCTGTAATAGGTTTTCTATGTGCCTCTGATAGCTGTCTTTTCCCCACACTGTGTTACATACCTCAAGGACATCATATTCAACTTATTTTTCCTTTAGAACCTTTATAAATTTGGCCAAGTTTTTAATGTTTTACTGATGATTATTAAATGCTATACTTGATATGTCTTATGGGGAAAATTGTGATTTAAAAATGCTTCAGAGCATTATTTTGAAATTCCACTGAAATCAATTCCTTATAGGAAATATCAAGAATATATACATATTTTGGTATACTTAAAAGAAGCTAGAGATACCACTAGGAAGTGTTATTTAATGTATTTTAAGTTTCATTTGAGAATATATGTTATAAAGGAAATAATATTTTATAAAATTAGGATAATACCGTAGCATACATAGTACAGTCAAAAAAAAGTACCGAAGTTCCCATCGTGGCTCAGTGGTTAACGAATCCAACTAGAAACCATGAGGTTGTGGGTTCAATCCCTGGCCTCGCTCAGTGGGTTAAGGATCCGGCGTTGCCGTGAGCTATGGTGTAGGTCAAAGACGCGGCTCAGATCTAGCATTGCTGAGGCTGTGGCAAAGGCCGGCAGCTACAGCTCAATTAGACCCCTAGCCTGGGAACCTCCATATGCTGCGGGTGCGGCCCTAGAAAAGACAAAAAGACAAAAAAAAGAAAAAAGTACCAATCACTTTTTACTTTCTGTTATGCTTGATTTAAAACAAAGATGGATAAAAAAAATTGAAAATTAAAAGATGGGATGAATATTGAAGATAATTTGGAAGTAAAACAAGCCAGTCACAAAAAGACAAATACAGCAAGGTATCTAAAGTCATCAAATGCATAGAAACAGAAGTGGTGATTGTCAGAGACTGGAAGGGTAGGCAGAATGGGTTATTGTTTAATTGGTACAGAGTTTCAATTTTTCAGGATAAAAAACAAAGTTCTAGGGAGGGGTGGTGGTGTTGGCTACACAACGACACAAACACACTTCATACCGCTGAACTGTAAGGACAGAACGGTAAAAAAAAGGGTTGAATGGTCAATTACACGTACATTTTATAGTTAAAAAAATAGCAAATGCAAAAAAGAGCAAATGACCACTTCAGAAGCACTTTTACTGTACCATCTTGAGGAATAAAAATAATGTTGAGCTAAAAATAAACCTTTAAAGGTAGCTTGCGCAGTACTCCTTTCTTGTGCATGTGCAATATTTTCCCCTTGAGAGGTGGAGTCTATTCCCTTTCTCTCTTTGAATCTAGACTGGACTTTGTTGTTTGCATGACCTTTAGGAAGAACCAGGAGTGACATTCTGGAATTTCTAAGTCATAAATACTCTTGCTATTTTTCCTCAGGCTCTTGGAATGTTTGCTCTTGGGACATTCAAATCAGTAAACAGAAGACATTGGTTGCAGTCATCCTGCATGACTGTTGCCCCAGTGGTGAGCCCTGAGGGAACTCTGGGTGGAAACAACAGGATGCCAGCCATCAAGCCCTCAGCCAACAGTGCACCTTAAGGGGACTCAGGATGGGAAAATATGGGCCACTGACCCCAGATGGCTGAGGTGCATATCAAAGGAATGGGTTCAGTGAGCTCAGACTCCTGCATCTTTCCCATACATAGAAAAGCACTAAATTCATTAACTTGAGATGGCCGGTTTTCTTTAATTAAGAGTAATCTTTTCATGTTCCCAATGCCTTGTTTTTGTTGTAAAACTCTTATCTCTCCTGGCTCCTCCCTTAGCTCCAGGGAGCGTTCCCTCAGATCTATCTGAGAGGCCGCCTCCAGGGCTTACATCTTCAGAAAGTCTGTCAAATAAAGCACAATTCCCAACTTTCAGGTGGTGTATTTTTTTTTTTTTTTCAGTGAGTACATGGTAAAAGCCAATCTCTTGTAAGGTATCTGACTAACCTGTGAGAGGCATGTTATCTAAAGCTCAAGGCACATAGATTGCCCTAGAGGTTGATTCCATGTCAGATGGAGAAACCAAAGAAACTACAGGTGCCAAGCGAGCGTGGATGGGATAAAGCCATTTTGGAAGTGACCCTCCATTTCCAGCCACACTAGTCTGAGCCAAGTGGATCATAGACAAACTGCCTAGCTGACCTTCCTGAATTACTGACTCACAAAACTGCAAGCAAATGAAACTTGTTCAGGCCACTAAATTTTAGGGTAGTTGATTATGTGGGAGTCGATAACTCCAACCACTAGCCTGTGTGGTATTGAGATTCCATATGAATGCTCATCAGTAGGACATATGAAAAACAATTATTTGGATTTAAATATGTGCTCACATTATAAAATTACATACTTGGAAATTCCCTTATGGCACAGCAGGTTAAGGATATAGCATTGTCTCTGCAGTGGCCTGGAACACTGCTGTGGCGCCGGTTTGATCCCTGGCCTGGGAACTTGCGCATGCTGCAGTGCAGCTAAAAAGAAAATAAATAAGTAAATAAATTTTAAAAGAAATCAAATCACCTACTTGGTTTCATTTTTTTAATTTGTCTTTTTTCAGGGCTGCCTCGGTGGCATATAGAGGTCCCCAGGCTAGGGGTCGAATCGAAGCTGTAATCTCTGGCCTAGGCCACAGACAGATCCGAGCCATGTCTTCAACCTGAACCACAGCTCATGGCAACACTGGATCCTTAACCCACTGAGTGAGGCCAGGGATTGAACCTGCGTCCTCATGGACATCAGATTCATTTCCGTGGAGTCATGACAGGAACTCCACATACTTTGTTATATACATGACTTTAAAAACCATCTGAATTAAGGTTTGAATTTAAAAAGATACTGTCCTCATCTAGTCCTCTTTTTCCAGTACAATGTAACTGATAAAATTAACTACTAAACTTGTATTTATCCAAAGTGCTCTTTTTTTTTTTTTTTGCCTCATCTATAAAACCAACCATTTGGGGAGGGAAGGAATGGAAACTAATGAAGAAATGTAAACTGCCAGTTCAGTTTCTGATAATGTTAATTTTGACTCTGCACACAGGTCTATACAATGTCAAAATGGGAAACTTTTGCAAGGTGATTTGCTGCAGCTTTTAGTTTGAGAGTAAAAAGGATGAAAGGGCTGACATTTAAATATTTGCATAGAGAAGTCAGAAAGACATTTTGGCTATTCTCAATCTACTCTAGTGCATGAAAAGAACATTTCTTCTCAGTCATCAATGCTGATATGTTCCTCTACTAATAAAGTGAACATCTGTGCTGGACTGGCCACGTTAGAACAAATAAACTTACCGCAGTGAGATTCATCAGACCTATCAGAGCAGTCCGGTTTATAGTCACAGACAAGGTGGGATGCAATACACTTCTTGTTGTGGCACAAAAAATCTGTGGCTTCTGGGCAAATCTCAGAAGTCTCTTCCTCTGAGGAAAAACAAAAAAACAAACACAAACATCATTCTGTAACACTTCCATTACATTTGAATACTCCTTTCAGTTGTGTCATACACTCCACAGTATTAGATAAGTTAGAGATTTTAACAGTGGTCCAAGAAGAGTTCCAGACATCTTCCCTCTCTTAGTCCTACCTGAAATTGTTCAGTTACGTAATATAGACTGTACTTCCAAAATATCTCAATCAATCAAGGGCTGACCATTATCTAGTATATAAAGTCACACTCCTAATCGAGGCAGTAACAATCTTTTGGGTTTGGTTCCAGTTTAGTTTTACAGACTCTTTTCTTGCAACTCTTCTCTTGAACACCTGCTGGTAAACTGTATACCAGGACTGAGGGCTTCACAAATATGCCACTTGCTTTGCATTTTTCCAAGTGTTCACAAATGCTGCTTCCTTTACTTGTACTGACCGTTTCCTCTTGTGTTCCTGGTGGTCTGTTCAACCTCAAGGAAAGGAGCAAAGACTCAAGGAAACAACTTGTCTTTCCGCCCTTGTCTTGCCTTTCTCTTTGCCATCCAAGCCTTGGGCTGAACACTCCCTTATCTCATGGTGCCTAAGAACACTTTTATTTGTACATTAAATGCTTACCTGGAGTTCCCATTGTGGCTCAGTGGTAACAAACCCAACTAGTATCCATGAGGATGTAGGCTCGATCCCTGGCCTCGTTCAGTGAGTTGGGGATCCAGCATTGCTGTGAGCTATGGTGTAGGTCACAGACATGGCTTGGATCCTGCATTGCTGTGGCTGTGGTGTAGGTCAACAACTGAAGCTCTGATCTGAACCTTAGCCCTGGAACTTTCATGTGCTGCAGGCGTGGCCCTAAAAAAAAACCAAAACAAACACCTAGTTTGCTTTTTTTTTTTTTTTTTTTTTTAAATTTCCCCACAGCATATGGAAGTCCCCAGGCCAGGGATCAAATTCGAGCTACAGCTGTGACCTACACTGTGGCACCGCCAGATCCCTAACGCACTGCGTGCCAGGTCGGGGATCAAACCAGCAATGCCACAGAGACAAGCCAGATCATTAACCCACTGCAACACAACAGGAACTCCAACCCCCTCTTATAAGACCTGTTTACATGTCTGTCTTTCCTTCCAGGCTCTAAGCTCCTTTGACATCCTTGCTGCATATTCTTGGGCTTAACATAGCACCTGATATACAATTTGTGCTTTCTAAATGTTGGTTACAATTCCTGAAGGCATAATGGTTTCATCTAAAAGGGATGTAGCAAAGCAAACTGACGTAGAATTTTCAAAGCAATTCACATATTTGAATATCATTTTGACTGATATGAAGTTTAATGATAATACTTTAACAGCTCAAAGTGAAATACATTAAGGTCTAAAACTTTTTTTTTGTCTTTTTAGGACCGCACCTATGGCATATGGAGGTTCCCAGGCTAGGGGTCAAGTAGGAGCTATAGCTGTCAGCCTATGCCACAGCCACAGCAACGTGGGATCCGAGCCGTGTCTGCGACCTAACCACAGCCCATGGCAATGCCAGATCCTTAACCCACTGAGCGAGGCCCGGGATTGAACCCACAACCTCCTGGTTCCCAGTCGGATTCATTTCCACTGTGCCAGGACGGGAACTCCTAAGGTCTAAAACTTTTTAAAAATCAAATTCAACAAATTAAATAAAGCTCAGCAATTCTTTTGTTATATATACTACTATATGTTCAGGCTAGTGTGTCTGAGATGGGGGTAAGTGACTCCAGGCCAGGCAGATTTTCAGGAAGGAAATTAGTAAAAATCTACAGATTTGATAAAAGTGCATTTCCATAGTTTTTAAATCATTCCCATAATACAATAGATAAAACTTGCATAATTCAGAAAAAAAATTACCAGAAAAATGCAGTCTAAATACAAAGATTGAAGAGAGAGCATCTAAGAGAACAGCAAGTATTTTGGCTGTGGATATTGGTAAGATAAAGAATTAAAGGTCATGTTCTTTGAGTGATTTAGAATATTTGCCACATAATTTTAATTAACACTAGTGAGAATTTACAATTAACCTAGAGCAGTGTGTGGACACTGTTTAGTATGCAAGTCTGTTCATTGGAGATTATTTTATTTTTTTATGCCATAGGCTGTGGAGTCATATAATTACTCCATAGGGGGAATGTGTTTTGATTTATAATTAAATAATTGGTTCCACAGTCTTTCTAATAGATATGACCAAAAGATACTACATCTCTAAATGAGGCTTTTTTTCTTAATATAGAATAGAAAAATCTTGAAGAGAACTGAAGTCAGTGCTTTGGATTATAGTAAACCGAGCATAGACTGGAATATTTATGGTATAAGAGTTACACCAAGAAAAAATAAAAAGAGACTACAATTCTAAGAATTAAGTAGATCATCTTTAAGGCATGGATACAGTCAGACTGTTGGTAGCATGGTAACTAGAAATTAACAGTGAGGATGTCTTGTACGTGTTTAGCCATGTTTAATTTCTCCATTTAGTCAAAACAATAAAAGCAGTACCTGTTGGCCTGGTCAATACATATGTGAAATGAAAGATAATTTCACATATTATATAGTTAATGATATGAGACTGGAAAGAAGACTGGGGCTCAAGTGAAAGTTGGAGATAATCTGGCTGGCAGAATATGGCATATGAAACATACTAGATTCAGTATTTATTTAATATGCAGTGTCCTAGAGACCAAAAACTATGCAGAGTCCCAAAGACCTAAAACTAAAACATGGTAATCTGAAAAGTCATAGAAAGAAGAAAAGGCCTGCAAAATAATGTAGCCATAAAAATGAATATTTAATCCAAGAAAAGCAAGAGGAGTATCCAGGACTAATACACTGTGGATTTAAACAGTCACCAAACTCAAAGTGATACCAACTGAAATTATTCTTTGAAATGGAATTTACAGTAAAGAAATCCTTGCCCATATAAACCCGCACTAAACAGTTTGGATTAAAACCATTTTGTGCACGGGATTCATTATACAGAACTAGATGTAATCGTTCTACAGACTATATTTGTGGGCACACACTTGTTTCATCATCTTCTTCAAGTATTCATATGCTCTGAGATTCAGACAGTACATTTCACACTGGCACACGTTTTTTGAAGCACCTTTATTTCTCACACAGAGTATGACCATTTGAAAGATATAAAGGACCTGGTGACAACGGCCATCCTCACGTCCTTGAAGACCATCTTATTCCGTTGATAATGTCATCTCTCTCTCTAGGTTCCTCCTCATTGTGACAGTTTCTCTCATTTTCCTAGTTTTTCATAACTTTTACAGTTTAGACATACTGGTCAAATACTCTGTAATATTTCTATTGAAATTTAATCTTCCCCTCTTATGATTACATAGCATTATAGGCATAAGGGAGGAAGACTATATGACTGTCATTGTTCATGCTGACCTTGTCCCCCAGCTGATGTAGTTCTTGTCATGTTTCTCCACTGTTTTTTTTTTTTTTTTTGCAGCCGTATCTGTGGCATATGGACAGTCCCAGGCCAGGGGTTGACTCAGAGCTGCAGCTGCATCCTACACCACAGCCACAGCAACACTAGATCCTTAATGCACTGAGTGAGGCCAGGGATCAAACCCACATCCTCACAGAGGTAACACTGGGTCCTTATCTCACTAAGCCACAATGGAAACTCCATGTTTTTCCACTTTAAAGTTACTTATTTTTTTCCATCCCTTTCCATACTATATTCTTTGGAAGGAAGTCTCTCTGTGCAGACCACACCCATGGAGTGGAGGTCTATGCTTCCCTCCTCGAGAGCAGAGAGTCTTCATAAATGATTTGGAGTCCTTACATGTGGGCGATTTGTCTTTTCTTTCCATTCACCTATGTACTTAGTGATTTGTTTATATCACTATGGAGTCAAGGATATTTACTTCATAATTTGAGTCATAATACAATGCTATTTTATTTTATCACTCAAACTATTTCAGCTCTGGTTAAAGGGAAGCTCTTCTAGTTGGCTCCTGTGTCCCTTTGACATACTCTTATAAAAGGAGCATTTCATTTTATTTTTTTATGTTTTCACACTGCCTTATGTTCTAACACCATATGTTGCTTCAGGCTTATCTTGTATATTTTTTCACCCAGTCATAGAATCAGCCAACAGCCGTTTCTCTAAGAAGTCCTGGTTCCATTTATTGGAGAATGCTGCCGGCAAAAAGTATCTGGGCACCAGATTGCTCCCTGCTACTGGATGTCATTATTTCTATGATATGATAACTTGAGGAGACATGCCATTTTTCAGTTAGAGGAAATGATCAATTTTATCTCTTCAGGTAGTGTCCTTTCCTATGTCTCTGTTCTCTACTTCTGGAACTCCTATTTAAAGTGTTGGATTCACTTATTTTATCCTCAGTGTCTCAATTTCTGTTCTATATTTTTTTTCCCTCTTTTACCTTGCTGTGTTGTGTTCTGGTATGTAAGTTCACATTCACTTGATGATTTACCTTTCAGTTATACCTCTTCTCTGCTTGTATAACTTTTCTGTTGATATGTATCTTCAATTACAATTCCTGGAAGTTAAATTTAATTTTTTAATTTTATACCCTGCCTATCTTATTTGATGCCTTTTCTTTTCTTTCCTTTCCTTTTTTCTTTTCTTTTCTTTCTTTTCCTTCCTTCCTTCCTTTTCTCCCTCCCTCCCTTCCTTTCCTTTTTTTGTATCACGATCCCAATAGCATGTCATCCCAGAACCATAAATTTATACCAGCTACATGTATCATTCTTAAAGTTTCAATGATTCTAGAAAATTTAATATTAACGTGTTGTTTTGGAGGTCTCATTCTGAGAGTCACATATTATTTTGTTTGTGTAGTGGCACATATTTTAGATTTGGGTTTCACTCTGGCAGCTCCTGTTCTGTTTATTTTTCATTTTACTTTTTTTCTGAGTCCCTGGATAGACAACAGATTTCTCTGAGGTTTCCCTGGAAAGGACCAGGCTTTATAGAAGAGGTGCATGTCTAGCTCTCCTATTCACATACAGGTTTAAACATTCCAGGTTCCAGATACCATATTCCATGTCCATGTCCCCAAGTACTTTAAGCTCCAAGTTAGCTTCCACCTATGAACTATGTCTGAGTCCTCTCTTTGGTTCTAGGACTGGTAGATTTTCTTTTCTTTTTCTTTTTAAATTTTGGCTTAGAGTATTAATAAATGCCTTTAAAATATTTTTACATGTTTGTTGTAAATGGGAAACACATTCTATATGATTCTGTTAATTCTTCTGTAGTGTAATTTTTAATATAAATTTAACATTTAATACTGTTAATACCTTCTATCATGAATTCTAAAAGAAACCCCAAGGAAGTCTCATAAAACAATTTTCTCTGAATAATCCTCATTTTTTTTTTTTGTCTTTTTGCCTTTTATGTAGAGCCGCACCCGCGGCATATGGAGGTTCCCAGGCTAGGGGTCTAACAGGAGCTGTAGCTGCTGCCCTTCGCCACAGCCACAACAACGCAGGATCCGAGCCGCGTCTGCAACCTTCACCACAGCTCACAGCAACGCTGGATCCTTAACCCACTGAGCAAGGCCAGGGATCTAACCCACAACCTCATGGTTCTTAGTCGGATTCGTTAACCACTGAGCCATGAAGGGAACTCCAGGATAATGCTCATTAAAAAAAAAAAATTATTACAGTTGATCTACAATATTCTCTCAATTTCTGCTGTATAGCAAAGAATGTTCCTTATTTAATATAAACTTCACGCTACTTGCATGTTGTCTAACAGTAGACCTATGCTTACAAAACTCCTATGAAAGAGGAATGTATCACTTTTCTTATCCTGTGGTCCTATAAAAGTAAATGTATATGAACACTTGAGTGTATTCATTGAAATAGAAACATTAAGATGTATTTGTCATGGCTAGAAGAGGGAAATAGTTCTTAAACATGGTTTCTTTTTGTTTATTATTTTATAAATTTTCCTTGTCATTTGTCTGTTTTAATTTGTTGATAAATTATCTTTGGATAGCTTTTATTCTATTATGTTTCAAAAGTTTTATCATATTAAGTAAAAGTTTACATTTAGTCAAAGCTTATTAATACTGGATAGTAAATATGATTAATGGAAAGTCCAAATGTTTGGATCAATATCATGATCTGAATCTCCATTCTTGTAAAAGCTATATAACCTTTGGTAAGTCATTTAATATCAGTCTCTAAATAAAAATATTGATAATGACTTTATCACACAAAGCACTATATCTTTATATCTAGTGACATCATCAATTTAGTATCTTTACTTATTCATCCTAGAAAAATACACTAAACAATTTTCAGACACCATGGTGGTCAGTTCTTACCATTAAATAATTTATTATCTGGTGGTGAAAATTTATTAGTAAAATAGAATATTTAGCTCTAATGAAGATATTTATGGCTTGCTGTCAGAGGAAAATAAAATGTAGCTCTAGTTTGCACTGGTGTGTTAATAAATATGTAATACATTTATTCAGCTGATGACCTTTCAAAATGTCTTGGCTTGTCATTTAGCCAATTAGAATGATAGGCCAGACCACTCACCTGAGAAGCAGGCCCTTTATAAGTCTCCATTCTTCTCAGTTTCCTTATCAAGTAAGTTTGGCAACATATTGCAAATATGGAAAGTTAGTCTTATTTGAAGAATAACATTTGGGCTTAAAAAAAGAAAGAAAATAGGCTCAAGAAAAAAAATATTTTGGGAAAGATCATGCAAATCCTGAAATCTTCCCTGACAGATGAATTGCTTCCTTCACTTGAGTGTTTTTTTGTCCTAGCAATAACATCAGGGCCAAGTTTGCAAGTAAAAGGAAATCTCAACACTGCTGATGACATCTCATGACCAGTATTTTTAAATGTCCAGAAAATAACAATACTACATTTCATAGTTTCTATTCAGCACGAATGAGTGCTTAGACCTATCTTATGTTAGAAAAATTGCTAGGTTTTAAGAAGGTCACTGCACATACCAGACAATTGAGAACAACACATCTAAGACTATAACCTCTGTGATCTCAGCGACAGCAAAGTTAAGTGTGTGCCAAAATTATCAGAAGTGTTATCAGAGTTACTGGACTGTGTCTAAGAGGACAGCAAGAGCTTAGAGAAATATAAACATTGTGATTCCACTTGTGCTACATAAAGTCAAGGTGTACATGAAGTGGAAAATATCCTAAAGACCAACTTTTGGTGTTTTTAAGCAAAACGTGGCTTTATAAATTGATTCTATATTTGTTTGAAAGAAAATGATGCATACCAACCTCTCTCTTTTTTTCTTTTTAGGGCTATATCTGCGGCATATGGATGTTCCTGGGCTAGGGGTTGAATTGGAGATTTAGCTGCTGGCCTACGCCACAAACATGACAACACAGGATCTGAGCAGCATCTGAGACCTCTGTGGCAGCTTGTGAAACACTGGATTCTTAACCCATCAAGGGAGGCCAGGAATCAAACCTGCATCTTCACAGAGACAACATCAGGTCCTTAACCTGCTGAGCCACAATGGGAACTCTACCAACCTCTCTTTTAAGACATAAGGTTCAGATTTTTATCTTTAGTTATTTTTAAATATGAATATATTTTAAATATCTAGTTTTCCTTATGGATTGTCCATATAATTTAAGAACAGAAGGCTGCTGAACCCTAGACTCTAGACACATCAAATTATTGGTTTAAATGTTGAACAAAAACCCTTTCAGAAGGCCTAAAAGGAAGGAAAGAAAAGGAAATAAGAAAATGAAGTGAATCAACAACATAACTCAGAAGTGATATATTTGACAAAGACCACGATGCTTTTCCACTTGAAGAAGCATTATTTTAGTGGTTTAGTGATTCAAGGGTCTTCATTCACGGCTCATCCTTTTTCAGTTCCAAATACTCCACTAAAAGAACCCTTGCTCAGTCATCTGGTAATTTTCTAACTATCATTTTAAAAGAAATGTGAACCCTTTCCATTATGTACTTTATTGTGGAATCCAATATGCCAAAAATGCCTTCCTCCTTATAACCCTCAATTCCTTCAGCTCCTGGGCACCATCTTTCTGCTTCCCTTTGACATCTTCACCCTCCTTCTCATTTCTTGGCTCCTCTTCCAGTCCAGGCCCTGAATGTGAACAGAGCAAATTGTGACCCTTTGCTCTTCTTTGAGTGTCATATTTACTGAAATGATTTTACCTGCTAACTGGGCATTGATGACTTGACATCTACAATCCAATCTGTCCCTTTTCCTCAATCTAGACACTTTGGATACATTTGCTGGCTGGATTTCTCTATAACAAAGCAGACACACTGAAAGTGACCAGAAATGCAATTTCTTATGTCTTTTTACCTCCTACTTTATATTTTTCAACTTCGGGTATCATACTAAACCTTACTGTACCCATCTGTGGATGGTCCATTGAAGCCTAACATCTTTTCTCACCTAGTTTGGTCTTTAATTTATTTTTATGCCCTCATCCTTCCTCAGCCATGTGGTGGAAATGGTTGGCTATTTATAATGCATATTTTCAAATTTCTACAGTGGCAGCTTTTGCTGGGTGGTAGCTGCTCAGTCAGGTGCTTGATTTCTCAGTTCCATTTGCAAATAGGTGGGGCCATGAGGGGGAGTTCTAATTCATGGATTGTGAATGGAGGAGTTACCACTTCCAGGTGAAACCACACAAACCTCCACACATTGCTCATTATGTTCTCTTCCTCTTCTGGTTGCATAGACCAGATCTTGGAGTTCAGAAATGATGACCCTCTTGAGTCCCTGAATAACTGCACGAGAAGAGCTGTTCCACTAAACTGTTCACCTACTAACTACTGTAAGTGAATAAAAAATGAACTTGAATTGTGACCTACTTGTTATAGTTGTGGCCTCCCCTACTACAACTGGGATATGATGATGATGATGATGGTAATAATGATGACAATGATGATGATGGTGATGCTGATGCTTAGGGAGAATGGGTTGCATGACTCATTCTGTTTAAGCACATTACATATATTAGCTCATTTAACTCCAAAGGTAGCTCCATGAAGCAGGTGCTATATTTTTTCATATTATTTAAATTACTAAAGGAAACACGACTACTTAATAGCAAAGCCAGAATTCATGCTGACTTTTAACCAATAACCTGCATACCTTCTCTCATCCTGCTCAAATGTCCATTCCTATAATTCACAAGTTAAGTGTTATTTCTTCCAAGTCCCATTTATCCATCCAGCTATCTGGTGTCCTCGATAATATCAATTACAACATGAGCTATTGGAATACAGTGTACTAATACATTTTCTGTTGGATTTATCCTTTGTACAACAGACAAACTAAACCTACTTTCCTAGGGAAAAAAACTGAAAGAATCTTGAAGGATCGATGTTGTATTCATTGCTACATCCCCAATATACACAAAGCCCAGGCACCTTTTGGTGATTAATATTTGCTGAACTGTGTTTAAGTTCGGTAAAATTGCCTGGACTTTACCACTATAATCAGAGGAGGCAGTTAATTAACGTAAATTCTAAATCTGCTATGAGTACTAAGGACCAAGAATTACATCTAATGAATTGAAAATATATTTGGAAAAATCATCCCTACAAAATTTGCAGTTAAAAATAAAGAAAACTGTCAACTCTTGAAAACTGTTCAGAGGATAAATAAGCTGCATGATAATTATTATCACTGCCTTAGATAATTTCTGCAATGTAATGTATTCTATGAGCTTGACAGTCTATATAAACACAGCTAATGATGTAATTTATTGGTTGCTACACAGACAAGTAGGTCCACGGTGTGTGATGACATGAGGCAGAAAGCAAAGATAAGGTAAAGAGAAATGAAGCAAAGCAACCTGGAGTATTGAGATAATAAATACTCTTTTTCAGGAATTCAGATTTGGTGTGAGACAAAAAATTGTAGGAAAAGAAAAAACGTACTCAGGGAAATTGTCTCATTTACATGTGGCCCTTCACTAAAGATGTCCATCTACATGCCAGATTCCAACTCTAACTTAAAGACCCATAATGGATGGAGCGTGTCATGTGTTCAGACTAAATTAAAATTTTCTACCAAAAAAAAAAAAAAAGGGGGAGTTCCCGTTGTGGCACAGTGGAAATAAATCTGACTAGGAACCATGAGGTTGCAAGTTCGATCACTGGCCTTACTCAGTGGGTTAAGGATTCGGCGTTGCCGTGAGCTGTGGTGTAGGTCGCAGACAAGGCTCGGATCTGGCGTTGCTGTGGCTGTGGTGCAGGTCAGCAGCAACAGCTCCAATTGGACCCCTAGCCTAGGAATCACCATATGCCGTGGGTGCAACCAGAAAAAGTCAAAAGACAAATAAAATAAAATTTTCTAATTGCTGTATTATTATTATTATTATTATTATTATTATTATTATTATTATTATTTGTCTTTTTAGGGCCACACCCACAACATATGCAAGTTCCCAGGCTAGAGGTTGAATCAGAGGTGTATCCACTGGCCTACACCACAGCCACAGCAATGCCAGATCCGAGCCACATCTGCAACCTTCACCACAGCTCACGGCAACGCCAATCCTTAACCCACTAAGCGAGGCCAGGGATCAAACCTGTGTCCTAATGGATGCTAGTCAGATTCACTTCCCCTGAGCCACGACAGGAACTCCTAATTGCTGTACTGAGAAGGGAGTGCACACCTTGCTTAAGTTTATCTCCACTCCACTGGAGTTAAGGTATAAGAGGAAATTTGCACATTAAAGCACCAATATCTTATATAGCTAGTAGAAAATGGCAAAAAGAGACAGATTAAATTTCTTATTTAGCTTTTGTCTCAAAATTCTATTTCTTTTCCCTTTGCTCAAGTAATTTTTGCATGGAAATTATACTGAAGCATTTGTGGTTGGTTCAAAATAGAAATACAGAGTAGGGGTATATGCTTACTTAAGTATATTATGTAATAAGCGGTTGATTAATTTTGACCAAATGGAAAACTATCATAGAGATATATGTGTGTGTGTGTGTGTCTGTGTGTGTGTGTGTGTGTGTGTGTGTATATATATATATACACATACATATAGACATATATATATATATGTCAGAAATTATTGACTGTGTGTGTTTCTTGTTCTACAACCAGTATAGAGTGATAGAATAATCACTAAATTGACAGTCCATAAGCCTTATTTCCATTTCCACATTACATATATTACATTCCCACTTATGTGTAAAACCCCCAAGTAACCTAGAATGAAATCATCCAAACACTCTAGATTGTTAAGATCTTTTCACTCTAAAATTCTAGAGGGTTTGAATGCTATCTTGAAAATACTTTCTTAGCTAATTCATTGGTATTTCGCTGGTTGTCTTTTAAAAATATAAATGTAAGTACAAAAATGCTATAACAATCTAAGATTATTATTTTCAGCCATCTCAAATCACATTTCTCTTATGAGCTTAAAATGTCAAAATTTCATTAAAATTGATGGGCATTAAAGAATTAAAAGCTACTCCTATAGAATGTCTCAAGCTATAAGCAGCCCCACTCCAATATCTATACCTCCACTAGAATGAAGAAATCAAGAGTTATGTAAGAGCAGAAGAATTTACCACCAATGATCCTATAAAATAAGATGTTGTTGCAAACAACTGGAAAAAAACAAAACATTAACATTTAAAATACAAAACAGACAAAATTAGTTCAAAAACTTAGGCTAATGAGATGGAGAATGTGAAAGTATGTATTGAAACATAGAGACATATTTCTGAAGTATACATATTCCCCCCAAGAGTAGATCATGAATCTTCTGTGAGAATGAGTGAGAATCTATCACATGGATAGAAAATATGAATAGTTAGAATCTTATAAAATAAACTCTGTGTGTCCTGGACTCATTTTCAAAAGAAACACAAGGTGAATGTACTTCCTGTCGAAGGGATTGCTCAGGCTAGGGCAACAGGTACTCCTCTAACATGCACATTGTCTGGAGCAGACACCCCAGTCTGCAGGTACAATCCCATCCTCATCTCCATAGTCATCTCGTGGCTAGCCCTGCTACTCACGGTATTCATACCAGCACTGCAGTTGTCCATGACAGAACAGAACTGAGGAAGAGGTGGACCAATGCCCCTGACATGAGCTTGGAACTGCAAAATCAGAGTAATCTGAGATCCCAGATTTCAGAACAGGGAAATGGGCTCTGAGTGGTCATGTGGGCTCTGAGTGGGCATGTCCTTCTAGCTCTCAACAGATTCCTTGTCAACAGTGGGATGAGGGGTGGTATAGCCTGAGAAGGGACAGAATAGAGCAGCTAATGCTCATTACCCAGAATCTCAAGTTGGTACTACATAGCTGATTGAGCAATGGATAGATGAACAATTAAAGATACACCAACAGGATTATGGCCTTTGAGACAGAGTGTTGTGCAAAGACACACAGAAGTCAAAGCTTTGGGGGCACAGGAGTCTGTCTAATGGGCACTTTACTGGAGCAAATTTCCATGAGCCCCTGTTACTTAGGTCTTTGGAGCTTATTCTTCTCGAGGGTGGCTTACACAATTGTTTCTTCAATTCTCTGATCCATCCTAAAATCTTTAGGAAAAAATGACTTCAATTTATTTAAAAATGGTAAAATTGACTTACAGTACTACACTAAAGAAGAACATAAACTGTTAATTGCATTTATTATTACTCCATCTTGGCCTCACTTTAGAAGTTGGAGTATTATAACAATAACTGATGATATGTGTAATAAAGAAAAACAGTCCCATATTCAAGGAACTACACAGCCTTCCTAAAAATATAAGATTCTAGAATCTCTCTGATGTTGAGTGGGTTTTAATGAAGAATAAGAGATTTTGAAATGCCGAGAAGTCTGATTCAGACTTTTTAATTAGTTTGGTCTACTATTTGTGTAGTAAGGGCATTGCAGAACACTGTTACATAATTTTCAATTTACGTGCAAATTTCAGGGTCAAACAATGATCAAATTATGTTTTTCTGCATAAAATGAATACAAAAAGGTCTAATCACAGTCTAATATTATCTTTGACCCTTTCCATTGAATTTTTTCACATATGTGAGATGTATAAATTTAATTTGCACTGCATTTTTGATATAATATTTCATTCAAATCCTCAGAATTTAACAAGTTTACTGTATACCAAAAATAAATATTTTGATGCATTTTATAATTGTTTACAAAGAGTTCAGCTGCAATAAAAAAAACTTTAAAGTATTTTTATCAAAATCTTAAAAACCTCCTGAATAAAATCTCTAACAATTGTGTCATTTGGTTAAATTAATTAATCTTTCTGAGGCTGAAATTCCGAATCTGACAAATGGAGATTCTGAAGTTCCCATATGAATAACAGGGTTGTGTGAACATTAAATGAAATAATGTATGCAAAGTTTTCAGTATATACTTAACATTTAGTAATTAGTTCTTTAGTGTTACTTTTTCCAATTTTTTCTTGATTCTTGATGATTTGCCCTCTCAGAAACTTAGTTTCTTATCTATAAAATTGGGTCTTATAAGATTTAGCTAAGAGAAAATACATGAAGCTGGTGAAACTGTCCTTCATTTACAGATGCTGAAAGTCTTAATTCTTCTTGTAGCCATCCTGGCCAGCACTCCCTCAACAACAAAATGCTGCTTTGAGAAAACAGTATTAATGTTTTTCTATCTCTTTCTAAATAGCATTAGAAGATGATATCAGTATTAATAGATGATACTAATTCTTGACTTACAATGGACTGGGTACTGGTTTAATTACATTGCAAGAATTAAATCAATAGATTTCTACAATAATTCTATTGTATAGAAAAGACATTAGAGTGGTTAAGTAACTAGTTCCAGGTCACATACTTGAGAAACAGTAAAAATGGTTAAGCTATAATTCAAACTGAGTTAATTATTCCAACACCTTCATGTTATATAACCTTTAAGATATTTTTCCAATCAAAATGGTGATGAAAGAATATAATTAAATCGTGAGTTCTATATTTTTGAGATTTGAAAAATGTTGAAAAATATTTCAAAGGCACAGGTTTTCTTGGAATATGAGATAATTTTTTAGACCAAAAGCTTACTGGATTATCAAACTTAACATAATATTTAAATTTATTATTACATAAATTTTTTTAGAGATAAACACACCAAAAAGTGCATTATGCACTCAAGAACAAATTAGGATTGACATCTTGGGATGCACATTTGATGTAGCTAAACATTCAAAACATGATGATAAAATTTTCCATAAAACATATTATAAAACATTGCAAAATACTTTTGTTAATAATGCCTTTTACAGTTATGTTTTAGATTATTTTAAATACATTGAAAGAAAACCATTTTTTACTTCCATTTTTCCCAGTCTGAGATTTTTGTCCCAATTAAGACCATCTGAGAGGAAATTTTTACAATCTCTAGTAAAATACTGAGACATATTTTCAAATTCAAGACTCTTCAAAGTCAGAAATGAAATACATTCTGCCTTCTGGAAATTTCTATTGAAATCTGGAGATAACCTCACAGCCTGAGGACTCCCCAGGGCAGGAGACTTACTGGAGGTTCCCACACAAAACTGCAATCAGTGGGGCTTATATTTACCACATTAGAGTAAATGAGAAATAAAGCTGCCTCTCAGAAGTTGTGGAGATAGATATAGAATCACCTGTATATCTATCTCTCAATCCATCTCTATTGATAAATACCTGCATTTATAGATAAGTATAAATAGATATAGATATATATCGATCACCTGAATCTAAAATTTATACAGAAAAACAAAAGGCTAAAAGCATGCAAAACACTCCTAAGAAAAATCAAAATCAAGACACTATATTCTTCAGATAAGAAAACTTACTTAAACATTATCAAAAATAAGAGGTGGAATAGCAGAGATAGACTCCTAGACCAGAGAACATAATGGAAGACTTGGAACTGAACCCTAAGTGTTCAGCCTTGAAAAGGAGAGGAGTTCTGATATATGGTACAACACGGATGAACTTTGAGGATATTATGCTATGTAAGCCAGTCACAAAAGAACAAATATTGTATGATTTCACTTGTATGAGGGACCTAGAGTAGTCAAATTCATAGAGAAAGAAAGTGGAATGGTGCCTGCCAGGGGGCTGAGAGTAGTGGGAAAAGAAGAGTTATTGTTTAATGGGCACAGAGTTTCAATTTTGCAAGATGACAAGAATTCTTGGATGTATGCTGGCAGTGGCTACACAAGCTAAACACACTTAGTGTCACTGAACTGTACACTTAAAACTGATTAAGATGGTCAGTTTTATGTTCTGTGTATGGTGCCACAATTTTTTTAAAAAATAAAAATTAAAAATATTGGCTGATTGTCCCCTGAGTAATAGGCACTGTTCTACAGGCAGAGCCTGACTTTATTTTCCACTTAAATTTGGAAACATTTTAATTGACAAATAAGCTTTGGATTGCCAGAACATTTAAGCTCTGATTTGCATAGTATATGGGAACTGCCATTAAAAAGGCAAATACTATGCCTAGGATAGTAAACTTTCATATTGTTAAAATATATATATATATAAGGAATACGGGATAAATTAATATTCAGAAGTTACTGCATATAGAAGCGGGACAGCTTTGAGGAAGTGTATTTACACACTTATTTAAATTTTAAGAATAAAGCCAAGTTTATTATGATGAAAACCAGGTTGTTTGAGAATAAGAACAGGCTGCCAAATAGTACACATGACAGATATTTTCAAAACAATGCATGAACTAAATCTGCATTTCTAAAGTTTTGATATGAATAGGTATTGAATTTCATTAAAAGCTTTTTCTGCATCTATTGAGATGATAATATGATTTTTTTCTTCAGTTTGTTAATGTCCTCTATCACACTTCTTGATTTGCAAATACTGAACCATCCTTGCATTCCTGGGATAAGTCCCACTTGATTACAGTGTAAGATTCTTTTAATGTATTGCTGAAATCAGTTTGCTAAAATTTTGCTGAAAAATTTTGTACCTATATTCATCAATGATACTGACCTGACATTTTCCTTCGTTTTTTTGTAGTGTCTTTATTTGGTTTGGTATTAGGATGATACTGGTTTCATAAATTGATAGCATTCATTTCCTTCAAGTTTTTTGGAATAGTTTGGTAAGAAACTTAAAAAGTTTGGTAGAATTCACCTATGAAGCCATCTTATCATGGATATTTTTGTGTTTTTTTTTAATACTGATTCAAAATTTCATTACTGGTAATTGATCTAGTCATATTTCTATTTCTTCCTTATTCAGTTTTGAAATATTGTATATTTTAAGGAATTTATCACTTTCCTCTAGGTTCTCCATTTTATTGGAGTTTAATTGTTCATAGTAATCTTCTCTGATCCTTTGTATTTCTACAGTGTTGGTTATAACTTCTCTTTCATTTCTTTTTTCTTTTTCTTTTTTGTCTTTTTTGCCTTTTCTAGGGCCACCCCTGCAGCATATGGAGGTTCCGAGGCTAGGGGTCTAATAGGAGCTGTAGCTGCCAGCCTTCGCCACAGCCACAGCAACGCGGGATCCAAGTCGCATCTGCAACCTACACCACAGCTCACTACAACGCCGGATTCTTAAACCACTGAGTGATGCTAGTGATCAAACCCGCAACCTCATGGTTTCCTAGAAGGATTCGTTAACCACTGAGACACTATGGGAACAACTCTTTCATTTCTGATTTTATTAATTTGTGTGCTCTTTTTCCTTGATTAGTCTGACTAAAGATTAATCGGTTTTATTTATCTTTTCAAAGAACGAGCTCTTAGTTTCTCAGTTTCCATGAACTTTTTTCTTTTTTTTTAGTTCCTATTTCATCATTTCTTCTATGATCTTTATATTTCTTTCCTTCTACTAACTTTAGGTTTTTTCTTTTTCTAGTTTCTTGAGGAGTAGGGTTAGATTGTTTACTTGATACTTTCCTTGTTTCTTGAGGTAGGCTTGTACTACTATAAATGTCCTTCTTGGAACTGCTTTTGCTATATTTCACAGATGTTGGATTATTGTGTTTCCATTTTTATTTGCCTTCAGATATTTTTTTATTTCATCTTTGATTTCTTCAGTGACCCATTGGTTGTTTAGTAGCATGCAAAGTATGCCTAAATCATGTGATAAAATAAACTTATTTTATCAAAAACAATTGATAGAAGTATATTAACATTATTTATATTTCAAATTTCTCACATCTTTATGAGTATATTGTATTAAAAAAGGAGTCACTGAATGGAAAAATAAAAAGGATTACTAATAACACTTTGTAAGTCTTGGTAAGTAAATCATTCTTGGCTATTATTCCCCCAAATCGAAGGAATGAATAATTCTACTGATTATATTGTAATAAATGCTTTTGTAAATCAAGTGGTTTTTAATCTGTCAATTCCAAAATTTCAAATGGTGGTTAGTTTTCAGATGTTAGATCAAATGTAATTTTTGACTATAAAATATTTTGGTTTTTGACTTATTTTTGGCATGTAATTCATTTTAAGCATTTGAAGGACAATGCTATAACAAAATTTAATCTTCACATCACAGCTTTTGTGAATAATGTTTCTTAACACTTCAATAAAAGCAAAAATTAAAAATAGAATTAAATTATTTCTTACCCTAGGAATATTCATTCATGAATGCATGAAATAATTGATGTTATGAATGAGTTACAGTTCCACACATAATAAAGAATCTCAAAAAACTTTAGCTAAAGAAGAAGAAAATCACCAAAAATATATATTCAATTTGTACTGTATGACATTATTTACCTAAAGTTTAAAACTTGACAAATTAAACAATATGATTTAGAAATACAGTTATGTCAAAACTAAAAATAAATTCAAAAATATGATATCATAAAAGGTAGGTTAATGATTTCCTCTAGCAGAAAAATATACGATTGGAGAAGTGCATATAAGGATTTCCAAGGTACAGGTAACATGTATAATTTGTAAATTTGTGTAGAGTACCTTGGGGGATCATTTTAACATTATGCTGAAAATATACTTTTAAAATCACTTTATTTATAATAAGGGCTCATGTAACTGGCTTCACATTAGAATTATCTGAAGATTTAAAAATTATGGATGCCTGGAACCCACATCCAGAGATAATGATTAAATTGGTCTGGAATGGGGCCAGGGAAAAGATATTACTTTAAGCTCCCCAAGAGATTTTAGAGTGAGGCAAGTTAAGGGCCACAAGCACTGATGCATTTCACAATAGGAAAAAAAAAAATAAAGAGAAAGCAAAAGTGGGGGAAAAGAGAAAAAGAAAAAGATCACTTGATACTGGAAAGTTGAAGATTCTGAATTTTTTAGATCATCTAAACACTGGGGCTAAGGTTTATTCCTTGCTGAGAGCCTCCAGGTTCCCAACCAAGCACATGTTCTTATGATCTCTTTCAGACATTCTATAACTTATTGGGTAATTGCACCCAAGGCCCAAAGAAAGCTGTACTCCACTCAACTTCATTTCAATGTGTTTATAATATTTAATATAACAGAGGTAACTTTAAATCAATGATTCAACCCATAAAGGTATATCTAGGCATAAAATAACTCACACTAAAATGACCTAGAAATATATTAACAATAGCAAAAACTCAATTATATATAAGTGAAATATTAAGAAATAAATATTTTTTACCATTTCACATATATATGTTCAACAACACATTTACCTTATTACAGATTAAAAGGACCTTTTAATACATTGGACTATGCTTATACTTAAAGCAATTAAGAAACTGAAAGTATCACCTTGCCAAATGAACTCCTTTGAGTCCTTTATAATCAGGATAATCACCTAATTCCACATTTTAGTTTCCACTGGAGTGAGACAATTAAGAGAATTCTAATTAACCACTAAGAAATAAACAACTAAAATGAATGCAAGATATTCCCTCAGTGCAAAACACAACAGATTAAAAAAGAAAAGAGTAGATTACAATACTAGGATAGTAAATTTTACCACACATGTGAAAGTAAAAACAAATAAACATACAATGTCTTGGTGAATTTTCTTTCTTTTCTTTTCCTTATCTTTTTTTTTGGCCAGAGAATTTGAGAAGAAGGAACAATCAAAAGTATAAAATAGCATAATTAAAGTTAGATAAAATCTGTATGGTGGGGAAGAAGTTTGGTTCAAGGACATAAAGTAAAACTTTGATTTAATTAAGTCAAAAAATTGGATGAGAATGTATTCATCAAAAGTGCCATAAACAACGTGAGAAGGCAATAAAAAGAAAAACATATTTAAAATATATCTTACAAAAGAATGTTTATATACTTAGTGAAGAAAAACAATATCCAAATCAATACAAGAAAGAAAACAGCTCAACAGAAATTTTTGAAAAGGAAATGGATGGGCAATTATCAAAAGAAGAAACTTAAAAGAGCAATAACAAGCATTCTTGCTTAAAAAAAAAGATTTAACCACATTATTAACCATAGATGTAAATTAAAACACCGTTATCATTTAACTTATTAAGTTAGGAAAATTTTCTCCTGAAAAATTTAATGAAAATCAATCCTGGTGAGGATTTAAAGAAACAGATGATATATTAATTTACCAGAACTAAAAAGAGAAGGAATTTTTTTCCTGCAACACATGCAGCATGCGGAAATTCCCAGGAAGGATATAGCCTGTGTTACAGCAGTAACCCAAGTTGCTGCAGTGACAATGCCAGATACTTAACCCACTGCATCATAAGGGACCTCCAGGGAAAGAAATCTTGTTGGAAGAGGCAAGGGTTTAAGAAAGGTTTCAGGCACTGAATTGTGGAGACAGGGAAGCACAGACAAAGATTGAGGACAACTAAGCAATAAGGAAACTTAAGAGATGACAGTGAAGAAACAAAGCAAACAACACTGGATGAAGGATTGCCAACAGTAATTTACATTTTAATAATCATTCTTATTGGCAATATACATTAAAGTCATAATTTTGTATACTCTTAGGCTGGGATATTACCTTTTAGGAACTTGTGGTAGGCTAGCCATTCTTAAACAAATATCCATTTCCTTGCTCTTAATTAGTTTTGAATACACATTCTTAAGATTTTCTTAAAGTTTGACCATAAAACAAGATTTTGGCTAACTACTTATAAGTGGAATTGATGTGCAACAAGTTCAAGGAAAACTTTTAAAGGACAGTTGATATGTCTTTATTGCATTTTTCCCCTACCCTAGTGGCAAGAATTATTTCCTGCCAACTGGGAGTTAGGCATCATGACTGGAGCTAAAGCATCCATCCTGAACTGTAGTCTCCCCCCAAGTACTTCATACAACCATCTTCCCCTCTCTATTCTGACTGCAACACTCTGTCTGAATTTATTACTTTTTATGTACACCATTCATCTAGTCATCTATTGGAATAAGGAACTCCTCTGTGTACTTAATATATGTGGTGGTATTTATTAGTATTTGTTGAATGAATACTATTCTAAGAATAACTTGTTCCATGTGCCAATAGTTGACCTGTTGATCCCACTCCTTTCATTCGATGACTCCCCCCACTCACATGGTCACCAAGGTAGGGGCTCATGGTCACCAAGGTGGGGGTCACCTTGTTATACAAGGACGTACCTGTATAACATGTCCTTGCCATCAGACTAGTTAGCTGGTCTGAAGATGGCCATTTGACCCAAGATAGGTGAATTTCAGTCATTAACCAAAGAATTGAGAAACATAACTAATGATTTTCTGCAAGTGTGTGGAGGCTCTTGAATCCTGTGGGGTAATCGCAATTTCTGACTATGTATGGTGAAGCAGAGAAACCTGGTTCCACAGAGAGGAGACTGAAACAGATGTGCAGAGGGAAGCAGTTAAGAGGTAAGAAACAAGAGAGCACAATTTAAATTCCTTCTTTCCAATCCCTGGCTTTAGAACCTTCCTAAAGCTGGACTGTACTCCTGAGCTTAGGTTTCCTGAGATTCTTCATATCCTTAAATAAACTCACTTTATGTTTGACGCTATTGGCAATTAAACTAGACCTAATTAACCTAGAGTCTTCCCAGAAATGATCGTGAGGATGTATAAAGACTGAAAGGCCAAAGAGTAAATGAGTGGAAAGAAATCTGAACCACACTTGGTTTTTCTGTTGCTCTCCTTCCTGACCTTTTAATCAACAATTTAAAATTGTATTTCCCAACTCCTCTGAGTCTACTTTCCAAACAATTTGTGTGACTCATCTTGCTCAAATCCCTCCAGAATCCCTTCTGTGTTAAACATCCTTATTCTCTTCTGAGAAGAGATTGTGTATGTGCTGGGTGTAGTTTCAAGAGGCCACCCACTACACAGGTGTTCAGTATCTACTAGCTTCCTTTTATTGTCTTGGTGATCATGTATGCAATTCAGGTTTTGGTAAAACAATGAGGTTTGTAGGCAACTAATCAATGAAGGAATTAGGTCAATACAATGCTGAATTTGTATGTATTTTTACATGACTTTCCCTCTAAAATGTCTTATGCCCTCAAGGCATAGTAGATAAATTGGAAATACACTAACATAGCTAAACTAGAGAGCCACAGAAGAATGCAGGGCTGTTGAGCATACCCTTTACCCTGAGTTTCTTTGCTCTGTTTCTCCACATGCTCTTTTTTGGAAGTGCTTATTTTTGTATGAGTTTTTCTGGTCTTGGGTCATTTTTCCCACATCTCCATAATTCAACAGCCTGAAACAATTTTTTATACTACCATTTTTCATCAATATTCCTTGCCTCCTACCCTATTCCTCCTTTTTAGGTAGAGTAACACATTTGCTGAAAAGTTCCTCTACTTATTAGGATTTTAAAGTTATTTAAACTGTGCCTGTATTTTTATTTTGGTTGCTTGCTTTTAACTGTGTCTGTATTTTTATTACAGTTGCTATTGATTATATTTAGTGCTATTCAACTTAGTTATCTATGCTTATAAGTGGCCTACCCCAATTCTGTTTTCCTATAAAATCTTTTCTGTGATTATTCAAAGGACAAAACATTCATTCGAAAAGATACATGCACTCTACGTTCGGTTCAACATTATTCACAGTAGTCAAGACATGGAAACAACTTAAATGTCCATCGACAGATGAATGGATTAAGAAGACCGTGGTACATATATACAATGGAATACTCCTCAGCCGTATAAAAGACAAACTAATGCTTTTTGCAGCAACATGGATGGAACTAGAGAGTCTCATTCTAAGTGAAGTGAGAAAGATAAAGGCAAATACCATGTGACATCACTTATTTGTGGAATCTAAAATATGGCACAGGAGTTCCCTTCGTGGCTCAGTGGTTAACGAATCCGACTAGGAACCATGAGGTTGCGGGTTCGATCCCTGGCCTTGCTCAGTGGGTTAAGGATCCGGCGTTGCCGTGAGCTGTGGTGTAGGTTGCAGACGTGGCTCGGATCCTGTGTTGCTGTGGCTGTGGCGAAGGCCAGCAGCTGCAGCTCCTGTTAGACCTCTAGCCTGGGAACCTCCATATGCTGCGGGTTCGGCCCCAGATAAGGCAAAAAGACAAAAAAATAAAATAAAATAAAATATGGCACAGATGATCCCACCTACAAAACAGAAACAGATCACAGCCAAGGAGAGTAGACTTGTGGTTCCCAGAAGGGAGGGGAAGGGAGTGGGATGAACAGGCAGCTTGGGGGTTTTGTTTTTTGTTTGTTTGTTTTTGTCTTTTTAGGGCAGGACCCGTGGTATTTGGAAATTCCCAGGCTAGGGGTCAAATCGGAGCTGTAGCCACCAGCCTACGCCACAGCCACAGCAACGAGGGATCCAAGCCATGTCTGTGACCTGCACCACAGCTCACAGCAATGCTGGATATGTAACCCACTGAGCAAGGCCAGGGATTGAACCCATGTCATCATGGATGCTAGTCGGGTTTGTTAACCTCTGAGCCATGACAGGAACTCCATTTGGGGGTTTTGGATGCAAACTGCTATATTTGGAATGGGTGGGCAATGGGGCCCTCTTGTAAAGCACAGGAACTGTACGTAATTGGGTCACTTTGCTTCACAACAGAAACTGAAGAAACGCTGTAAATCAACTATAGTTTAAATTAAAAAAATAAGGTTTCTCAGAAACTCATATATGTCTCTGTACGTATATGTACGTGTTTTATCAGAGTCCAGAGTGCTAACCATTACACAACGGAACCCTACTTGTATGTGTTTTATCAAATATAATAGACACAAAAAATTGTTTCTACCCTCGGCCTAATATTATGTTATGTATAAATACCTGTGGGTTTTATTGAAACTTATTTCTGTTTGAAACCACTGGATATACATATATTGAGTTATTTGAAGTATACCTATAGCTTATATATCATATATATATGTTTCAGGACTAAGGAGTTCATCTTTCAATTTATAATGGAAAGTAAATATATATATATCAGTGTAAAGTGGAAATCTCACTTATAAACGTTACTATTCATTTTGATTAGAAAATAATTAGTAAAATGTAATTCAGTAAAAATGGAAATGCCGTATTATTATTGCAAATTCTCTATGCAGTGATCTCACTGACCCAGTTATTAAGTGGGGAAATACTCACTATAATTGAAACAAATTCTAATTAGAAATTGCATGAATAGAGGATAATGTTAGTATTCAGATTTACAGAAGCCTTCATTTGAACCTAGAGATATTTCAAAGGCTATTTAAGGCTCACTAAAAATGTATGCTCAAGTAATTATATTTTCTTAATATTATGAATGAATCAAGTTATATCATTGTCCTCAATTATCATCAAGTATAATCACATTAATTATAATATTCAGTTTATCATTATGATGTGATTACAATTACATCTTCAAATGTAGACCTTTTGACACCGAAATGCTAATTTGATTAAGTTTATTGAAAGATAAAATAATATCTGATATTTCTAGGTATGTAATAAATGGTTAACTTGAATGTAATGTAGAAGTAATTAGAACCATTCATGGCTTTGATTTTTTAATTTAAAATAGCTGATTAAAATATAACAAACTCAATTACTTAGTCCTATTGTCTAATATACGGGCATGGAAGCAGGAATAAGAATCTATTCTCCGATTATACAAGAAGCAAATAATTTGGCTCTGGGTTTAATGAAGAACCATGTTGTTGACCATGACCAGGAGGCTTCTCCCCTGAGGCCTGTCTCAAATTAATTCAAGCAGTAAGGCAAAGTGAGGCTACAGCTGTCAGTGAGTAGAAGTAGCCAGTTGAGGCCACAAGCACTCACTCCACCTCATGGTTCTGAATTTTTGTTTAGTGTCAGCTTTAGTTTTTTAACTGCTTTTCCCATAAGACTGGAGCCAGGGATGATGACAGACGTTATTTCTTAACATACTTAGAGTATTAGAATCTAAAAGGTAAATACATTTTTATATAGAAACCACAACTGCAAATAAGAATCCTGTATTTAATGTAGGAAATTGTATGGGGTGTTAGCGAGGACTGACTAGATGATATGACACTTAAAATATAATCCTCACATCTCAAAAACATTGTTTGGTCACTGGCTATATATCCTGTTGGCAGAGTGACCTTCCTCTACAAACTCAAGGGGACCAGGCAGATGTGGACAAAGGGTATTTCAAAAAAATAGTAAATATCTCTATAATAATGGTAGGTTGAAAATTTTTGTAGTATTTGTTTATAAATCAATGAATTGAGATCACTGGTCTTCCCTTTTGATAAAGAACCAACATTTTTGGGAGTTCCCTTCATGGCTCAATGGTTTATAACTTGACTAGGATCCATGAGGATGTGGGCTTGATCCCTGGCCTTAGTGGATTAAGGATCCTGCAGTGCTGTGGCTGTGGCTGGCAGCTGTAGCGCCAATTCGACCCCCAGCCTGGGAAATTCCATATGCCACAGGTACAGCCCTAAAAAAAAAAAAAAGGAAAAAAGGAAAAAAAAGAACATTTTTGAATCAATAAAAATTAGTTACCTTACTTTGAAAAGTCAAAATGCTTGAGTTCTGCATAATATATGCTATATACTTAGTAAAATTGCATTTATGTATTACAGACATGTTACTAATATGTAAGTTGGGAAAGGAATATAATCAGGATATATACTAACTATAAAAATTATTTTGAAGCATGACCTTGACACTTTTTGTCAATAAAAAATATCTACAGGAATGTAAATAGTTACTTCAAGTAAGACCACTTTTTCCTATTCTTTTTCAGGACTATTTGAAAACCATTGGGCATTTCATCCAGCCAATAGATAAAGTTTAATAGGAAGTATCAGGTTTAATTTAAAGATATGAATTGGTTCTGACATACAGAGTACATTTAACAACTTACATCAATTCTTGGCAGAAAATTTTAGCTTTGGGTACAAAAGGTGCGTTGCAATTTAAGAAAACCTAGAATAAAAATACTCCTCTATATCCAGATAAAGAAAGAAACTGCTGTGAACTGGATTTCATTCAAGTTCTACAACATTTGGACATAAAGTTTGTTTTCTTTTTCCTTCCTTCCCTTATTGAAAAACTTTCTGAATCCAAGATTTTAAAAAACTCTGTAACAAAGACAGGTTGAACATTAGATTTTTTAAAAAGCAGGATTTACAATGTTTAAAATATTTCAACTAGTGTTACTAAAATACACCACTGTTAGGAGCACTAATCTGATATAACCTATTTTCCCTCAAGAGCATTTGAAATTATTGACAAACTAGATATGCCAAGTGTTATATAGCTGCTTTTACTCCAAGGTATTCATCATGATTTTAGTAGCATTCTATACTGTTATGGCTAAATCTGGTTGTTTCTATGTGGTTAAGCATCAGTAAAGAAATCAACCTGTTGCAGGTATTATTTAGTATAACCTCTGGATACCTCAATTTTCCTGAGTTATAATGAAGATAAAATTAAACATGAGGATGAGGATTTCAGCAATAATTATATCTAACATTTATTGACTAGTTACCACGAAGAGTTACTGTTTAAGATTTTGGCATATATTAACATGTTAAGTCCTCACAATTACTCTGTAAGTTAGGCTTGATTTTTATTGCAATAAGGAAACTGAGGTAAAGAGTTGATATGCACTTATTCAAGGTCGCACAGTAACTAAGTGGCAGAGATAAGATTTAAACGTAGTAAGTCTGACTCCAGAGTCTACTCGCTTACCCTCTGTACTGTGAGATGATCTTTAGTACAGAGCAGGTGCTTTTTTTCCCTTTTTTCTTTTGGCCACTCCCATGGCACGCAGAAGTTCCCGAGCCAGGGACTGAACCGACACCACAGCACTGACCCCAGCTGCCGCAGTGATAATGGCAGGTCCTTAACGCACTGAGTCACAAGGGAACTCCCAGAGCCACTGTTTCTGACGACAAAGTTCTGCGTGATGAGGCCCACTGCCATCTCCCCACCTTTACTTCCTTCTGCTCCGGCAATATGCTTCCTCCTAGTAAGTCAGCCTCGCTGGTCTCAAGGCCAGGAGTGTTTTTCCCCAGGATGTTTACAGGGTTGCCTCTTAGTACATTTAAGCCTTTGTTCAACTGTGACTCTGAGACTATTTCTGATCACTCAGGGTAATAATTCTCCATCACTTTCTCCCTGTATCATTCATAGTACCTATCACTACATGACACAATAATATTACATATTACTCATTGTCTGCATCTACCCCAAGGGTGTAACTCAATGAGGGCTCTGTTCTGAATTTTCACATATATAACAACATTTGAATTTGAGTAAACGTTTTTCTTTCTTTTTAGGACTGCACCTATGACATATGGAAGTTCCTGGGATAGAATCGAATCAGAGATGCAGCAGCAGGCCTACACCACAGCCACGGCAATACTGGATCCGAGCTGCTTCTGTGACCTACACCACAGCTCATGGCAACACCGGATCCTTAACCCACTGAGCAAGGCCAGGGATCGAACCTGCATCCTCATGGATACTAGTCGGGTTCTTAACCCACTGAGCCACAATAGGAACTCTGAATAAATGTTTCCTATTAACCCCGTTGGTCTGTCCAACTATCAGTCCATCCATCCACCCATCCACACACCAATTCATCTATCATTTATGTAATTTTACATTATATAGTGCTACATATTATCTCTCCATTAGTCATTAAAATGTCACTTAATTATTCATTAGGGTGAAATTTTTTTTCTACTATCATTTTCCCTGTTTCTTTTTTTTTTGACAACATTTACTTTAAAATTGTGAGCTAAATGCAACACTTGGAACATTCACACATTGAGCAGAAATACAGCTTTTCATCTAAACCAGGTGAGGAAGGTAACTTCTGAAGTCACTCTACAGGGGTCTGTGTAGAGATTTATGTATTTGTGAACTCTATACAGAGCAATCACTGTTTTGTGATCTCCCAAGTTCAATTTGAATTCAGAGGGAGGCTGCACTGAAATCATTATCATCAAGCCACTATTTTTCATTCCAAATCAATTACTGCTAACAGGACACTTAGGAGTCATACATAGAGTTTTTAAGGGGAAAAAGTGAAAGGTGTGAGAGTGGTTATAATAAACAAGAAAGTCTTTTCAGGTTACATGTGAAGACAATGCCCTAGCTATATAAAATTATAATAATGCTGTCTTCTCTTGTTTTATACCCAAGGTATTTCCTTCCTCTCACATTTAGGATTGTTTGGGGAGAGTGATGTGTTTTGTTCTGTACGAATTTAGAGAGAGGCAGAGCAGCTTCTGTGCCACTGTCTACTCAGAAGGTATGACTGACTTCTGGAAGGATTTTCTAGTCCCGAAATCATTTCTTCTTTTTCACTCAATGGAAAACTGATCATCCTTCAAATGGATCTAGATTTTTCAGTGGAAAAGGCAAGTCTTACACTGTTACTGGCTCCTCCCCCGAGGTCCTGGGTTTATCAGCTTATAGAGACCATGTGAAGGGCGGTCCTGGTGGCACAAGACTTGGGGGGTGGGGTTGTCACATGGGGAAGGAGAGGAAATGCCAGGTGTCAAGAAACAGGCACTGAAAGGGGAAATGGAAAATCATGAAAAGTCAAACACTGTGGGACACAGGCCTTTCCATTCTGCTCTGAGGAGATGCAAAGAGTTTTCTGCGGCCTAGGCAATCAATAAAGGTTTGTTAAACATGTGAATAAAACAGGACCAGCTTTTGAATGGTGATATAAGGAACAATGCCTAGAACAACGTCAAATTTTTGACCATTGTTCATGTGTTCTTTTAGACAAGTACTCAGTGTTTTCTATAATCCATGCATTCTTCAAAGCACTTTGTACAAAGTAAATGATTTAATCCTTGTGAGAGCTCTTTGAGATGGAAGCGGTGTTCTCACCATTTTCTGGCTGAGAAAAATAAGGCAAAGGAAGATTATATAACTTGCCTAAAATCACAAAGCAGAGAGCAAGTGGGTAAAGCAGGATTTGTACAGAACGGTCTTGTTGCAACCCTGACATAAATGCTATTTAGTATTAATAATAAACTTGACTAAAAAGACACAATGAACCTTCTTACAGAACAGACAATGACTCACAAACTTTGGAAAACCTTGGTTTTTCAAATAAGACAATCTGGGGGGTGGGGGGATGCACTGGGGATTTGGGATACAAAATCTGTAAAATTGACTTGTGATGATTTATGCACACCTATAATTGAAATAAAATCCATTAAGAGAAAAAAAAATAATAATAAACTCGATATGTATCAGCTGAATGATTGTATGTAATAAATGATTGGACTTCACAAATAATATTGATCAAAAACCGAGTAACCATTTAAATTTAGAACTGGCACGTTTATAAAGTACAGTGATAAAATATCATCTTCCTCTCTATATGAATTACGTTTCTATTTTTTCTGATCTAGAGAATGGTAGTTGCATTTCATAAGATTTTTGTGCAAATTCTTTTAAAATAAACTTGAATTTAAAAAGAGGAACTATTGAATTCATACTCTGTCATTTAAAAAAAAAAAATCAGTAATATACTTTCTTCCATGTGAACTTGTCCAGCAAAGGAGATATGCTTCCTAATGTGTTCCTGGACAGAGCAAAGATATACCTATTCTTTTATTTTTCTTTTTAGAAAAAATACAGTAAATTTGAGAGTAAATTAAAGATAGCATCATGTTGTGTTCATAATACAAAGAAATAAAAAAACATATATCTAGCTTTATGTTGGCTACATGCTAAATATTATCTAATAAACTAAGTTATGTGACGTTTGAATGGAAAGTAAAAATAAACATGAAGGTCAAATAGCTTTCTTATTTGCAGGTAAAGTAGATAACTACACATATATATCTCACATATTACCTCTACTTTCTCCACTTTCATTCTTAACCAGTTTAAAACTTTGTTCTCAATTATTTTGAAATTTAAAAAAATGGGCATAGATTCCAGAGTTGTCAGAAAGTCCTAGGGAAATCTGAGATCGTCTGTTTTGACTGTAAAAAGGGTTATAAGTCTATAGATTCTATATAAATCTACAAAACATGATGACTTTGTTTTTGGCATTATCTGGCTCTATCCCCTCCCCGCCGCTGCAAACTCTTTCATTTGGGTCTTTTTTTTTTCCATCATCTCTTTCTATTCTATTCAGTTTCTATTCCACTCCCAGTGGTGTTTTCACTTGTTTGTTCATTTGTGTTTTGTTTTTGAATATGGGCTGCTGTCTTGGAAAGGAATGCTCCACTTTGAGTGTTTGTAGAGTCTAAACTACTCCAGCCCCACAGACCTGACCACAGACCCCTTGGACCTACTCATCCTAAAAGTAGGTGAAACCCTGCCCCGTTTTAGCTGTCATTCTCAAAACCACGTGGCTGCATTTTTCAGTGAATATCTGTTGGCCCTTTTGTGGTTTTCATGGCTTCTCTCTTCTAGATATAAATACCATATCAATTTTGTGGCTTTGGCAGTTTGTCCTCAGTAGCTTACATATATGGTTTGTACAGATGTATTTTCACTTAATTTTGTTGCATATGTTTTCCATACCTTATAGACTTTGCAAACTAGACTCTGGTTTTTCTATTTATTAATTTTTTAATTGAAGTATAGTTGACCTACAATATTTTATGTTATAAGTACATGACATAGTGAATAACAATTTTTAAAGGTTATACTCTATAGTTATAAAATATTGGCTATATTCCCTGGTTCTGATTGTTTTTGTGTGAGTACTGAGAAAAATCCAAAAGCTATTCTGCTACCACCAGCACCATCATATTTCCAGAATTTTCTCTCATTTTTTAATTTTTAACAGCTTCTTTCAATATATAATTTATATATCATTAAACTCACCCATCTAAAGTTTACAGTTTAAAGGTTTTAGTATTATTTAGGAAATTGTGTAAAAATCACAAAAAAAATTAGAATATTTTCTTCATCCCATAAAGAAGCTCCATATTCATTACCAGTCAGTCTCCACTCCGTATTCCTTAGCCCTCAGTAAATACCAATCTACTTTCTGTCTTCACATATCTGCTATTCTGGGCATTTCATACAAATGTTATCATTCAGTATGTGTTCTATTGTAATTGGTAGGATTTGACATAGAAATGAACTTAAGCCATTTTTTTAAGTGATTGATCTCAAATGAGGAATAGCAACAATTCCATGATAGATTTTATGGTGACCTCTTTGAATAATTTGAAGCTGGTTTCCTAATATGAGGCAATAAAGCACCACTTGAAAATATGGCATAGTTAATAAAGATGGTTATGACAATAAATTGCAATTCACAAATTTTACCATGGGCCAAGACTTTTCTAAGCACTTCACATTTGTCGACATGTTTAATATTCACAGAAATGTATGAGGGACATGCTATTATTATCACCCCAGATGAAGAAACTGAGGCAAAGTGAAATAAAGAAATTTACCAAAGCCAGTAGGTAGAACAGCCAGATTCCACACACGGTTATCTGACTTAACCCTTTTGTCCTAATCACTACGCTATAGTGCCTCCTTGGTGTTTAGGTGTTTTGTCAGGTACCCCTCTCTTCTAAATCAGCAATAGTAGAAAACAACCCAGAGAAACTTATCCTCTAATTTGCTTCTCCTTAACCATTTTTCACAGCATTGCTATTTTATTGGCATATAATTTAAAACTAAGGTCACAAAAAAAATCAATGTTTTTTAGTTTCAAAAATAGTCTTTTAAGCTTTCTCAAATGCTTTTTTTTCTATCTTAACTAAGACATAATTTGGAAATCCTCATTATTTGTAGCAGCCTAGCTATTAAAAAATGGTTACTTTTTCCTAAAATATAATCAACATACAAGTGACCATAATCAGTACAATTTACTAAAATTTGTCTTTTTATGTATGACATAAAAAGACAAAGTGGTATATCACTAAATATAAGATTTTAAAGTATTAGTCAGTAAGCTGAATATTAGATTGACTAGAACAAAATGAATTACAATCACATAAATTTTCACAGGACTTCAAAAGAGGAAGGTAGGGAAACAGTCCATACTTTTACAGGAAACTTGGCAAAGTTGGATAATAACTCTCAGTTTTCTTCTGTCCTGAATCAACCCATCTAAGAATCATTCTGCTTCCGTTGAGAGGAAAGGAATCTCTCCTGTTTAATAAAAGCGTCTTTCTAAAGTTTTAGAAAAAGCTTTGAAGAATTTTTTCCTTCTGAAGTTGCCAGAATCATTTATAAACTGAATATGTTAGAAATGTAACATATTACTAGTAAATTTACTAGAAAAGAGTTGAAGAAGGACATTCTCACTTCTAAGATACTTTTTCATGATTATATGCTCAGAAATCATTTTCTGTGGTCCAGGCCCCCCTCTCCCAAACATCTCTGAGACAAAACTCTACCTTTTGTTTGGCATAGATACCTGGGGCTCTGTGCTCCCAAGACCATCTGGGGTGCATGAATTCTGGGTCTGTGTGATATATATGCACGTGCATTCATGCATGTGTGCACACAAACACACACAGAGTAAGCTGAGTATCAGCTACCTTGGCTGGAAACATGGGGGAATGAAGGAAATGCAAAATTCTGTAGCTCTGGTCTTAAAAAGAATGAATGCTCTAAAAAGATCACCAAAAAAGTCATATTTTTGAACTGCCTCCATGAAGTGTTATTTTAATGTGAAAGCAACAATGAAATTAAATAGCATTCAGGTTTAGCTCTTCGGTCCCAGGGTCTGCCTCCAAGTAAATCAGCACGGAAACCACAGAAAGCAATCTTTCCTGGGTAGTATACATCACACTGCACTATTTTGGAAATCAGATAGAGTAACTCCTAAAAAGAAACTCTGACAATTGTGAAATTGTACAAATGTATTTATAATTGTTTTTGAAATTTTCTGGGTAGTTTTGTAAATAAATTCCAAGTGTAGTTAGTCTTTACATTTAAGCATGATAAGTGCAAAACTTTTCAAGTTACCATTCACTTGTTAGAGGAGCATTTTAAATCCCTTAAGCATAACTCTCAATTCAAGTTCTGCTTAAATGATATTTGGTTGAAGATCTTCATTGTATATGTACTAACTGCCAGTTTTCTAGCCCTTCTTACAGGTTTATTTTAAATTCATTAAACTAGAAAAATATGTAAATATAAGGCTTATACTTTAAATTGTATTGAAAAGAAAACACAACCATTCAAAATCTATGGGATACTGCAAAAGCAGTTCTTAGAGGGAAGTTCATAGCAATACAGGCCAAGAAGAAAAATATCAAATCAACAACTTAACCTCAACTAGAACAAACAAAACCTAAAGTTAACAGTAGGAAGGAGTCATAAAGATCATAGAGGAAATCAATGAAGAGAGACTCAAAAACCAAGATCTGGTTCTTTGAAAGGGTAAACAAAATTGACAAATCTCTGACAAGACTCACCAAGAAGAGGAGAGAAAGGACTCAAATAAATAAAATAAGAAATGAAAAAGAAGAAATCTCAAGGGATACTGCAGAAATACAAAAAAAAAAAATAAGACAGTACTATGAACAATTATATGCCAATAGGTTTGACAAACTATAAGAAATGGATGACTTTCTAGAGACAAACAGCCCACCAACACTGAATCAAGAAGAAATAGACCATTTGAATGGACCCATCACTAGAAATGAAATTGAATATATAATAAAAACACTTCCTACAAACACAAGTCCAGGAATAGATGGTTTTACAGGCAAATTCTACCAAACATACAAAGAAGAACTTATACCCATCTTTCTTAAACTTTTCCAAAGGTTGAAGAAGAAGGAACACTCCCAAAGACAATCCATTAAGCTGCAATTACCCTAATACCAAAAACAGACAAAGATACTACCAAAGAAGAAAATTATAGGCCAAATATCTTTGATGAATATAGATGCAAAAATTCTCAACAAAATTTTAGCCAAGCAAATCAAAAAACATACAAAAAAAAAAGTACACCACAATGAAGTGGAATTCATCCCAAGTTCACAAGGATGGTTCAACATACACACAAATCAATGTTATACACCACATTAATAAAAGAAAGTCAAAAAACACATGATCATCTCAATAGATATAGAAAAAGAATTTGACAAAATCAAACACCCATTCATAATAAAAAAACTCTTACCAAAGTGGGTAAAGAGGGAACATACCTTAACACAATAAAAGCCATTTATGACAAACCCACATCAAATATAATACTTAACAGAGAAAAGCTGAAAATTTCCTGCTAAAATCTGGAACAAGACAAGGATGCCCACTCTCACCACTTTTAACCAACACAGTGTTGGAAGTGCTGACCACAGCAATCATACAAACAAAAGAAATGAAAGGTATCCAAATTGGAAGAGAAGAGGTAAAATTGTCACTCTATGCAGATGACATGATACTATATATAGAAAACCCTAAGGACTCCACCAAAAACTACTTGAACTGATCAGTGAATTCAGCACAGTAGCAGGATACAAGATTAACATTCAGTATATATTTCTGTTTATATTTCTGTATACTAGCAATCAAATATTAGAAAAGGAATATAAAATTAAAACTGAACCCACCAAATCTAAATTTCTAGGAATAAACCTGACCAAGGAGGTGAAAGACTTATTTGTTGAGAACTATAAAACATTAATGAAGTAAATTTTAAGAAAATTCAAAGAAATGGAAAGCTATCCCATGCTGCTGGGTTGGAAGAATTAATATTGTTAAAATGGTCATATTACCCAAAGCACTCTACAGACTCAGTTCAATCACTATTAAATCACCCATGACATTTTTCACAGAACTAGAACAAACAATCCAAAAATGTATATGGAAACACAGAAGACCCAGAATTGCCAAAGCAATCCTGAGGAACAAAAACCAAGAAGGAGGCATAACTCTCCAACTTCAGATAGTATTACAAAGCTACAGTAATCAAGACAGTGTGGGACTGGTACCAAAACAGACATACAGATCAATGGAACAGAACAGAGAGCACAGAAACAAACCCAGACACCCATGGTCAATTAATCTTCAACAAGGGAGGCAAGAATATAAAATGGTAAAAAGACAGTCTTCAGCAAGTGGTGCTGGGAAAACTGAACAGCTTCATGTGAATCAATGAAACTAGAATACACCCTCTTACCATGCACAAAAATAAACTCAAAATGACTTAAAAACTTAAACATAAGACAAGATACCATCAAACTCCTAGAACAGAATATAGGCAAAACATTCTCTGACATCAACCATAGAAACGTTTTCTTAGGTCAGTCTCCCAAAGCAGTAGAAATAAAAACAAAAATAAACCAGTCAGCCCTAATCAAACTGACATGGTTTTGCACAGCACAGGAAGCCAATAAAAAAAATCAACCTACAGAAAGGAAGAAAATAGTTTCAAACATGCAAACTATAAGGGCTTAATCTCCAAAATATACAATTTATACAACTCAACAGCAAAACAACAAACAGCCCAACTGAAAAATGGGCAAAATACCTGAATAGACTTTTCTCTAAAGATATACAGATGGCCAACAGGCACATGAAAAAATGCTCAACATCGCTAAGTATTAGAGAAATGCAAATCAAAACTACTATGAGGTTCCACTTCACACCTATCAAAATAGCCATCATTAGTAAGTCTACAGATAACAAATACTGGAGAGGGTGTGGAGAAAAGGGAACACTCCTACACTGTTGGTGGGAATGTAAATTGGTACAACCACTATGGAAAGTAGTATGGACGCACCTCAGAAAACTAAATTTAGAACTACTATATGGTCTAGCAATCCCACTCCTGGGCATATATCTGGAAAAACTTTCATTGAAAAAGATACCTACAGCCCTATGTTCACTGCAGCACTATTCACAATAGCCAAGACATGGAAACAACCTAAATATCCATCACAGATAAATGGATTAAGAAGATATGGTATATATGCACAATGGAATACTACTCAGCCATCAAAAAGAACAGAATAATGCCCTTTTGCAACAACACGGATGCAACTAGAGACTCTCATACTACGTTAAGTAAGTCAGAAAGACAAACACCATATGATATAACTTATATCTGGAATCTAATATATGGCACAAATGGATCTATCTACAGAAAATAAACTCATGGACATGGAGAACAGAGCTGGGGTTGCCAAAGGGGAGAGGGAGGGAGTGGGATGGCTTGGGAGTTTGGGGCTAGTAGACGCAAACTATTGCATTTGGAGTGGATAAGCAATGAGATCCCACTGTACAGCACAGGGAATTATATCTAATTACTCGTGATGGAATATGATGTAGGACAATGTGAAAAAGTTATACATATCCAATATATATAACTGGGTCACTTTGCTGCACAGTAGAAATTGACAGAACATTGTACATCAACTATAATTAAAAATAATTTAAAATTTCATTGAAAACTAAATTAAAAAAACAATACTTCTACATGTTAGAAAGTGGATGATACAGGGGGAAGAGAGGAATTACTTGTGTAAATAAAGGATAAAGACACTACCATCTCTATATGGAATGATTGGCCAACAGGGACTGACTATATAGCACAGAGAACTCTACCCAATATTATGTGATGATCTATGTGGGAGAAGAATCTGAAAGAGAATGGATGTGTGTACACATAGAACTGAATCACTTTGCTGTACAGCAGAAATTATCACAACCTTGTAAATCAACTATACTTAAAACTTTAAAAAATAGAAAAAAGGAAACTATCATCTCTTAACATGTAAATTCAACAGTTACGAAACTATGTTTTTCAATGGATTTTTATGCATGGACGAAATATGTTCATGCTTTATGAACATGAAGCAAAGATAAAATGGTTAGGTAGTAAGTATACTTCCAGATGGAAATTCTTTCCAAAAACTTACCGGTCGTGCAGTTTTCAAACTCAATGTCATCAATTGCAGCTCCTCCTCCCAGATCCCTTGTTCTGATACCTTGAAATATGACTTCAAAATTCCTTAACTTTCCTAGAAGGATGACAGCCTTTTGCCAGTGACCATCAGAGTTCGGCTTACTTTCTTGCCATACTTTTGACAGTCCTTTCTCTGTCTAAAGATAAAAGAGTTTGTATTGGGTAAAAATTAAACACAAAAGAAGGGAAAAAAGCAATTATTTAGAACAGAAGCATTTGATCAGTGAAAACACTGAACAAAAATGGAACTCTAATAATATTCATGATATACTTTATCTCATCAAAAGTGAGGCACATTAATCTACTAAATGTTCCCCAAAGCACTACTAGCAAGATTAGCAGCAAACTTATTTTGGTATTTTCAGACACATCCTTATTAGAAAGTGACCTTCTCAGTTAAATCTACTTCTTACTTACTTACACAAAATTCTCAATAGATAATTGATGGCATCCGAGCAGTTTACAAAAGCCCTGAGTTTACTGCTTAAGGTATCCTCCCCACCAACCTTCTGTTCACATTCTTTAATCACTGATACTGCACTTTTCTTTACAAAGCTGAAATAATTCATATAAGGAAAGAGAAAAGAGAAGTGAAAGAAGGAATTCATGGGAAAAATCACACATCCCTGATGGCTATGATAGAAATGGTGAAGTGAATTGAGTGTGGAAGGAAAGTTATAATCTCTAAGACCAGATTTCAAAAAATTCTATTACCTGATTCTGGCTATTTATTAAATTCTACTATGATTATTATATGAGCATCAAAAATAACTCTTTCATACCAAATTCTTCAACTGTAAAGGTAAAATTAATTTTTAAGGAAGTTTATTTAAATATCTTCTCTTGAGCCAGGCTGGGACCTATGACCTGGACCCTGGGGCCCTTTACCGCAGTGCTTGCACAGGAACAAATGTCTCCTCAAGCAACAGAATACAAACAAACTAGGAGGGACTAAAAATCTCTGTACCCATGCACAGTTGGGGCAAATTATAAACAATAAGATACAAAAAGATCAAAATCCAGCTGCCACTTCAGCAGTTCCAAGAGCAAAAGCAGGGTACTTGCACTCAGCTAACAACCTAGGTCATCTCTCAGACCCAGCCCAAGGATCTCTCCCTACCTTCACCCCATTTAAGGGACCAGCTTGACCCCCTCAGGAAGCAAGCAAAGGAACCTGTCACCCACTGTCATTCTCTCATGCTAGAGCAGGAGTCCCAAAAAAGACTTGCTTGAATTTCTTCTCTGGTCTCTTTGTAATTTCTATTAAGTCCAGGAATCAGAGTCAGTAACACTCAATGTCTAGGGTTGGTCTTCTAGCAGTACAATATTCTAACATATGAATAATCCTGATATAACATGATGTGAATTAAAAATAACCCTAAGGACCAAAAAAAAAAAAGGATACCAACAACAAAACAGAGTACGAGTTAGCTGAGCATAAGAACAAGACTGTTGCTCTTTGCCATTCTGGGAGTAGGCCTTATTGAGAATTAGCATTTAACAAACCATGATGATGGATATATAACAAAGAAAGAGAAAATACATAAGCAGAGAATTACGTTTATAGTTAGGCCCCCCAGATTAATATTTAAGGGTCCAGTATTGCATTTTAAGGATGATTTCACAAGCATGCTTTGCTTCTGAAGATTACAATCAAAACAGTGGAATAGAAGAGACTATTCAGTGGAGCAGCAGCCAGAAAAATCAAGAAAGATATCCGAACTGATTTATAGCATACAGCTGTGAAATACATAATTTATAGATGTTTTAAAAAATATATAAAGAGAAAAAGAGAAATGCTTGAAGAGGGGATCCAAAGGAGTTACACACTCATTCCATGCTTGGGGGGAACTAATGTTAATAAATATGGCTGAAATCTTGTTCTGCTTAGGGAGACACAGATCAATCAGTCAAGTCTTTCCTATTTGGGGGAATTACAGAGAAAAAGTGGAACTCTGTATCAGTTACTCTAAAATTAACTTCGCAAAACAACTAACTGCATGGATAGATCTTTCAACATCCTTCTAAAAGAACAAACAGATTTTTACACCCAGAGACTCACATATTTTCTGCATTGAAGGGGATAGGTAATTCACACCTAATTAATGGAATTTCATATCTTTCTACTGACTAAGGAAGAGAAGCTTTTTCAAGCTTAGTCTTTGACTCTCAGCAATATCTTAGTGATTTGGAATCAAAGGAATGATTAGTTAAATTAAAGATTAAAGTAGAGGGTGTCTGACACTTAGCAATATAACAGGCACAGATAATGACAAAAGTCTGTTTTAATTTACAAATTTAATTCACTTTGCTAATTTTTCCTATTAGTCAGTTTCAGCACTTTATAGAAACACTCATAAACTGTGCCACACCCTAAAAGGGTTTTCAAGGAATACCTACAAAGGAGGTTGTGTGATTACTTTAATCAATAAATGCAAACCGTTTCTTTCTTAACCCTGACAACTAGCCTTCTTATAAATGAAATTTAAATAATATATTCATTGTCATTTTACACGGTAAGAAAAGAAAACCACCCATGGATCAACATAATGATGGGTTACTGTAGCGTATCATTCTAATATATTTGTTATCGCTTCACTCTGGATATAACATAACAAGTTATATGCCCATAATTATCAAATGTAATTCTACAAGTGTGAAATTGAGATTTATTTATTTATTGACTTGTCCAGTCAGTCCTCAATTTATTCAGCAAACATTTCATGCCCACACAATTGCCACATATTACCTGAGACACCAGGAAAAAGAAGGTGAAAAGAGAGGGAGCCTACCCTGTGCTGGTAATCATTTAATATAAGAGAGAGTCCTACAAGCAAATTATTTTAGAATTACTACAGAAACATAAAACACAGCAACTTTCCAAAAAATGATTATATATCAATCCCTCAATTTTTGTTCTGCATACATTGTTGCTTTATTTAGTTAACATTCTGATATCAATTCTTTCTAAATATTATGAGGAAAACAGAAATCTCTCAGTTCTAATCATGACTTTACCACTGCCCAAGGATATATTCCTTGCATCGTGTGGACATTAAATTTAATCACTTCACTAAGACAATACTGTAAGTCAGAATGGCCATCATCAAAAAGTCTACAAACAATAAATGCTAGAGAGGGTGTGGAGAAAAGCGAACCTTCCCATACTGTCTCTGGGAATGTAAGCTGGTGCAACCACTATGGAGATCAGTAAGGAGGTTCCTTAAAAAACTAAAAAAGCTAAATACAGAACTATCATATGATCTAGCAATCCTATTCCTGGGCATATACCCAGAGAGAACCATAATTCGGAAAGATACATGCTCCCCAGTGTTCATGCAGCACTATTTACAACAGCAAAGACATGGAAGCAACCTAAATGCCATCAAGAGAGGACTGAATAAAGATGATATGATACATGTATACAATGGAATATATACTTGGCCATAAAAAAGAACAAAGTAATGCCATTTGTAGCAACATGGATGGACCTAGAGATTATCATACTAAGTGAAGTGCATCAGCAGAGAAAAACAAATATATAAGATCTCTACAATGTGGAATCTAATAAAATATGATACAAAAGAACATAGTCACAAAACAGAAATAGAATCAAAGATTTTGAATCCAAACTTATGGTAACCAAAGGGGAAATGCTGGGGGTGGGGGAAGGGATAAATTGGGAGGTTAGGATTGGCATACAGACACAACTATATACAAAATCACTAAATAACAAGGACCTACTGTATAGCACTGGGAAATCTATTCAATATTCTGCGGTAGCCTATATGGGGAAAGAATCTGAAAAAGAAAGGAGATATATATCTCACTGATATATACATCAGTCATATATATATCTGATTCATTTTTCTGCATACCTGAAACTAAGACAATACTGTAAGTCAACTATACCATAATAAATTTTTTTTAAAAAAGAACCCAGGGCAATAAACAAATGAAAATTAGTTAAACACACTAATAAGCATAATAAATACGCATTAATCCAATAATGGTTAAATTACAGAAACTGAAAAAAATAGTTTTTTCTTATAATTTAATCTTTCACCCAAATGTGAATTTATTTCCCATCTATTATGCATATCAACTCTTTACTTTTTATATTGCATATTTGTTTTGGCAGTGTTTCGTCTTCCTACTTTATCTCAGTCCCTTTATGCCTTCCCCCTGGCTTATTTTGTGTAAAGAATGGTAATAAGAAATGATAAAAGAGGATTTCCTGTTGTGGCTCAGCAGAAATGAATCTGACTAGCATCCATGAGGATACAGGTTCCACCCCTGGCCTCACTCAGTGGGTTATGGATCTGGCATTGCCGTGAGCTGCGGTGTAGGTTGCAGATGCAGCTTGGATCTGGCATTGCTGTGGTTGTGGCATAGGCCAGTGGCTACAGCTCCGATTCAACCCCTAGCCAGGGAACCTCCATATGCTGTGGGTATGGCCCTAAAAAGACAAAATAAGAAAATAAGAAAATAAATAAATAAATAAATAAAATGTTAAAAAGATAGAGCCACTTCAAATTGTAGATATACGTTAAATAAAGTATAGTCACTTTGAATTTCTATTTCATATGTTTGAAGTAACATATAAATTTTTCCCAAATTATGAGCCAATATTCCCAAAACCAATTGATCAACAACTCTTTTCTCCACCGACACCTTTAGCATATTTTGAACCTGTTTCTAGTTTCTCTATGAATCTCTGATTTCTATTCCTCCATCAACATCATACTTAAGTCACTAGATTTTCTTCTGGGAAGAACCGAGTGGACATTTTCCCCCATATTCCTTCTGCTACAGACAACTAAAACTTCTAAAGATTATATGTAATTATATATACATAGGAGAAGACTCTGAAAAGTGGAGAAAAGAAAGCAGATTAGCTAGGGACCTTGCGATTCAAGGAACCACAAGGTGGTGAGTTTCCTTAGTTTTTGTTTTACATCATATATTACACAATTGACATGACAACCCGACAACCTGGAAATAAAACAGGAACAGACTGCTTTCTCTAGCCAAGGGACCAGGAAAGGGGAAGTCTAGCAAAAATGAAACCACTTAGATAATAATGTAACCGAGCAGGGCCCTGTAGGGCTCCTGTGTGTATAAGCCTTTCTTTGTCCTCCATTTTTTATTTTTAGGGAATAAGCTTCAGCCCCCATGCACTTCAAGGTGAGTTCCATTCTCTCACATATCGTATCACCCTGCTTTAAGGTTTACTTTCACTTCTCATCTCATCTTCGTTTTCTTTTTTTAAAGTCCCTACCTGTGGTATAAGGAAGTTCCCAGGCTAGGGGTCGAATAGGATCTGCAACTGTCTGCCTACACCACAGCCATAGCAACTCAGGATCCAAGCTGCGAGCGACCTACACCACAGTTCACAGCAATGCCAGATCCTTAACCCACTGAGTGAGGTCAGAGATCAAACCTGCATCCTCATGGATACTAGTCTGATCCATTTTCACTGAACCGTGATGGGAACTCCTCATCTTCCTATTTCATCTTATGCTTTATTTATTTCAATAATTCTTCACTGTCTGTCTCCCTTACCACGATTTGATGTCCACAAGGACAAGGGCTTTCTCCACTTTATTTGCCTCTGGATCCCATGCCTAAAACAGAGTTTGACATAGTGTAGGCACCAAAAAAGGTATTTGCTTAATCAATGAATACATACTTAATTTCAAATGGGTGTCTTGAGATGTTGCATGTAATTGTTAATATTGGCTGGAAATTGGATCAAAGCTTCTTTAAAAAAAATTCTACTGGATTTCAGATTCTTTATCTGATACAGGTAAAAACTAGTTTTAATGAATTTAAATTGTATAGCTTGTCATAATAAACATTTAAAAAGTCATTAAAAGATATGTTCCCAAAACAGTGAGTTACTACTTTCATACAGATAACTTCTTGAGACATATTACTTTTTTTTAAAATCTTGAATGACAAAAAAGGAGAATTATTTTAACAAGGAATAGGCCATGGAGCTGCCCTGACAAAGTTACATTTAAAATGTTTCTTACAAGGTCTTTACTCACTTTGAAGAAAAGGCTCACTAACCCAATTAAAATTCCCAATCTATGATACTCAAAGTGATTTCCTACTTAGTGGTTGATGGCTTGTTTCTACTGTCTTTCACACTACATTTGATTTCTGAAGGAGAAAAACATTCATATGGTTGAACATGAAAGAACAATGGGAAAAAATAAAAATGAGGTGTCTGAGGAAGCATCTGACAGGAAAAATAATAAGAGGAGGCAGCAAGGTTTGGAACAAAATGTCAGTCATGAATGATTGCATCTGTCCCTTGGCACACTGCTGTTCACAAGGGTTGATAACCACTCTGTGCAAACAGAACAGCATTTTATGACAAAATTATTGGACATAACTCAGTTCCCTCTCTTCCTCCAAGGGTGGGGAATAATGAGAGAGAAAATAAAACAGATATATATGTGTGAAATAGCAAGTGTGTACAAAGGAAAGAGAAACTTCAAAGTAAGATCCTTGTACAAAGTTTTCTTTCCAGAGTTCCTGCTGTGGTGCAAAGTGTTAAGAATCTGCAGCAGCTCAAGTCTCTGTGGAGGTGCAGGTTCAATCCCTGGCCCGGCACAGTGCGTTAAAGGATCCAGCATTGCCGTACCTCCTGCAGTATAGGTCACAGCTATGGCTCAGATTCATTACTTGGCCTGAGAACTTCCATATGTCCTGGATGTGGCCATAAAATTAAAAAAATAAAAATAAAAATTTTCTTTTAAAAGGGTCACTGGTATACAATATTTATAAAAATGCAAATAATGACCTTTCAGTAGAGTATTTAAAAAGTAAAATTCTCAATTTAAAATCCTCTAAAAACCAATACTGCTTAATATTAGGCACAAGATTAAATGTATAAAGGTACCTGGAAAAGTGTGGTAGACTGGGAGAATGGGAGACTTTAGTGTATATGAAGAATGAGAGAATTTTCTTGCTTAAATAAGTCATTGGATTTACCAAAATAGGAATACTCTTTGGTATTTGACAGACAATTCAAATATCCAAACATTTACTGCCAAAATATATAAATGAAATTAAAAAAAATGCATTGGAAAAGGGTTACAAAGCTAAAATATGAGAATAAAGATGAAAAGATAATACTTGTATGTGAATTAATAACAAAAGGATAAGTTTAGTCATGAGTTCACACTGGACAGGAATTAAGTAGGATAAACAATGGTTTAGAAATTAAATATTAAAGTGCCCCCATGATAAAAGGAATTTATTTTCCTACTTAAGTTAACACATACACTGAGTATCAAGTCTAAGTCAGACACACTTCTACTTGCTGAAAAAATGTTTAGATTGTTTTGAGGACATACCAAGTAAAGAAAATCTTATGACTGTAGGCAGTGGGACAGGGAAGTAAGTGCTAGAATATTTGGGGAGCCCTGAGCAGTCCGATGTGGTTACAATAGAATATCAAAAATACGTTAAAAACTGAGGACGTACAACTCAGACACAGAGACCAAGACCATATGAGAGAAAGTGGCTTTAATTCCATTGTGAGGGTTTCAGACTCAATCCTATAGCCAATGGAAAGCCACTAACAATTTTTAAAGGAGGGAGTAAACTGACCAGATCTGCTTTAGAGAAATCTGATTTTCAGTCGAAAGAGCTGAAGATACTGAGCAGGATGCATTCAAGGCAATTAGCCCTAGAGCTATAGAGGAAAGAAGTGGATCACAATATACAAGTAGGTTGGGATAGGGCAGGTGTCATAAAAAATGTGTGGAATTTGGGGAGCAAAGGCTGAGAGGTCTAGGAGTAGCCTTTGCTATGGAATGAATGGGAGACTTAAGAGGCCGCTGAGAAGTTTTTCCAGTTGACATTGAATATCATAAATTCCTAACAGAACTGATCAATGTAAGCACTTGGTTTTCCCAGTGCCCCAAAGAACTAGAAATCAGATAAAGGTTGTGGGAAATGTGAATGTAAAATGTATAGGACAGAACTGAGAAAATTTAGGGCTATGGCATTTCTCAGAAGCTAGGAGATTAGAAATCAAGCCCTGTATACAGAATGACTCCGTCTGAATCTTAGTTAAGTAAGTTACTAACATGTGTGACACTTTGGGCAAGTCACTCAATTTATTTTGGCTTCTGTTTCCCTAGCTGTGAAATGGAGTGATAGCAAGACTCTTCACAACCATTTATTTCAAACCTCTGTGTGATCAAATGTGATTTTTTTAATTCATAATTTTTCAAAATTTATGAAGATATTACTGTACTCATATCACATTTTAGATATACACTCAGAAAGTTTGTTTCCATAATAAATACACAAATACTTCTGAAGTAATATATGTCTATTTATGTTCAATGGATTAACTAAACACTACTGTGTGTATAATCTCATGTCAATTTGTATCAAGTTTTCATGTCAAGAGAGTTAATTATTTTTTTCTGAGTGTTCGTGGCTTTCTAGATTTTGAACTTATGGGTAGGGTGGTGTGTGGACCTGTAGCACCTGCCACATAAGGTTGTGACGATGAAAAGAGATGGTATATGCAAAGGATTTTGAAGATCGTGTTCCACATGGGAAATGACAGCTCTTACGATGGGGATGATGGCAGTAACCATGACAAAGAAGAGGCAGAAGTTAGGAGACTATGGAGGACTGGGGTCACAATAAGATAGAAAGGAATGTTTAGTAATTTAAGGAATAAAATGACAGAAGGTAGTATTCAGAGGTTAGTATTTCAGTGTTAAAGAATTCAGAAGTTGAACGATTTCAGGTAAATAAAAGCTTTCTGAGTAGTTGCCTAGATGGGAGTTAGCAGAAAACGGAAAAGAGGAAGCAGGTGAATGGCAAAGAAGCAGCAGCTTGTGCTTTAAAAGAAAGAACACCTTTGATGAAATTAACCAAAAATGGGGCATGCAGTGAAAGCCAGATAAAACTTTTAGATGACCATCCACTCACCTCCTAATCACCAGCACTTCACCTCCCAAAAGCTCTCTCCCCACCCCAAGACATGAAGGTAGTAATGGAAAGTGATGTTAGGTCAAATTGTTCTTTTGCTGTCTGCAAAGTAGGGAAGTTGACCTAGAACTGCTGACACTGGTCAGAGCTTCTGGACAGGTGATGAGAAAGAGGTCAAGTCTTCATAGCTCCTGATATTTCTAGTTCGGGAAATTATTGTATGAGAACTGATATCTGACCAGTTTGTGCATGTAGACACATGATTATATGCAGTATACATGTGTCTTATTGGGATGAACTCATTCATGGGAAATCCCATGTCTTCCTTTTTTTTTTCTTCTTCTTTTTATAGCCACACCTATGCCATAAGGAAGTTCCCAGGCTAGGGATCAAACAGAAGCTGCAGCTGCAAGTTTACACCACAGCCACAGCAACACTGGATCCTCACCTCATCTGTGATCTGTGTTGCAGCTTGTGGCAACACTGGATCCTTAACCCACTGAGCCAGGCAAAGGATCAAACCTGTATCCTCAAGGAAACTCTGTGGGGTTCTTAACCCACTGAGCTGAAATGGAAACTCCAGGAAATTCATGTCTTATTTCTCTGTGATCCTCTATCAAAACTGCCTAGTAAAATACATTTTATATAGGACATAAATTGGCTTCCATGTGTGTATGTACTGTAAACAAATGATGACAATATCAACATAGAGGTTCCACTTATGCTGGGGTCTTGACGGAGTCTCTGTAATGCTCCTAACAATTCTGAAAAGTATCTAATATTAATCCATTTTATAAATAAGAAAACCGAGGCTCAGAGAACTTAGGAAACTTGAGACCAAGAACACATGGCAAGAAATGTAAGGAGAGAGCAGAGATTAGACCCAGACTGTCTGAATCTGACACCCATGCCTCCTCCCACTACATAGGACTGGAAAGTCACACTAAGAGGCCATATGCGAGACACGGTTTAAGATTTTACTAAGCCAAATGCAATATTTCTTTTTAAGAAGGTAATAATAACACTAAGTCTATAATTTATTATCTGGACATTTTAACTGCTCAAACACCAGGGTAAGAACTGAAAAATGAAAGTTTGATTTGGTTTAGCCTTTCAATTTATTATGTATATAAAAATACGAGAGCCACACTCATTAAGGTTTAATATTCTAAAGAGCTGTGCATTTCCCTCGAAGCCTTAGGCAACAGCACTGAAAGCCACATGCCCACGAGTGGCAGATTAATTACTCAGCAATAAACGGTAATAAGTTTACTAAGGACAAGAATAAGGAATAGTTATTACATTTATTTATTCATGTCCTTGTTCCAAGGATTAAAAAACGGAGATACTAGAGTATAAGATGAAGCTATGTGATAGAAATGTGGTTAAGGGAAAACATATGGTAAAAATTAGGCAAATCCTAGTATACTGACCCAGGTGTTGGCCAGAGACATTCATCACAGTGCATTTGTTAGTAAAAGGAAGTTGTAAACACACATACACAGAATCTAGAAGAGGGTAATTCAAAAAGGGAAAATATATTTAAAAGGATGAAAATGATATAAAGTTCTAACCATAGATTTGAGGTGCCAGAATTTCCTCTCATCTATCAGACTAAAATTCCAAAACTACATGTAGGCTCAGTAGTAAAAAAATGTTACAACTTCTATGAGGCTTAGGTAGGAGGACAGTGTTGCTTTTTGCATGTATTTCCCACCCCTTAAACTACATGGTAAGTGATAAACGAATTAAAATCTCTCATTATTTTCAAACTTGACTCATTAATACTTTATTCTGAGCTCAATGGAGTAGAATGGAAATAACACAGCTCTGTACCCATCAGACATGTTTTTTAACCACTATGAGCCTCATTTTCCTCATCTGAAAAATGAAAACTATCATATTTACCTTGCCGTCTTTTGTAAGGACTGGAAATCAAGTGTTTGAAGCTTCTAACATGATGCCTGACACAGAGGACATTCACATTTCATCAATATATGTTCATGCATGAACACTGATTATTAAGATCTCTAGCAAGTTAAAAATATATTTCTAAAATATAAATCATAAGAAAATAAAATATAAACCATAATGATTTAAACAGTATCATCCCTCACCCTACTTTATTTCCAGTGAGATGTTTTGGGAGTGAGTTGAAAAAAATACACATATATATATCCAACCTCAAGGATTAGATTAGTGTGCTAGGATTCGGCGGGGAAACTACTGATGGGCTGGTAGCTTGTTACTTGAAGGAAACCCTAAGGACAAATGATTACCTTGCGATCATCCCACCCCACAACGCCCTGGACCCCAGAAGCCTCCTAGTGAAATCCACTTGGCCTGTCAAAAAGTAGAGCCAAATACCCACTGGATGCCTTTTTACTTCTCACCTTCCCCTCCAGCTCTAAGCAGCTCAGGACAATGCATGGAGCTGTTTTTATACAACAGACAGAAAAGGCACTGAATCATCCATTTTTTGTTTCACCTTTGCAGTTCACCACAACAATCACACCCTTCTTCCAATTCCACACCTGTCGACCTCTGGTTAAAAAAAAAAAAAAATATATATATATATATATATATATATATATATGTGTGTGTGTGTGTGTGTGTGTATATGTAGATACGAATGTATACACTAAAGTGTACCTATACATAACACATAACACCATACATGTGTGTGTATACACACACACGCGCACACACACACATGCACACACATATGTATATCTACCATAACTTATTCAATGCTAGTATTTCTTGAGTCACCAGAAGTCATTCTTTTCTTCCACAGGGGTGAGTCAGTAATGATAAAGGAAAGGAAGAAGAGAGAAATCATGAAGAACAGCTGAAGACCAAACCGAGGTAAAAATCCAAATGAACAGCTAAAGCTCCAATATCAAAGCTACAAATAAGGAAAAGACCGATTTCTTTAAACATTTAGTTTTTAAAAATTTTTATTAAAGTATAGCTGATTTGCAATGTTCCTTCAATTTCTGCTTTACAGCAAAGTGACCCAGACCCCTCCATATATATATATGTGTGTGTATATATACATATATATATATATATGTATACACACACACACACACACATTCTTTTTTTTTCATACTGTCTTCCATCATATTATAACCCAAGAGACTGGATACAGTTCCCTGTGCTATACAGTAGGACTCCATTACTTATTTGCTCTAAATATAGTAGGAAAGACTTTTTTTTTCTTTTTTTTGGTCTTTTTTCTTTTCAGGACCACACCCACGGCATATGGAGGTTCCCAGGCTAGGGGTATAATCAGAGCTATAGCTGCCAACCACAGCCACAGCCATGCCAGATCTGAGCCGCATCTGTGACCTACGCCACACCTCATAGCAATGCCGGACCCCCAACCCGCTGATCGAGGCCAGGGATCAAACCTGGATCCTCATGGATCCTAGTCTGTGGTTTGTTAACTGCTAAGCCACGATGGAAACTCCAAGGAAAGACTAATTTTTAAAGGCTAGTAAAAAGGCTTGGGGTTTACTCTCATCATCATTTAAGAGCTGTTTAAGGGCGGATCACCACTGTCTTGGAAAGCCCTCTGGCAACTGAAAAGATAGAGAGGAAATAGCCCCCAATCATTTTTACTGATGTAATTAAGTATACAAAAACATTTAAGAAGACAAATTCTAAAACAATTCATGTTAACTATTAATACACTTTTAGAAAAGTGGTCCCCCTGTTCCAATCCTCTTAAAATTTGTTACATTTTTCTATTTCTTTTGAATTGCTAGACATTCAGTTTTAAAGAGCCATCTTTCGTCATCTAGGGACCCAGCTTTTCAGGTACCTGATGTTAATCTGGTTGCTGGTATCAGCTGCCAAACAAACTCAGCTCAGAATTTTATCACTTTTGGATAAAGGCCATTACAAGATTCAGAGTGCAAGAAATAATGTGATTTTTAAAGCAAATGTTAATACTTAAACTGAACACAATTGCGGGGAGTTTCTAAATAGAAAAGCAATTTATAGTTAATTGTCCGTTTCATACAAGCAACCAAACACCTTTTTTGTAATATTTTAATTGTAGCTCTGATTTCTTTTTTTTTTTTGTCTTCTTGCCTTTTTTATGTAGAGGCGCACCTGTGGCATATGGAGGTTCCCAGGCTAGGGGTCTAACAGGAGCTGTAGCTGCCGGCCTTCGCCACAGCCACAACAACGCGGGATCCGAGCTGCGTCTGCAACCTTCACCACAGCTCATGGCAACGCCGGATCCTTAACCCACAGAGCAAGGCCAGGGATCGAACCCGCAACCTCATGGTTCTTAGTTGGATTCGTTAACCACTGAGCCACGAAGGGTACTCCTTGTAGCTCTGATTTTTGAAGTGTCCCATGTAAAGGGGAAAATCTCATGACAATGTATGTTTCTGTGTAGGACAGTCAGTAACGTCTCTTTTTTAGTTATTTTGCACTGAAATTAGTTAAGAGTACATTAAGGAACAATTGGCATAATTTCAGAAATAGGAGCTGGATTTCCAAACTCATGTCTCCATTCACTGCATTATTGAATATATATTCCAAACAAACTGTTTTTCTTGTTTTCCTTTGTTTTATTTGAGCTGTCCACGATACACCAATCTCTTATCACTGGTTTCATCCATATTTTTCTGTCATCCCTGTTAGATTAATGCCCAACATAAATGGTTCATACAACAAAATCATCTCATTCCATTCTTGTTTTATTTTTCAGCCTGTTCCTATGTCAAACCGCGTTCAGTTCCTTGCTAGGAGGGTGGTCCTTCCTGCTGATTGAAATCAGACTCCCTGGGGCATCCTGGCCTTCATGAATGACAGAAGGAAGTACTTCAGGGTAACAGGAAGCTGCCTGCTGCTGGAGTCTTTTTTCAGCCTTGTTAATAGTTAGGCTCTTTGCATCACGTAGGGGAAGGAACACACAACCTTCCTCCCAGGGCCTCACCCGGCTGCTTTCTCCTCTCTTCATTACTGACAGCAAGGCTGGTTGTCTAATCTCTTCAAGGACACAAGGACCTGCCACTGGAGGCCCTCAGTACCCTGATATTCTTCCACAGACACTCAGTGTGCCCCTGTACTGCATTTCTTGCAGGCAGAATGACTCAGTGCTTATTTAATACATTTAATTTAAACCTCAGAATCATCATTTTCATACAGAACTTCATTGTAAGGTCTTTTTTTTTTTTTTGGCATTTTAGTATGATATGAACCTGAAAACATATTACTCCTAAGTCACTATCATCTGAGTTAAAATAAACCACCTTAAAGACAGTAGAAATAATTATGATGATATTTGTGCATAGAAAAATAGTAAATTTCTCTCTCCTAAATAGACTTAGAGTAAAACTAAGGATTTCATTTTATTATGGAAAGGTAAGAATACATAATATCTAGATATGTGCTTTTTTGAAATAGTACAAACATTTACAACTTTATAATATATGATAATTACATAAAGTTGTAAATGTCTGTACTATTCCAGGAATATATACAACTTTATATAATTCCTTTGTAAAATGTCTTCCTGGAAGATACTGCAAAGTGGCATTCCATCTCAGAGCTTCCGAGTCAATATGAGTAAGCCATTATTTAGCTGAACCTCATATGGCAATTATTAGGCTACACAAAATTTGTTCACTTGGAATGGGCATATTTGGGGGTGGGGTAGAATCTCAGTCTTTCCGTGGTAAGGGGCAACTACCTTCCAACCTAACAGCATAGCCCGGGCAGCTGTGAGTGCAGAGTGAACACCGCACAGGTTGGAGAATCTCATTAGCGGCTCCACTGCTTCAGAGTAGATTATTTACAAACACTAGCAGTGGGAGCAGAGCCTGATGAGTGGTGGAACTGCCCTAATATGGGACAGAAAGCCAGTGCAGACCCAGACTGCTTCTCTGGGGGGGTCACTTGGAGCACACGAGTCAAGAACGAAAATGCTGTCATGATTACATGCTTTGCATTTCTCCTAGAAATGTCCAGCCCGATTCATAAACTTCCCCCATGGAAGGGAAAATGAAAATTTAGACGAATAAACTTCAGCAAAGTGCTCTAGACAGAAAGTGAAATCTGGCTTAGAGAATTATAGAATGCAGTGATTATTTTACAACGTCCCAATAAACCAGAGATCCAGAGCATTCTATGTCTCCTCATTAGGTACAAAAATGTAATTCCCATTTGTTAAGTTTCACTCTGAATCTGTAGCTCTGGAGCCAGGAAGCAATTACCACTCTATGCACAAATATTATGTTGTAATAATAATCTTCGTCATTCTTAAATTCTCTCTAGCATGCTGGCTCATAAGCCCTCAAGCTTTTATTTCATGACTTCTCCCAAAACTGCAACTCTCCTGGTTTCAGTCTATGCATTGCTATGTTTATTTTCTATATACAGTATTTTTAACATCTGAAAGATATTTATCTTGCTAATACTTTTATTATTGTTTTGTTTGAAATTCAATTCTCATACACTGATCATGATGTTCTGGCATAAGGGTGTTTTATTGATCATAAAATTGCAAAGATATTGCAGAGTGGCATTCAATCTCAGAGCTTCATAGTCAATTTTACTAAATATTATTAGTGTCAACATGAGGTTAGGAAAGAATATAAAATGGACAGAGCCCACAGAGAAGCTGTAAGACTTTAAAGATTAAAGAAATGGATTTTCCCTTTCAAAATGCCTTCCTGGAAGAAATGCTTTTTTAATTTTCTGCCCTAGTATCTTGTCTTTTGGAGGATTGCATACGTTACTTAAAGCATTCACTATTCTTTGTTGTGTTTTAATTATTTTTTGTTGCATCATCAAAGGCAGTTTGCTACAGATGGGTCCAGTCATATGCTCCTTCCATCCTTCTTCTTGGCACAAACACACTAACTTTGGCTCTGGTCTCCAAAATCCCTGATCCTAAGCCAAACTCTGGACATGCCTTTCAAGCTAAAGATTTTAACCCTATCCTCTCTCCCTCCAAAATGCTATAACAATCTGCCTTGGAAGACTGAAGAGGGACAGGATGAATTATCAAAATCTTCTTTCTGAATTACTGACAAGCTGGCACTTTGCTAGTGGAAAAAGTGTAAACGGTATTTTTAACTGTAGTCATTTCAGCGGGATATACAGGATATTTTCACTAGAGCAGGAATTCATCTTTGCTAATTTGATTAAATCTGCAATCCTAAAAATGTGTGTCTCTTTCTTATACTTGTCAACTGCAAAGCTTTAAAAACATGCTCCACCCCTGAACCAATTACTCAGGGACACATTAATTAGAGGACTTTGGTGTCTGTAATGTCTTGTGCTTATTTCACTGTGGCCTCTAATCAAGAATTAAAAGCACTCTCTTTTATGAGTGCTTGTCTGGTCCCAGGATGACTTTAGGTGAATCAGGTATTACTTGTTATTCCCTATTTAAGTCAGTGAGTTTCTTTACAGGTCTTGAAAGCCAGCATTATCATATCAGTGCTTAGAATCACACATCATTAGAGAAGCAGGGTTCAAATCCTGGCTCTCATTAGCAGAGTTTCTGGAACACAGTGTATAGCAAATTTTAGGTTTAAAACACCCACATCACCGCCCCCCCCCCACAGGCATCAGAAACACCTATGGTGACAGGAAAAGATAATGATGAATATTAAAGTTTTTGTCTTTCCATTTAATAAAGGGCAATGGAAGTAACACTTACATTTCTGATTACTGAAATTACTGCCAAATGAAAATTTGCCATATTCTATACATTAGACAGCATCAAAAGCTTCTTTTCAGAATCATATAGAGAGGTCTCCTTATGCACCAATGTAAGCAATGCATGCATATTTTGATACCCAAAATCATACCTGAAAGTCTCCTAAAAACAGATATAATGATAGCTTATCTGCACACGGTTATTTTTTGAGATCCACACTTATTCTAAGACTTTACATTCTTTGTGATGACAATACTCATATGAGTTCATGAATATAAGAAAGCCGTTAAGACCTTTCTTAGGTCAGTATGTTTGCCTTAAGAGAAATGAATCCAGTGGGCTGGGGTCTGTGCATGTGTTTGCTGTTGTAACCCCAGGGCCGGGTACACTATAGGTACTCAGCAAACATTTGTTGAAAGATAAGGAAATGATATTTCCACTACATTACATATTTACATGATATAATATATAAAGTAATACAAATTACATTACATACATACATATATCTAGTATATATATATATGTATATAACGTGCATACATTACATATTAGATATGTGTTATATATTACATATACATATTATATCTGTATCTATATATTGTCAGTATGAATTGAGATCTCTACACTCTAAATTGTGGTAAAGGAATGAGAATTAGTAAAAATAGCACTCAGCAACTGCACAGGGAATACACAAAAATGATTCAGTCTAAAGAAAAGCATATTTTATTCATTTAAGCATACTTATCAAAACTTAGTCTATCCATTTATAAATGTTATGTATGTATGCTTTGGATATTTGTGCTTGTGTAAATTATTATAGTAAGGTTAGTTAACAACTTTACTTAGAAGTAAATTTGATTCACTGCCTAGAATTGAGACTGCATTTATTTTATAGGGTGTATTTGTCCTGTCATATTGATATATGATTTGAATTCAATGGGTATCAAACACCAAATGGTTCCCTCTCATTGTGTTATGTGTCATAATAAATATAAAAAGTGTAAAATGTATTTTTGAAACTCTAAGTATTTACAATCACTCTGGGAAACATAAGTCATCTACACAGGAGGCTATTATAAAATCAAAAATCTTAAAAGCATGTGCCAAAATTGAAGTTTAATTTGTATACTTTAAACTTATTGGATAATCCAATTCATTAAGTAATTCAATGTGAGACAAGGAACAAAAGAGTTGACACTGAAGCCTTTATGAAGAACAAGATGATGCAAAGAGACTGGAAGAGAAAGAACAAGAAGGCCAAGGTCGTGTCCTGGAAGAAGATCTGGAAAAAGATATGAAGAGGAAAAGACAAAGAAGTTAGAGTAAAACCATGGTGGTCTAGGACCCCATTGGCTGAGACAGGAAAAAGAAAAATGTTTCGAAGCAGGGACGGTCACAGATGTCAAATACTGCTGAGCTGCCAAGCAATTTAGTCCCAGAAAAGTGTTAATTGCCTTTGTGAAATGAAACCAGTAACTTTTCCAAGAGAAGACTGGGTGGAGTCTGGGGAAGGTGAATTCAAGCTGAAGAAGTGAGAGCGAAAATAACAACTTTTAAGAAGTTTTACTGGGAAGCGAAGTCAAGTAAAGAGGTGGTAACTAAGAAATGAGATAAAGGAGTTTTAAAAGATTTACAGAGTTCATCAGATGAGGCAGTGAAAGGATGCAACCAAAAACAGCAGGAAGAGCATCATCAGGTAGCAAGTACAGGAGGAGGAAGAGAAATTACAATCCAGAACATACACAGATCTCACCAGAGCGGAATTGTGCCAGATGAGAATGTCAAGTTGATCGGTGCCAACCGCTGAGAGTAAGCTTTAGAGGTGTAGATTTTTCTCTCATCTGGGAATGAGGAACTACTGAACATATACGAGCTAATGAGAACACTCAGAATTTACAACAATGAAGTTTAAGCTGGGAGAGGTTATCAGAATGTCTTTGTGGCAGCCAGCCTCCAAAATGGCCCTGGTGTCCATTCTCTGGTATTTGCTGAGTTCTAGCCTGGCAGACCTTGGTGAAGCTCCCTCTCACACTGAGTAGTGTTGACCAATAACCAATGGGTAATTGAGGAAATGCCAGTGTGTGACTTCTATTTTTGTTTTCTTTTTAGGGCCATGCTCGTGACATATGGAAGTTTGCAGGCAAGGGGTAGAATCGGAGTTGTAGCTGCCGGCCTAGGCCACAGCAACTTCAGAACCTTAACCCACTGAGCGAGGTCAGGGATTGAACCTGTATCCTCATGGATACTATGTTGGGTTATTAACCTGCTGAGTAACAACGGACACTCCAAGTATGTGACTCTTGAGGCCAGGCTGTCAAGACATTATGACTTCTATCTTGTTCCCTTGGGCAAATCCATTAACATGAAACCCATGCTTTCTTACAAACATAAACAGTTTGTTTACAGCCAGAAATAAGCCACAAACATCCCTTACTTGGATTATATATTATACATTATTTTTCCATAAAAGCCCATTTCATCTAGTAAATAAATATTTGATTGCTTGTATTTATCAAGCCCAATTCTTTTTTAAAAAAATATTAATATAGTCTATTTATGTTACATCATTTTCTACTGTACACCAAAGTGACCCAGTCATATATATATGTATGTATGTGTGTGTGTGTGTGTGTGTGTGTGTGTATTCCTTTTCTCATATTATCTTCCATCATGTTCCATCACAAGAAATTGGACAGAGTCCCTCTGCTATGCAGTAGGACCTCATTGCTTATCCATTCTAAATGTAACAGTTTATACCTTCTAACCCCAAACTCCCAGTCCCTCAAGCCCAATTCCTTTTTTTTTTTTTTTGTCTTTTTAGGGCCGCACCTGCAGCATATGGAGGTTCCCAAGCTGGGGATCCAATTGGAGATGTAGCCACTGGCCTATACCACAGCCACAGCAACACAGGATCCTTAACCCACTTAGTGAGGCCAGGGATTGAACCCACGTCCTCATGGATGCTAGTCAGGTTCGTTAACAACTGAGCCACGACAGGAACTCCCATCAAGCCAAATTCTTGATGCTTGAAATCCACCTATGAAGCAAATAGATGGAAATCCCTGACAACTTCAAAACAAAGTTTATTGTTCAAAGATCACTAAGACCATGAGCACATCCTTTCTTATTGGCAGTATTACATAGCCAGGGTTTTTCATTCTTAAAATTCTTATATTATCTTCATTAAATACGAAAACCATCCCAGGATCTTTCAAAAAATACTTATGTGGAAGTCTGCAGAAACCATCCATTCTCTCAAATCTGTTTCTTAAAAGAGTACATTCATGAATTTTTTGAAAACACCCTAAGCATTAATATGGTCTGGTAATTTGTGTATGTTCTATTAAAAAAAAATGCTGCTTTTATTGTCTAGTCTACATGTAGAAATGGCATTTTGATTGCCATTTATCATGTCTAACTATGCTAATTAACTTAATTAGGCAGAAGTCAGTGTAACAATATATTTTTTATGAAAATACAAATCATTTTAATAAACAGATTCTCAAGGATTAGAGGGATTATGTCTCTACTGATTTTATCTAATAACTCAGAAGGGGAAATCCCAACATCATTAACTATTTTGGTAAAGTTTATATAACCAGTCTTCATTTCAATGAATATGAATCTTACACTGATCTGAAGGTAAGATCAATAACAAAACAGAAAAATCCTCTTATAATTTGTTGTGTTAGTATACATCCTTAGCTGGTTAGTAGTCTGTGTGGTTGGCTACCGACCCATGTTCCCCACATGCTGCTCGTCTCCCTGTGAGCCACCCTCCATGCCCACAACACCTGATTTAGAAGCCTTCTTTCCATTCCAAATCCCACTTATTTGGTTTTGAAGATATGATGCTATTTTTTATAAGAGTCCATGACCAATTCCTTAGAGCATGTCACTAGAACCTGCATTCTGTCTTACAGCCTATGGTTTAGTTTGTGCCTCTGGGGTGGAGGGAACCCGAACACAGGAGTGAGAAGTGCCAGGAGTCTGAGTTTCTTAGGGAGGGGCACCTACTGCAGGAAAGGACATGGCTTGAGGACCTGGGACTCAGCTCAGATACCTTCTGATTAAAAACTGAGGTCTGGCTAGAGACACGAAGTCAAACAAACACAAATGTAAAAGAAAAAAGGAGAATACTGATGTGTCAGGAAGGATCTTCCACTCAGGGAGAAAAAAAACATGCAAAAAATTAAGGAAAATATACAGAAAAGAAAGATAGAGAAAATCAGTCCAAGGGAGAGTAAAGAAAAAAAATTCTAAGTATGAGGGATTAGGGGAGGTATTTAGTTAGAAAAGTTTGGTGTTTTCAAATAAAAATATTTCCTCCAATTAGAATCCAAATATCAGAGTTCCCTTCATGCCTCAGAGGTTAAAAAATTTGACTAGGATCCATGGGGATGTCAGTTCGATTCCTGGCCCCACTCAGTGGGTTAAGGATCCAGCATTGCCGTGAGCCATGGTATAGGTCACAGATGCAGCTTGGATCCTGAGTTGCTGTGGCTGTGGCTGTGGCTGTGGCCAGCAGTTGCAGCTCCAATTCGACCCTTAGCCTGGAAACTTCCATATGCCACAGGTGTGGTCCTAAAAAGAAAAAGAAAAAAATATCCAAATAAATAAAATGAGCCTAGTTGTTGGTGTAGCAATATCAGGGCAAAAAAATGAAGTGTTGAAATACAATTAAATAAACAGGAAAGAACAATAAATGTTCAAGGACTTTGAGATAGCTTATGAATTCCCCTGAGTCTCCACATCTCTCCATTTCATCACTCCCAAAATAAATTTAATTCTTCTCACATGTTAACATTCAAAAGTAAATCCAAAAACTCATCTTATTCAGGATGTGTTTTCCATTTGGTTTGGTTATCTCTAACTCAACCCTTTTAAAAATCATTGTATATACCGAAGATCATTCTGTCTGTCACATGTGCTCAATTATAATTTTGGTGTTTAAAAGAAAGAAAAAGATGTTTTCTATACCTACTAATTTAATTTCAGATGTAGAGCTACATTGTGGTTTCAACAGGATTTTACAGACTCGTTTGTGAAACAAACCATGATTTACAGTATTCTTTCCACAGAAAAATGTGTTGCAAGTTCCAACCAGCTGACTTACTAATGCTCTTTTGGAAAATAAATCATTCACACATCTGGGGACACCTAAGAACAATATGCTGTCTGAAGCCTTTGGCCTGTAATAAAGAATTGCCTTGTATTCAACATACTTTCGGTTCTTTTTATATTTATGTAGAAAACTATGTCACATATAAATTTCCAAGAAATTTCACAAGTCCCAGTTGTTCAAGAAATCACTAGCTTATAGAATTCTTGGGAGAATAAGTGACTCAGAAGATGCTGGTTACAATACTGATGATCAATAGCTGTCATTAAGTCCTTACACTTCCCCTGTACACTGAAACATAATCATTACATCCTTTTCTACAACTTTAATACATTTCTGAGAAAAACTACCAAATTTTCATTTCCAACTCCAACATCTTTCTGGCCACAGTAACATAATTCAAATTACAAGCTTTGTGTCACATAAACATGGGAACACAATCTAACATTAATTCATCATCCACATGCCTCGAGCTAGGTTGAACTTTTTCTGGATTTCTTTCTTCTTCCTACTTCTAATTCTTGGCCCCTATCCCTCAAACTAAAAACTCAAAATAGAAACGTAGGATTGTTACACTTCTCTTTACTTGTCTTCCCCATTCCAAGGCACAAACCACTTATTTAACAATGCGTTTTTAAGAGAGTATCGTGTGGTTTCCATCCTACTTGTGATGAAACGGTTGATCAATTATTACTTTATGACAATTTTAAATTACACCTGATGGATTTTACTCTTTCTCCCCTTCCAGTGCATTTCCCAGTGCCAACATTAGAATAACCTTCTGGAAAAGGAGTGGAGATAATTCACCCAGAACTCTAACTATTGAACCCAATATACTATAATACAAAAGTCTTTTCGGTCTAAAACTAGGAGACCTTCACTGAACAAACTCCAAAATGATATACTTCATTTAAAAGATAACTGAACTCAAAGGGAAGGAGTTAGAAGCAATGATGAGGAGTGAAATTAGTAAACATGCTATTTAAAACTAAAGTTACCGGCAATGTAGTGGGGGTATAGAAATAGGGAGAAAAACAGAATAATAATCTGGCAGATGGGCTGAGAAGGTTAGGGATATACACTAATGTTTCCTAAAATTCTTATATTTTTCACGAGTAAAAGAGAAAGAGTCAAGTTGATTTGTGTCCACTATATAAACACAAATTTAACAGATAATTTTAAAAGCATGGGTCAAAAATTGTGAAGAAAGAGAATCTCCCAAAATCAATCTACTAGAAAGCAGGAAATTGGCAGAAGTACAGGGCAAGCATTATAAACTGAGTATTATTATTGAACTATTTTTGTGCTTTAGCTGAGAATATACATCTATCGGTGATCGACCTAAATTTGTAGTGTGGCAAAATGATGAAAGTTAAAGCCATTTTTTTTTCTGTTTTACAGGCGAACTTACAGCATATGGAAATTCCCCAGCTGAGGCCACTGGACCTGCCGCTGCTGGCCTGCACCATAGTCATGGCAACTCAGGATCTGAGCCACATCTCTGACCTATGCTGCAGTTTGCAGAAATTCCAGATCCCTAACCCACTGAGTGAGGTGAAGGATCAAACCCACATCCTCACAGACACTATGTTCAGTTCTTAACCCACTGAGCCACAACGGGAGCTCCAAAAGTTAAAGGCCTTTTGCAAAATTATGGTGTAAAATTATTAATAGCCCCAAATTTCCAAATTATTTAGTAGCAGTTCATTATAATCAAGGGCTATGATGTCAGAGAGAGGTAAAAACTTGTTTATGCTTCTCATTTGTAAAATAAATGAGATAACTTTTAATAATACTTTGAAGGGAATTATAATACATCATGTATTTGGTGTGCCTGAACCTAAAATCCATAACTGATACTTACTATTATTTTCCCCCAAAGGTTTCAATCCATGTATAGAAGTGAGTTCAATTTACAAGAATAAGAGACATCATATATAGGAATGATTTTTTCTTCTTTCCTGTAAAATAAAAAATCTTCGATCTATGCAGCAATAACTTTTAATTTACTCAGTGCATTGTCTACTCAACATTACTATGAGAGAGAAGAGTGATAGACAAATCATGGCTTTTCCTGGACAATGAAGAGGATTTTTGCGGGGAAAATATCAAAATATCAACTTGGGAGTAGAAACAGCATGATAATTCTTCAGCATTCTGGTGGCTGACTCGGCCTTCTCATGGCTCATTTTCCTACATTGATTTGTCATTTTTCACTATGAGTTCATCATTTGCAGGAGGTTGTGAATGTGTCCCTTTGGGGCTTCAAGTTCGACCCTAAATGTTCCAGTTGTCCTACATTTGTTTTAATGCTAATTTCTTAGCTCAGTACATCTCCGTTATGCAGACAGAATACATCAGGATTTCTCACTGAAGCATTTCACAGATCTGGGTTTTCAAGTGACTTCAGAGAGTTTTTAGCCCTACACAAAACTCCTGAAAAATGGCAAGCTCCTCTGTTGCTTTTCTTTGCTGGTTGGTGGAGATTTTCTAGTTCTTTTTTTTTTTTTAATTACTGATTAAATTTAGTTAGGGTAATTTATGTGAGCCTAAATCCACGTGCTCTTCTTTAAAAGAGTGGATTTCATTCTATACTTTTTAAGACAGTCAAGTATTATGCAATTTAGTTACATAATGATCAATGTAAAATAGAGATCAGACAACATCTGTGTACATTTAGGTTTCCCGGAAAGCTCATAATTTAAAAGTCTTTCATACAGTTTTATAATTAAATAGCAAAATTTTCTCATACCAACTCCGAATCACTGTTATGCTTAAAGAAATCTAGGAATGGGTGTTCCCACTGTGTCTCACCAGGCTAAGAACCTGACTAGTATCCATGAAGATGCAGGTTCAATCCCTGGCCTCGCTCAGTGGGTTAAGGATCCAGCACTGCTGAGGCTGTGGCCTAAGCTGGCGGCTATACCTTTGATTTGACCCTTATCCTGGGAACTTCCATATGCCATGGGTGTGGACTTAAAAAGACAGAAAAAAAAGGAAAAAAGAAAAGAAAGAAGTCTAGGAAAGTACTTAGTGTTCCTTGGTCATTTGCCTGCTAGATGCTGAGTGAAGGCTGTGAGTGGAATTCATGAATCTCTAAGTCCTATAAACTGAGAGGCAGTGTGAGATGATGGTTAAGAGCCTGAGCCCTCAAGCTGGACTGTATGGATTTACACTCCAGCTCAACCAGTTATTCCCTTTAGCAAGTTAATGAATACTCTTTAATGTAGTTTTCCCATCTGAAGAAGAGTATGATAGTAATTGTTTCAACAGTGTAAAGAATAAGTGAGATAATGTATTGTGTTGAAATGGTACTTAGTAGGAAGAAGAAATGAATAAGACTTAGCTACTATCCATTGCACCATTAAGCACATATTTACCAGTTACCTATTACCTGTTAGTTGGTGTTTGGATAATATTGATATTAGAGAGCCCTAGTTAACCTAACAGGCAATAGGCAATTGATAAATGTGTAAATGCTAGCAGCTTCTATAGCTACATTTTTAGAATTAGGTATGTCCATTCACAAACCTAAATATTTTAAATGATGATCTTTAAATCTTGGCTGAAAAGGGTGAAAGGATGGATTCTAAACAATATCTCCTTATAACCCTGAATTTGATATATTCAAGGGCTAATCCATACATCGTGGTATACAATTGCTACATTGGTAGACAATTTAAAACATCCTTCTCCCACTTGCTGTTGCCTAAAAAGGGATATTCAATTTCTTCTTAACCCCAAAACTATCCACCATCATACGAAACCATGTATTCATGAAGAATGCTTTTCTGAAAATGAAATTGTAGCACATTTACCAAAAATCTCCAATGAAGAAAGAGTTAATAAAACTAACCTTGAAAAACATCTTTATGGTCAAATAACATCAAGAGAAACTATGTTGCTAGGAAACACTGACACCAAGAAGCTTCTGTTTTTAATGTTCTATTACCCAAATTCAATTTTTGATAGAGTGGGTATTCAAGACTGTAACCTCAGAGCTATTTCCAGAAGCTAAACGGAATTATTAGAATATTAAATTAATTATCTCTTTGCTGCTCTCAGGCAACATTTATTCCCAATTGTGCCTGGTTTAAAGCAGGTCCTGACTAAATACTGGAAGAGACGGAGGGAAGGAGAGGTTGAAGGCCACAGGTGGAGGAGATAGTTTTCATCAGGAAGAGAGACCCCTCTTCATTTAACATAGAAACAAAAGTTGTGCATGTATTTGGAGGTGGAAGGTGGACAAAAGGTCATACATAGAAACCCCTCCCAAATCATCTAAACTCAGTGCTTTTTATAAGAACTTATAGCAAAGTGTGGGCACTAGATTTTTTTCTCAGTACAGAGCTACTGATTGAGTTCTCTGTCCCACTACATCATGTTACTGCTCTTCTGTCTGTGAGATATAGTGCTTACTTAAACATCAGTCATGTGAGAGAGATGGGGAATGATTTTTTTTTTAAGGGAGTATGCTGACGTATCTCAATGCCCATCCTTTACCTTAAAAACATACAACTTAGTTTTACCTGGATATGCGTTTGCCATGAATAATCCACCTCATCTGCTCTTCTAAACATTATCTCCTAAATGACAGACCTCCTTAGCCAGGTTACAGGAAGCAAACAATAAGAGCTCTAAGCTTAATGCCTGACAGAATCTCATCATGGCTGAGCTATCAGTGAACACAGGCAAAAAGTCCTATGCATCCGAACAGACAATGTGTGAGAATAAACACAGATAATGAATTCTGGCATCAAAAAGAAGGACACTTAATGGAAACAATATGAAAACTCCCATTTATAAAAGTGTGGATAGCTGGCTCTGTGGCTGAGTTGCTAAAGCACCTGTCTCTTATAAAAGTGGTGGAACAATATATTTGGATGATACATACGTTTATACGGTTTATTTTAAAAAAACAAAAAAATATATTCAAGTTTACTTTCTCACCCTTTCCTACGCTCACTTCTCATTAGGAGTTAATAAAAAAAAAAATGACCTAAAACTTGTTAAATGCTTTAGAGTTTCAAAAGCACCCTCTCACCTATTATCATGACATTTGGTGATCCTAAAACTGTTCTGGCTCATCTATGACCATCATTTGCAATTTATATTATATATAATATACATACATATATAATATATACATATATATACACATATACTATATAATATATACATATATTATACACACACACACACACACACACACACACACATACATATATAGAAAGAGAGAGAAAGACAGAGAGAGAGATACTGACTCACAGATGCTAACTGATTTGCCCAAGATCATGAGTAATAAGTGACAGAGCTGGGATTGAGATCTGAGTGTCTCTCTGGCTACATATCCAGTAATCTTTTGTCCCATCCTGAAGCCTACTATGAAATTCTGTCAGTTAAATACCCCATACTTTGGGAAATGAGCAGATTTAGGTTGCAGTGTATTTTGATGAGTCTGGTAAAAAGGAGAAAAACGCATCTGAAGTCGAGATCAGCTGCTGGGTTTAGGGGTGGTGTTACCTGAAACCGGAGTCTATCTGTGCATTGGAAGGACAGGTCATGTGATCGCTTGAAAGCCTCAAAGGAAGGTCAAAACAGAAGCAAAGGAGTAAAACTGAGAACTAATTTTGTTTCCCTTCCTACTTTCTAAAATACTAATTAGATCCAAGCCTTCTATAAAATCTAGGACATACACCTAAGCTTTGTGTTGTTAGTTTGGTTTTGAATGAGTGGATAAGATCAAAGGGGAATGTGTTTTTTTCCTTCACTGAAAGCCAGCAAGGTGATTGTAGCAGGACATTGACTCAGGGGTCTCAGAGTCCCAGGCAGCAATGAGAACAGAATAATCAATGGCCGAAAATATCATTGAGAGTTTCAGGTAAAAGTACACAGTGCTAAGAAGCAGCTTCCTGGGAAACAACTCAGTGGGGGATATAAAAACATCTCAAGAATATTAGATAATGGTGACCCTTCAAAGGGGAGAGAAGATGGTCCTTCTTATGAAAATAAATTCCCAGAAAAGTAATGATTTTATTCATGCAGCTCCTTCTACAGTCTACTTGCAGTTCTCACTTCCTTCATCAGAAATAGAAGGAAGATTTTTCAAGTATTCTTACAAATTCAGAAATATTAAGAAAATTAGAGTACTTTGAATATATACAAAAGACTACCGATGCTTCATTTCGAATCTCAATTACTCTCACAAATTTTTCAGAAATATTAAGAAAATTAGAGTACTTTGAATATATACAAAAGACTACCGATGCTTCATTTCAAATCTCAGTTACTCTCACAAATTTAACCTTTTGCAGGAGTGATTTTTTTTGTTGTCATTATGAAATACCTACTGAATAAAATTCTAATTATCTTCATGAATACATATATAGACTTTTTATTCACATGGATATATTCATAGGCAATTGCACAGAAAAAATTAGTGTTTTCTTTCCCTTCTCTGTGTATAGAATTCCATGTATTTTCCAAGCAATGATTATATATGAGAAAAGCACAAATGGACAAATTGAGTATTGTGCCTTGTATAATGATTCTGATCCTACTGATTCACGCTGAAGGTATTAAATTTAACAGAACTTTTCAGAAATGCTAACTTAAAATATTTACATTACATGTGTACAAAAATATAATCTGGAGTTAAACTTTCCCCAGAGATCTAGGAAAACACATTGGAACTGTAGTCACCCACCAGTCATTCTGAACCAGGAATTTCCATTCATTTAGCTCTAATTCACTTTCCAGCTATGCCTGCATTCATAAAATTTCCCAGAAATTTAATAACATCTAAGCTATTCAGAAAAAAATTCATGTATTTGGGACTAGAAAGTTTGGAGGGCAAAAATGGGATATTTTCAAGAAAGGAGGTTATATCAGAAACTTCTAATACGAAATAGAAAATACTGTATCTTAGCTACAGATCAATTACTGGAAAAAATTATCTGGAGCTCCAGATCAACTATGTGCCTTTAATCATCTTATAAAGTATAAAAATATTTTCCAAGTACTGAGGTATCTATTTGAAAGTGTATGAGTTTTTTGCAAACGATGTTTATTACTATGTAGAGTAATAAAAAAGTATAAATGCACTGCAAAATCACTACTGTGTGTCTGTAAAAATAAAACTTTCACAATCTCTCCACATCTAAGTAAACAAAGTAAATTGCAAAAGAAAAATTCATTTATATGTCTTCATCATATTTTGTGCTCAAATGTAGAAAGAAAATGAAAAATAAAACAATTTCCTCCAATTATGACTCTTTCATTTTTAAAATTTATCTTCTGTTTAGGCATCTTCAGGAAAAAAAAAGGAATAAAATTGCTTTGCAAGAGCTTAGCTTGTTTAATGCCATTTGATGTATTTTTTCTGCTTTTCAATATATGTGTATTTGTGAATACTCTTTTGACCATGACAAAAAATTAGCTCCAATTCTAATGAAGCCAAGGAAGTTACTATTTTCAATCTAATTTAGAATTTAGAATTTTTCCCCAAAATAATTTAAATATCCCCTCAATATAGTCCTTCTTCTCTAAGTACTTTTCTCACCATTCTGTCATCATTCAGGGAACCATATGCAGCTCTAACTTCAGTGAGATTTTATCTGCTGAATGATCCCCCCCCAGGGAAGTCAAAAAAGAGTCAAGTTAACTCATTAAAAATATGACCCCCAAAATCCTTAGGGCTCATGAATGCTGATGAAAAGAAATCCATACATTCACAGAAAATATTATTTTACCCTTCCTTTTAACCTTAAGTCTCTATGTCACTTCAATTGCTAGCACTCAGAATAATGATCCCTCAGCTCATAAAACTGAAGAACTAAATATGCTCTCTTGCCACCAAGAGGTTAGCATAAATGAGGACAAAGCAATGTACAATGATCACCCACAGGATGGAGTAAATGGCACATCTTGAACTGAAAATAAAATCGATCCATGTTTGTAATCCATAGCAAAGTCTTCAATGAGTCCATCATGGGAATTTACATGTTAAAGTCTTGATAAATAAAGACATGATATAGGAAACAAAATGTTAAAATCTTGATCCATAAAGTAAATCTATAAATAAATTGTTCACAAAAAGAACAGTAATTCAACCACATCTATGTTTAATATCATTCTATTTTTCCAGTCATGAAAGAATAACATCAACCAAAAAATAAAGAAACTCTCTAGACGGCACAGATAATTCCATCTTCAGGTCCTACCCAAAACTTCCCTTCAGACCTTCCACTTTGGAATTCCTTTTATTATCTATTTACACAGTGTTCCTCTTGTTTATATTTAAGTTCATTGAGATATTGGGAATCTGTCTTATTTTTTCTAACTAGTATTTTATGTGCCTACGACAAACCTGTAATTACAAAGGAAACAAAAGTACGTCCACAGTACTTGTATCCTACCTTCAAGATAGTGGCAGAAAATGACAAGTGCCAGAAGAATGTAGAAAAGGTCACGAGTTTTCAAAAGTTATGGATAATGGAAAGGCAGGGATCTCTCATGGAAGATAAATGTGAATAGGTAACACATGGCAACATGTGCTTGATGACAAATATTTTAAGGGAAAAATCAAGTTTAAAAGTCAGAAAGCTTGTCCTCAGCAAAGATGAATGATGTCCCTCTCAGGGGAGGAGGGTTCCCAGAACACCCTGAGTGATTCTTGCAGAGAGGCAAGGAGGGGGGAAAACATACGTTTTTAATGAGGTTGAAAATTAGGTCTTAGGGAGTAAAATTTTGATATTATAATGGTTTGTGGCCTTTGTGGCTCAGCATTACCTAGAAAAATGTTATCCTTCAAGATTTGATTAATCTTGTTTTTTTTTCACATCACAAGAGCGGGATTGACACGGAATTCTCGAAAATTACATAGAATGTATGCAAGATGAGTGCTACAAAATGCTGGCGAATAATGGCTCTTATTAGAGGACCTTCTCTTGATCGATTGTTCAGTTTTAAAGTCCTAGCATGAGAGGAAACCAGTTGGCCTATTGGCTGCCATTGACTGTTTTGTCAATGTCTGAGCCTAAATTATTCTGTGTATAATTTGAGTTATAAGAACTACATAAAAATTTATATATTTTTTTAATTTAAGTCTACAAAAGTTATTCAACCCATCATGTAAATTGCTGAAAACAAAATAATGTCAACAATGTTTGAACAAATATCTAGCAGCTAAGTTGAAATGTGTTTTCTCATTCAAGCAAAGTTAAAAGTTAAGTTCATTAAAAATAATCTTTTAGAATCTGATTTTTTTTTTTTCTGTTCAAAAAGCAGTTTGGGATTATTTTAAAACTGATCATGCTGTGACTAGTATTTATGTAAAATGATAATCTGCATTTATAATTTAGTATGTTACTATAAATTATTAATAATTACTCAGTAAATATGGTTATAAAGTTAGTTAAGCTATAAAGATGGTAAAAAATCAGAAACAACTGAAAATTACAAAAACAGTAAAAGTAAGCAATACTGTGTTAAATAGAAAAAATAAATTCACAGTTTCAGATAAACAAATATATGCTGTAAACTTTAAAGGGTAAAATAAATGCTTACTTTTTTTTTTCCTTTTTAGGCCAACACTGAGGCATATGGAAGTTCCCAGGCTAGGGGTCAAATCAGAGCTGCAGCTGCTGGCCTAAGCCACAGCCACAGCCACAGCTGCAGTAATGTAAGATCCAAGCTATGTTTGCCACACCACAGCTCATGGCAATGCTAGATCCTTAAACCAATAAGCAAGACCAGGGATCAAACCCACATCCTCATGGATACTAGTTGGGTTCTCAACCCGCTGAGCCACAACAGGAACTCCCTGCTAACTTTATTATTCTTTATTATTATCATCAATATGATATCCTTAATCACTACCTGATAATTGGCAAATTCAGGATCCTCTAAACACATCATAAGCCTCTCTACTTTTTGCATTCTTTCATTTGAAACACACTTTTTTTTGTCCCTATATCCAAATTCTTACTTTTCAAGATCAATTTCAAATTTCTCTCATTTCTTATAAACACTTTCACTCAGTGGCTATTTTAACAGCTTTTGAATTCATAGAATATTGAGTGTTTTCTTCTCTATTGTTGGCATTTAATTATATATGGAAAGACTGTATTTACATTCCTTCATTCACTCCAAATACCTATTGTATGCTGTATACTAATAAGCACTATGCTACGTGCTAGAGGTAGGACCGTAAAAAGACAGCTAGAAGTCCCTGCATCATGAAAGCTCCCTGGTAATCAGAGAACAGAACTGTACACACAGACAGTTAGCATGCAATGCGATGAGGCCATGAGACAAACACTCAGTGGTGTGGGAACACATGCCACTCAGGAAGGACCACCCCGCGAACCACTGAGAGGTTCCAGTTCCTGCAGTACAGCACAGAAGTCATACATCACTTTCTCAGAGAGAAGATGACTTCAAAAGAGGATAATTATCAAAGTACACTCAGTTTTAGTGGGAGAGCTACAACAGCTTCTGATAGACTGAACACCACACTGCTGCTTTTTGCGAGCAGTTAAGTCCACTCCAAACTCAAAAGCTCCCTGGCAGCCAGGAACATATTCAGTAGAAGTTCACTGAAGATTTGTTTGAATGCATGAATGGAAATAAGCGATGAAAAAAAGTTGGGACTGAGCTTGCAATGAAAAGTTGTAGTCCTAAACCAGACAGATTGTTAGCAATATACATGGTACATCCAAAATACCCAGCTTTTCTTTATTTATATCTGTCAAATAATGTGACCCACAGGGGTAGGATCATAGCAGAATTTGCTGCAGAGCTTTGTTGGAAAATTCATAATTATTAGAAAATATTCCTGATTCTTTAGAAGATGTGGAGAGATGCACCAATCTGGAAAATGTAAATTCATTCTGAGTACTTCTTCATTGTTAAAAAAAATAAAAGGGTTTAAACATTTGTTTTAACTAAAATTCACCAGAAATTACAAGGAGAAATGTATAATGTATTCATCTTTTATAGAGATAACATTACCAACATTATTAGGATTTTAACAGTTTATTTTGATAATAAATCTGAGGGTAAATCATAGGGTTTTTCTCTACTCCAACTGTGTGATCTATAATTAGTGAAAACATCACCAAACTTGTAGCAGATTCTGAGTCAGGCATGTGATTCAGTGAGAACAATTAGAACACACATAAGCAATTCTAACCTATTTTGGTGAAAACATGTGTTGCAAACTCCATAGAAAATTACCAGAGTAGGCGTTAAAAATTAATTGATGAGAACTTATGAGTTCCGAAAAGAGTCAGCGCCATGTGCTGAAGACTATCTTGATTGTATGGGCTATGTTCCCTTCAAAATGAAATAAAATGAAAGAAAAAAGGACTGTTTTCCCATGATAAATTGGTTTAAAACAGTTAAAATGCAAATATTATCAGGAAGTAAGCAAAAGACAGAGGGAAATTAACCAGCCCTTAGGGTTCCTACGTAAAGCAGTCTGTACACAGCAATTGCATCTATGACTTTTCTGTCTGCAAATGAAGAGTAAGCAACTGAAGCCACTGGCTGTTATACCTTAAATTAAATTAATCTAAAAATTAAAGTTAAATTAAAGAATTTAAGTCACAATGCTGTTTTTCTTGTCTTGATTCTCTCAGATCCTATTTTGCGTAATAAGTCAATAGCTGTGATGACTTAGGACATTTGAAAAGACACTCCTAAATCTAGGTGACAATATTTTAATATTTTAATATTTTAATTCACCAGCATTCAGACTGGAAGTTGCTGCTTCCACCTGGCTGCAAGCCTGATATCCAACCAGCTGGCATAGCTCTTTCCTGTGGCAGCACCAAGCCTATTTACAGCTATTCTTCTCTGAACTTGGTTCAGACTGAACATTATCTCCCAGGTCTTTCTGTTTCAATTACTGGGAACTGGAGTTGCCTTTCCATACAAAAAGTTCATACTCAGATAAGGCATGTTGATTTTTCTTAATAAATGTAACCAGTACACATATAAGAGAGATACCTTTATAAAACCAAAAAAAAAAAAAAAAACCCTTATATTGGAATCTAATATATGGCACATATGAACCTCTCCACAGAAGAGAAAATCATGGACGTGGAGAACAAACTTGTGCTTGCCATGGGGGAGGAGGAGGGAGTGGGCTGGATTGGGAATTTGGGGTTAAGAGATGCAAACTATTGCCTTTGGAATGGATAAGCAACGAGATCCTGCTGTATAGCACTGGGAACTATATCTAGTCACTTATGATGGAGCATGATAATGTGAGAAAAAAGGATGTATATATGTATGTGTGACTGGGTCACCTGCTGCACAGTAGAAAACTGACAGAACACTGTAAACCAGCTATAATGTAAAAAAATAAAAAACGTCTTAAAAAAAAACCGCAAAACCCTTATACACAGAATATTGGTTTTCAAGAGAGTTGAAACACAGATGAGGGAAACACATCTTTATTTTTACTAACTTCAACTAAAATTTGATATTTTTTTCAACTGTGAATACAAGCAACAAATCATAAGTATTGGTGAGTATCTTTCCTAGCAATAATAGTAACAAATATTTTAATATCACATTAAAGGGCTATCTCAAAAATATCATTTAACACCCTTCGAAATAATAGCTCCATTAGAATTTGTCATTTAGCACAAGCTTACTAAGTCATAATTTTGGATTAAAAATAACTGGTATTAATTTAATCTGCTTCAGAGTTCCCATCATGGCGCAGTGGAAATGAATCCTCCTAGGAAGCATGAGGTTGCAGGTTCGATTCCTGGCCTCGCTCAGTGGGTTAAGGATCCCGCATTGCCGTGAGCTGTGGTGTAGGTCGCAGACGTGGCTCGGATCCTGCGTTGCTGTGGCGTAGCCCAGCAGCTGTAACTCCATTTAGCTAGCCTGGGAACCTCCACATGCCACGGGTGTGGCTCTAAAATGACAAAAGACAAAAAAAAATGAAAAAAATTAACCTGCTTCTTTCCTAATTCTAGTATTTTACACATTTGTAACAGGAATGTTATAACATTAAAACAGTGAAAAATAATTTAGAAATTCATCAGATTGCCAAAGGAGTCTGTAACACACACAAATATATATACACAATTAAGAGGTCCTAATCTGGAAGAATTCTGCTTTTGATCTAGAGTGTCTCAGTTTTCAAAGAGGGAAAAATTATTATGAAATTTGATCATATGAGAAAGCAGATAGAGAGATTCTGAAAGAATTGAAGTTTGCAACAGTTTTAAAGACTTCCTGTTTGAATAAAAATTAAGAGATTTCACCTAACTAGTTTTGTTCTTATAAAAATCAAATTACATTTCTTTTAATTTATTTTTTTCACCAACACTAAAGTGCAGCTATTAAACATGATTTTGAAATCTTCTAATTATCTAGATATGAGGTAGAGTGATTGAGAGAAATATGGTTATCATTACCAGATTCTGCTGAGCTGTTAAAAAAACAAAACTGCAGACATTACTAAACACAAAGTAATGACCTCCCCTCTCTAACATGTGTGGGACAGGCCTGTGGACTTATCAATATGCAGAGACGGAATCTCTAATTTGTATGCTATCAGAGCCACTGGAAAAATGTGATGAACAGTAATATCTCTGCCTCCTAGGTATGGGAATGTTTTAAGTTCTAACTGCAGAAGCTGAATGCTGTGGTTAGAGCATGGATTTTGGAGTTAGAATTGGCTCTGATCCTTATGATACCACTTACTGTTTACATGACTTGGGTCTCAATTTCGTTGTCTGTTAATTAGGACAAAATCTCTACCTCACAAATTTACTCTGAAGATTAAGTAAGTTACTATGTGTAAAAGACTTAGTATATTCTATAGAAAAATGACATCAGCTAAAATATGGAAGCAATCTAAGTGTCTATCAACAAAGGAATGCATAAGAAAGGTGTGTATATATACATATATATACATATATATACATATATCCACACAATGGAATATTACTCAACCATAAAAAATGAAATTTTGTCATTTGCAACAACATGTATGAACTTAGAGGATATTATGATCAGTGAAATATATTTGAGAAAGACAAATACTGTATGCTTTTACTTGTATGTGGAATCTGAAAAAATAAAACAAATGAACAAATAGAACAGAACAGCAACAGACCAGAGATAAAAAAAACTAATGGTTATCAGAAGGGGGAGGGATGAGGGGAGGGGCAAGATAGGGGAGAGGGGAGTAAGAGGAACAAAGTACCAGGTGTAAAATAAATGAGATACAAGGATGTACAGCACAGGGACAATAAGCAATAATTTATAATAAGTGAGATACAAGGATGTACAGCACAGGGACAATAAGCAATAATTTATAATAAGTTTAAATGGAGTATAACCTATAAAAATACTGAATCAATCTATGATACACCTGAACCTTACATAACTCTGTAAATCATCTATACTACAACCAATAAAAGACAAAAAGAAATCAGTCAATACTGGGTGCTGATCACAAGAGTAGTACCAGTAGTAGGAATAGAAAGGGGAGTAAAATAGCAGTATGGCAGTGAGAAGAATGATCTTTAGAGGTGACCACATGAGTCTCTTGAAAAACAAAACTCCTGGGATCAAGTAAACCAAGTGGTTGGCATATTAATAGAAATCTTAATAGAAGGACTGAACTGGAGTCTTAGTGGGTAGCAGTAGAGGCACTTGAAAGAAGTAAAAGATATAGAAAAAGAAGCAAGCAGTTTTGAAAAACTTCACTTAGTCAAAAATACACCTGGAACAAATATTGCCATGTTTTCCCAGATGGTTAAGGACGGACATTTATTTTACATAAATTAGGCTGCTGTGATCTTGTGGTAACTAATTTAATAAAAACCTGGTTGGGTTGATATTTTGCATGGTTATAGCTTGAAAAGCAAATATCAACTTTTCTCCCTTGATTTGGTCAAGGTCAATAATATGATAGTTAATGTGCTGAAACAAGTCAGAAAAGAAAATAAAGTTCTGGTACTAAAGTTTCATTTAATGGGGTTATAGGCCCCAAATCCACATGATGGTCTTTAAAAAAATCAATTTTCTATAACCAGCTGCAATGTATCCTCACTACCTATATTCTCAATATCCTTTTCTCTGAATTAATGAATAAAATTCCAACAAGGTAAGTAAAACAGCATCGGATACTCAGTAGTCTGAAGAGATCAAAATATGCTTAAATACAAAAATTGGCCCGACATACTCTTAAGCACAATAGTATTAGCACTTAGTTGTAAATCTTCCCATGCTAGGACTGTGGCGAGTGTGTGCTGAGGCTGAGACAGTGGTAGGTTAGGAAAGATAGAAAACGGTCATTTTTATCAGTTGACTTTTACACCCAACTGAAGCTCACTGTCCTCTAGATTATTGGTAAAAGAAGACCCAGAATTGGCTAAGTCAGCAAAGGAACCTGGCCTTTCGTTTGTTGATTTGACATTTCCCGTTGCAGACTGAACACGAACTGTATTTCCATATTGAATATCATCTTGAGATAGAATTTCCAGGAGGTCAAGTATGTAAGAGCTCTGAATTAAAGTCAGAAAAATTGGATTCATGTCTTAGCTTTTTTTCTTAAAATACCATGTGAACTGGGACAAGAAATACAATCTCATAATCTGAGTTCCTTCATCTGTAAAATGAATAGTTTAGATTAAATATATTTTGAAGGACCCCGCCAGCCCTAAAATTCTATGAATTACTAGGCAAGATAAAGCAATAATGTAATTTAATTATGGTCTTTCAGCCTAACTAGGTTGCTATAATCAGGAGGGCTCTCCTGAAATACATAATTTTCCTCTACTTCTGGATTGAATACATTATGCTTTCTAACACGATGGCATAATGGATAGTCCTAAATGCCTTCAGTCAAACAGATTCAAATTCCCTACAGTATGCAGTCATCTTGATTAAAATATCAACAGTTTATTACAGATGGAGTAGTTCTAAAACACAATAATACCTTTCGGGTAGCAGGTGTTCCTGCATTTTATTCACATGGCTAGCTAAAAAAGATGCAAAGGTATTTTGTTTCTCATTGAGGATAGATAGACATTTTACCTATGAAAACAAATTGTTGAACAAAAGTAAATTTTAAAATTCCTATTAATTTTTAGCATATTAAAAATGACATATTATCCATCATTAATTAACCCCATCAGAAAATAAGTGACCAGAAAAGTTTATAAAATTAAACATATTTGTAAAAACATGTTAACTTTCATGTTATAGAACTTTTTCTCTACAACTGAGCAACTGTTTCAGAGTCTGTTTTAAACCTTAGAGGGTTTATATCACTACTACCATATGATCCAGCAATTCCACTCCTGGACAAAACTATCATTCAAGAGGATATATGCACATGTTCACAGAAGTGCTACTCACTATAGCCAAGACATAGAAACAACCTAAATGTCCATCAACAGATGAATGGATTAAGAAGATGTGCTACAAATATACAATGGAATACTACTCAGCCATTAAAAAGAATGAAATAATGCCATTTATAACAATAAGCATGCAACATCAGATTCTCAGACCAAGTGAAGTGAGTCAGAAAGAGAAAGACAAATACCATGTGATATCACTTTTAGGTGGAATCTAAAATATGGCACAAATGAGCCTAACTACAAAACAGAAACAGACTCACAGATATAGAGAACAGACATGTGGTTGCCAAGAGGGAGGGAGGGGACAGTGGAATGAATGGGGAGTTTCGAATTGGTAGATGCAAATTACTACATTTAGAGTGGATAAGCAATGAGGTCCAATCAAGAGATAAAAATTAAAAAATAATTAAAAAATCAGAGGATTTAAAAAGCAATACATTTATTTTATTTTATTTTTATTAGTATAGTTGATTTACAGTGCTGTGTCAATTTCTGCTATACAGCATAGTGAACCAGTCATACATATATATACATTCTTTTTTCATTCTATCTTCCACCATGTTCTATCCCAAGAGACTGGATATAGTTCCTTGTGCTGTATAGTAGACCTCATTGCTTGTCCATTCTAAATATAATAGTTTAATACTGAATGTAAACAAGTTACAAGGTAGGTAAAAATTTGTGCGTGTTTTACATCTATAAAGCAGACTTCAAAGAAAAGAAAAAAATTAAAGTTAATTTCTCAATAAAATGCTTTTTCCATCTTCTTATAATTCATCAACCAAATTAAGATTCCAATATTACATTTGATTCAATTATATCTCTGTGGTGAAAAGTAGTCTTCAGGCGACTGAAAGCAAGAAATATAGAAGGAGAGTGTCATATATACAATATGTAAAATAGCACTGCTCTTTACTGAGTGTTTCCTAAAGCAGTAGCTTTGCTTTGTTGGGTTTCCCTGAATTCACTCCTTTGTCACAGGGTAAAGAACCACACATATGCATTATAAGAATTACTATTCATTTGTTTCCTTAAAAAGTGATTCCATGCAATAGAAATGGATATTAGTAAATCAGATCTCTATTTCATTATGAAGACTGGAAGATTCATTATTATTAGTGAGGAACACTGGGAATGGGGGTGAGGGATGAACACATAGGTTTGGTATGTAAACACCTGGATTCCAACTCCCATCTGTCACTGACAGGCTATGTGGTTGTAGGATAGTTAGATTACTTCTGTAAGACATCTTTACCATCTTTAGTAAAATGGGGCTCACTTTATTTAACTCAGAGGGTTGTGCTAAGAATTGCATGAAATCATACGTGTATTATTGTGGTTGCTATCTGTAATAAATGCTACCCTTTAAAACTATAGTGTCATTAAATTACTGGTCAGCGGTTGCATGCATTTTACATCTGATGTATGTATTTCAGACTTAGATTATGAATTCTCCAGATTAGACTTTAATGCAATGCATATAATGCATCACAGCCATTCCTTCACAATGACCATCCCAAACAAGGTTGTCCTGAGACCAGCAGTGGGCTCTGGGAGGGCACCACTGCTTTATTGCCACTCCTTCATCCATCGGTCCCTTCTCTAAAGAGCTGAGAGAGACATAAGGATTAAAGCTTCAAGGCTTTGCCTTCAAGATTTTATAACCTATCCGTTGGAATAGAATAAATACAAAAAAACAGCCAATGAGCAGGAAGAATTTCTGGAGCTGTAAGGGACACTCAGAAAAGAAATAATCATGGTGGGCAAAAGTGGTCAAGCAAAATTTTGTGAAAGGCTGAATCCACCAGATTGTGTAGGACTTGGCATGGAGGGAAAAAAGGGGAACACAGAAGGAGGCATTCCTGAGAAAAGGCAGGAGAGACTGGACTGGGAGAAACACATGCAGAAATTGGGACCATTTTAAAAGATGAGGAGCAAACAAAGAAAGAAAAGGCAGCATCCCTGCTCCTATTGCGTTTGCCATCTGTCCAGGATGACTTGCAACTAATGAGCACGGTAAAATCCAGCATGATTCCACACAGAGGGATGCCTAAGAAATACTTTGTAATGATGATCAAAGATATGTATGATGTTAATTATCAACATGAAATGATTACCCTAAAAGCCATAAAAACAAAATCAATATATGTTATGAAGATTTCCCTCCTTTGTAATAAATGTCACTAAATAATAATAGGCATTTAAAAAAAATAAGTAATTTTTTAGTACCGTAGGAAGACAGATCTTTTCAAATACTGTCAAATGTCCATAGGAATCAATTGCAGGAATCATGGGAGCTCATCATGACTGTATAGTAAAACTCATATCTCAAAATAGTTTTATTTTACATTTTACAGGAATATAAAGTTTTTACTATAAGAAAGGAGAAATGTAACTATAAGTGAAGCAAATAAAAGCAAAATACAGCATAGCAAATCCTTCCCCAGTACTGTTGAAAAAAGAGACAACAGGCTCAAAATGGAGTCACTTGAGCTAAGCCCCATGACAGCAAACTGACTTAACACCTAACCTAATTTCAGTTTAAACCTCCATTAGGAATGTAATCTCAGTGGGTCAGCACTAGGGAACTGATCAACCCAACAGGATCCTTCCATCCTCCTCTGGAGGTAGAACTTCCCTGAAAAAAGACATTCTTTGATAGTGATTTCTTTGCTCTACTCCCTTTCTGCCTTTAAAAGCATTTTCTTTTCTACAACTCAGCAAACCTCTCTTCTATTTGCTAGATGGGATGCTGCCCAATTCATAAACCATTCAATAAATCCAATTTGATCCTTAAGTCTACTCAGTTGAATATTGGTTATTTAACAGTATAGAACCTTTAAACCAGTATCACATTCAATAGACTACTGGCAAACTACTCCTGTAAGAACTTTAAGCACTGAATTTCAGTAAGTTTCCCTATTTAAATACAAAAATAAATCACTGTGGTAGTTGTTGTATGTATTTTATTATGCAGGCTTTTCTGCATTATGATAGAAGAGTCCTAAATTGTAAAGTTAACAGATTTCAGATAAAACATGGACTATGCAGCCATTATCTATTCAGACATATGAGGCCTTTGACATTCTGGTCAGGCTATCAGAGCTAGAGCATTTCATGTGTGATGAAACAGTAATGGCCTCTAGAGCATGCTTTTAGAGTAAAGCTTTCTTAGAATTCTAACTAGATTCTTAAAATGAACACATACATGTCTCTGCCTCTCTGTCTCTGTCTCTCTCTCACACACACACACACACTTCATCTCCTTTTTGCTGCTGCTGTAACTTGCCGTAAAGGTATAATATGAACCAAGTCTCATTAATATTAATACATATGCTTTTACTTTGCTCCCTGAACACTGTCACTTTGTTAAACTAAATTAAAGCCTTGACAGAAACATCCAATTAATCCGCAGTAAGAAAACGCGTTACTGTGTCATAATGACTAAGCAGTTCAATGCAGTCATACCTTGATCACTGTCCTGAGCGGCCAGTCCTTTGTACAGTATGCTCAGAACCAGAACGTCCACTATTAATCCCCTTAATGACTGCTCATATATGAGTTAAAATGGATAGCTGCTCTCCTTTAAGATGCACAGTCTAGTTTCTTTTACTGAGAAGGATAGGGAAGGAAATGCCTAAATAAAGAAACTTGTGTGTCTTAGACAAATTGCTATCATGACAGAAGCAATTTGTGGTTGTGAGTCTGGAATTCACTCACAACCACAGGATATGACATTGAGCTCAAAGCTGGTACCCATGTCCAGATCACCAAACTCTACAGAGCATCTGAACTCCAAGTAGTAGCTCTGTCTGATGGTGGGAAGCTTCCCAGGGCCACGTAAACAGAGTTGGATGAATTCCCTTTGGCCATGTGCTGCCTAAAGTGAAACCTCACTAAGCTCAGTGGCATCTCAGGTCAAGATCCTACCTTAATGAGGACCTGAATGGACCCCGTAGCTTTTTCAGATATAAAATACCAGAAGCTCATGGTGCAGGCTGCGCTGGCTTCTTTCCACAGACCACTCTTGAGGTGTGCTTCCTCACCACGAACACCCACAGGAGTAGCCTCCAGACACAGGAAGTGCCCTGGGAACAAGATGGGATTCAGATAAGACAAAAAGAACACTGAGGGAATTGTTTTAGCTCTTCCATCTTAGTTAGGGTTTTTAATTACATTTCATATGATCTGAACTACCAAAGGTATTTCCACTTGAAAGAGAAAGGAAATCTAATAGCCTTGCCTCCAGCTCACTGACAGAACAATTTCCAACTGTCTGTGCTTTGAGCAAAGAACTTCACAGTATGCAGATTAACTGATCTGACAGGATATTTGCGCCATGGAATCAACAAGATAGTTATAGAAATCATTTCATGGACTCCCTTAAACTATCCATTTATTGTAAAACAAGGCAAAGATTGCCTATAAAATACAGAGAGATCTGACAGGTTTTCAAAAATGCAGTCATCTATTGAGTACATGAATAAAAATGTTGAGAATTTTTTGTCTTTTGTCTTTTTAGGGCCATATCTGCAGCATATGGAGGTTCCTAGGCTAGGCGTCAAATCAAAGCTGTACCTGCCAACCTACACCATAGCCACAGAAAAGTGGGATCTGAGACCTAAGACCCAAGACGTAAGACCTGAGACCCAAAGTGTGTCTGTGACCTACACCACAGCTCACTGTAACACCGGATCCTTAACCCAATGAGCAAGGCCAGGGATCAAACCCATGTCCTCATGAAGAGCAGTTGGGTTTGTTAACCACTGAGCCCTGATGGGAACTCCTGAGAATATTAATATACAATGTACAAGGAAAGATACTGAGTTTTCTGCTGTATATTCAGATACCAAAATGTTTCATGCATACAGAACTGAGTGTTTGAACGGGACTCAAACATTTGTTTCTTTGGGATGGCTGGTATGCCTTGGAGAGCTCTGTTTTATCACAGGTCTGTGAAATTTCAGTAGACACCTTATTCCTACTCTGTAGTATCCAGGAATTCAGGGTCCCTTCTTTATTCTGCTAACGTCTTTTGTCTCTTGATCAATGAATCTAAGACTTGACCTCAGTCCCCTGCAAAAATGAGCCATACCCAGCACCTTGTACATAAGTGATCTTACAGTTCCATCTGCATGGTACCTTTCCAGCTTTCTAATTGCTTTCCCTGTCATACACATCATCTCGTTTGATCTCTAAAATCCCTGTTTAGTACACAGGGTAAACTCTATTATTTCCATTGGACAGATGAGAAATTTGAGAATCTGAAAAGTTAAATGATGCTAATGAGCAAATGAGTGGCATTTTTTTTCTTTTTAGGGCCACATCTGCTGCATGTGGAAGTTCCTGGGCTAGAGGTCAAATGGGAGATGCAGCTGCCAGCCTATGTCATAGCTACAGCAACACCAGACTGAACCACATTAGTGACCTACACCGCAACTCAGTGCAACACTGGATCCTTAACCCACTGAGCTGGACCAGGGATCGAACTTGCAACCTCTTGGATACAAATCGGGTTCATAACCTGCTGAGCCACAATAGCAACTCCACTGAGTGGCAGAATTCAACATTATTGTTTACAAGTATGTGTCATTTAGGAACAGTACCTGATGATAGCATATTGTATCATCCATCTACAATTATAAAAATATATTAAGTTTTAATTACTTACTATTATATGTTAATTTGTGTCCCTCCAAATGATGTGAAAGCCCTAATTCCAGTTCCTGTGAATGTGACCTTATTTGGAAATAGGGTCTTTGCTGATGATCAAGTCGAAACAGAATTATGAGTGTGGGGCCTTAGTCCATTAAGACTGTTGTAAGAAAAAGGGGAAATTTAGACCCAGAGATGGACCAGCAGAGAGGGAAGACAATGCAAAGACAGAAGGAGAGCACCATGGGCAGCCATGTGGTGTCGGAGGTTACCGGAAGCTAGGTGAGAGGCATGGAATAGACGACTTTCCCTCACAGACCCCAAAAGGAACCAGCTCTACTGACAACTTGATTTCAGACCTCTCACCTCCAAGACTGTGAGACAATAACATCGGCTCTGACACCAGCCAGTCTGTGCACTTGGTCATGCAGCCCTGGGAGACAAACAGGCTCCTGAAATGCTGGACTTATTCACCCGGCACCACGGTGGTCTCCTAGATGCTCTCAAAGACAGCGTGATGCTCGCCATGAACATGACCAGAGTGTCAGTAACACCCTAATAACCTACCGTTTTCATTTCCAAGTGTGTGGTCTCTGGGAGGCCGCAGGCTTTGAAGAGAGCCAACCTCCAAGACCCAGTCAAAGTTTTCAGCCAGGGAGTTCTGCCAACCACACCAGCCTTTTTCAAAAGTACAAGAGCTCCCACATTCATTTTCATCAGTGTAATCTCCACAGTCATCTACAAAATTACAGCTTTGCTCCGGTTTGTAACATTTGCCATTCTGACATTCCTGATAGCCATAGGGACAGGAACCTAAAAAACAAAAGAAAACAAAAGGATGAAGAGACATTCCGTACACATTAGTGAGATTAAAAGGTAGTAAGAGGAGAGTCACTTGCCTACAGAAACACAATGTTCTTACAGGTTTGGGGTGCCCGATCCCCACCTCTCTCTTTCCCAATCACTTCCAGGGTCCTGCCTATAGATCACTTGCAAGCATCATTCAAAATGAAAAAAAAAAAAAAAAAAACTTAAGTTTAATTTTATTCATCTAGGAAAGTACCCCAGTTGACCTCGAATACAGCATTTCCTGTAAGCTACACTCAAGGATATGAATTAGATCTGAAAGTTGAGCGAGGCTTTCCATTTTTAATCCTGAAACAAAATCTTTAGGGTAGTAAGAACTTATGTATGATGAGGTGTTTGAAAGTACATTCCATTAGCAACCATGCCTCCAATATTTATCAGAAGTCAAACACGTTATGATACTTCCTCAGAAGAAGGTGCATGAATATACGAGCAATATCCAATTCTCCAATAGAATTTTCTTCTCCAAAACACTTATTTATTTGTCAGTTGTTTGGAATTTTAGCAGCAATTTCCTTACAAAGCAATGGCAACCAGAAAGAGTTTTTTACCAAGTTTAAGATAAAGAGCAATGCAGTTGAACACTGGGTTTGAACTAATGCTGACACTTATCAATTACATGACATGGATCATACCTACACCTAATGAGCTTTAGTCTCTCTGTATAAAAAGAAAAAAACATAATAGTAAAACCGAGAGGAGTTAATTAGAGAAACTATCACTTATATGTGCCTAGAACAGTGTCTGGCCCTTCATAGGTAATCAGTAAATACCAGTCAAAAAATGAATCAAAATGTGTTGGAAATGATAAAACAGTTCAGTATGTGCAGAGAGTGACAATATTCCAGGAGGAAAAGTTGTTCAGAGATCCACCTTGGGGCATCAGCCTCACATTTGCTCTGTGATGTTTAGAATTTTTTTTTTTTCCATCCCAACTTCTTCATCTGTCAGTTAGGGGAGCTGATAGTAATACTTCCCACTTCATTTCTAGACAGTAGCATCCATGGCCTGAGACACTGGTGGTTGACCACTGTTGGATTAGAGTTAGTAGGTAATTCAGGGATTTAAGGAAAGGTGTTTTGGGAATTGGAAACTCTTGCTGATAAAAGTTCATAGAGAAGTTTTCATATACTGCATCAGTCTCAAATTTTAGAAACTGATGGCTAAGAGGGAAGACGTGGAAGAAGGGAAATGGAAGGCCATGTAGAAACTATCCGGGAAAACTCAGATAGTCCTGAAAGCTCCTAGTCATTTTGTTTGCTAAGCTGTTCCTGGACTCTGCATTCAAGATGGCCTAATTAAATGGCCTTTGCACTTGCTAAGCCTTTGAAAATAAGTTTCAATCATGCATTCTGTCTCTAACAAAACTTTCTTGTCTGGGTTAATTGCTACCATTTTCCTGTCTTGCAGTGTGGGATTAAACTATTTTTTTTATTTAGGTGCCCAGTTCAGCTAGCAGACTGCGGCTAAGACAAAAGACCTTTAATGTTTCAATTACAGATCTTGACTCAGAATCATAACATTAAAGCATTTTTGACCTACACAGAAATGGAGATTACTTACACAAACCCTCTCATCTATATATGAGAACACTGAGGATTATAGATTTTAAATGACTCGCTGATTTTTCAAGAGCAGAAATGCAACCTGGACCCAGGCCTGTTGTCGCCAGAATTATTTTTTAAATTCATTGACTTGAATAGGTCAACTATTACAAGACACAAGATCACCAAGAGATGGGTGGTGTTGACTACCAGACGTATTATTTACATGGATCTGTTGAGAACCTGAGAAATTACTAGATCACTTAATTTTATACCATTGATATCTGTATTGATTCTGTCAATTCCAATTTGTGCAGTAAAAACAAATTTACTGGTTTTAAAGACGCTTTTCGCTAAAGCGCCTGGATCAAGCCACAATCTTTTTTAAATCAAGCAAGAAAATAACTTGGACATGTTTCTAAATAGAAACATATAGAGCCTGATATATTATACAGTCAATATAGCTAATATTTTAAGATAGTCACAATGATTTTTATATTTCTAAAACATAAATACCTGCATAATTAAAGAATATAATAATTCAAATATTACACAAGTTTAATTTTGAACGGAAAGCCCTCTATGTTAACAAAGTTCACTGCTATAACGCACTCTACCATTCTATGCATAAAATAGCATGCACAATTTTTTGATAAATATCAAGGGAAATTATTGGCTAATGTTATTTACCTATTTATAAATTATTTTTCATGCTTCTTGTTTAGTCTAAAGAAATCAAGCTACTTAAGAGTAGGGTGTATATCTTTAAATGATTCTAATATTAAAGCTGTTAGGAAATTGTGTAATTTTGATTTTTACAAAAAAAATATTGTTTAAATTAGGTCCTCTTGAGCAGCTTAATTTTGCAAGAAAGAATAAATTATTGTTAAAAACCTCCCTTGTAAGCCTCAGAGATCAGAAACTTAATATGCTTAAATCCCAACTCTGATTCTTCCCCTTCAAACTTTCTCATTGAACAGTCTTTCTCATCTGTGTTCATGGAAACTCTATTACTCCAGTTATTCAGAGGAAAAGAAATTTTTTATAGGGAGCTCTGCATATTAGCATCAGGCTCCACTTTTTAATGTTTGACTCCACTGCTGACAGCCCTTCCCTTTGTGTTCCACACCTGGGAAAGCTGATAAGGAAGTCCAGGTGCTCCCCCTGTTGGTAGGAGATTCAAACCACACAAGCCCCTACCTGTGCACAGGAATCCTCATCCTGGTCCCACTCCCTAACCACCACAAAACTCTAAACCAGTTTCCTTTCCTGGCTGTCTAAAACTACTTTTGGACATGCTGTCAGAAGGCAGGGATCATTCTATGACTGGATAGCTTAATAACACAGTTATAATTGGTTAGAAACAGCTTTCACTCATATGAATCAAGATATGAGAAAAGTTTGGTCACTCTGCTGAAACAAGGTTCCTGTTCTGTCTGCATTCAAGCACGCTTTTCATCTTGCTCCATCATGGTACCAGAGTGGCTCTGTGGAATGCTGATCCTCTGTGAAACTGTTTACATTAAACAGGAGAAACACCAGCTCAGAGCAACCCAAAGGCCATGCTGACAGTTCTGGGCCAGGTCCTGGATATCAGGGGCTGCTTTTCTTTTTCTCAATTTGCAATTCTATTTATGTGGCAAGAGAGTTCAGTGGGGTAGCAAAGCCTTCCAGGTGAAATGAGGATAGACAATAAAACCCTTCTGGTTATTATGTTTGCTGTAGGTAAAAAAGAGAAGATTAGTTGCTTCAGGAGATGCTGAAACATTTTAAAGATCTTCATATTCATTATTTTTAAAGCCTCTTAATTTTTCCCCTTATTAATTTGCAGCAAAACCTTGAAAATGCCAAGTTGGTGTGGGATGTATTTTAATGTTAGCATGGAAGGAGATGATATGTGGAAAGAAATTCCATAAAGCCTTAAAGAATTGACAAAAAACAAAAAAAAGCAAGTGGAAGAACTGTGATTTGCATTAAGAAAAGGAAAAACATGGAAAGAAGTCTAGGTAGAGAAGAAGGCTCCAGGTTTTAAGGAGAAAGACCTAACATGATTCCAATTGGCTATGACTCTAGTTCAGAACAACAGCGATATGCATTTATATAATTCCTGGGCAATGTCTACAAGCCACAGGCTCAGCCCTCAGCTGGGAACAACCTGCCAACTGATTGAAATACCCGGCTTATACCCTCCATTTTCTTCCTTCCAAACAGTAGCAACCTAAATATTCAAAGAGCACTTTCTAACAAGTCTTGATCAACACGATAACATTTACACTAACAAAATTACCAAATGATGTTCATTCAAAAAGATAGTTTCAGAAGTTCCTGTTGTGGCTCAGCAGGACCTGACACAGTACCTGTGAAGATGCAGGTTCAATCCCCAGATTCACTCATTGGGTTAAGGATCTGGTCTTGCCATGGATGTGGCATAGGCCTGTAGTTGCAGCTCCGATTTGACCCCTAGCCCAGGAACTTCCATAAGCAGCAGGTGCAGCCATGAAAAAAAAAAAAAAAAAAAAAAGGAGGCATTTTAAGAATGATTTATTCCTCAATTTCTTACTCAATTTTAACAGTTAACATTTAAGAAATGTTATACTAACAGTACACACCTACATTCAACTAATTCTAATGCTATACTAGAAGAACACAAATAAAAAATATAAAGGAACTCGTGAAGATAAATGTTCCTTAATAACTCTGACGTGAAAGAAATTTCTGATGCCTTGGTGGTGAACAACTTTTATATCTTGAGTTTGAAGTGTATCTTATGTAGTAAGGCAAGAAGAGTTTGATCATTAAACATCATCATTTCCTGAATTCTTAAATTCAACTATGAGGGAAGGGGTTGAAAACAGTCCAGTGGGTTATTTCTGCTGTCAGGAAATGTAAAATATAATAATCCGTTATTGTCTTTCAGTGTACCCAGTAGAGGCTTGAGTATTTAAGGAGAATTGTTTTTGTCTAAGCCATCACAAATAGAGCTGCCACCATAATATAGAGCTAGAACTAGAAATATGACCTAGGGATAAAACTGAAGATCAAAGTCACTTTAGGAAAATTCCATTTTGTACTTTTACAAAATCAGATTTTTCAATCCTTCCTTTCATGGTTTTTGACAATCCAATATTAAATAAAAATCTTTCATATTTTTCCAGTATTCTATGATTACTTATGTGATTTCATTTTTTCTTTTTTAAGCATTTTAAACTTTGATGCACCTGAAATTTGCTTTTACATATGTATGAACATTAAGATTTTTAAAGTGAAAAAGAGGAATACATAGACATGTACACATATACATGTGCTGGAGTATTTATTGAATATCTCTGGAAAGATACATAAGCAGTGAATAGTCACTCTGGAAATGGGAACATAAAGACAGAAATTAAAAGAAAAATTTGTTTTATTCCATGCTTTTTTTTTATGAGTTTAACATGGAATGAGTGGCAAGAAATGCTGACAATTTTCTGGATGCCGTGTGGCAGAGCCAACACTCTCCACTCTGGATGGCTGTGCAAGAAATGCTAAAATGAAGGGAGAACCAAATTTTAGTTTACAAAAGGAAATACAGGGAATGAAATGCTCTGTGAAAATATCTAAGCTCTGTACTAAATTTGAATTCGTTTATAAGATGCAAAAGGTTGAGTCAAAAGGGAAAGTTATTGATGATAAAAGAGGACTCAGGAGAAACCCAGTTGTCGTGCTTGATCCCTGTTTCTCCCTTATTTCCCATATTCGATCCATCACTACCAGATTCTCACTTTGCCTTCAAAATATCTCTTAAATCATCCACTTCATTCAAGGGACACTTGAAAGAGAGCAGGTCCCTGTGGGGCTCCTGGGCACTCAAGCCTTTCCATGTCCCCCATTTCTTGGTTTTAGGGAATAAGCTTCAGCTTCCATGAGGTGACGGTGCCAGAGTTCCAAAGGGCAGGTTCAAACAGGTACTAATCAGGGAAGGGCGGGGATGCAGAGACAAGGGAGAAGCAGTGCAGAAACAATACTGCAGATTTTGGGCAGGATCCTAGTTCCTCTTCAAGGAACAAACATAACAATATCTTTGAGTTCTTCTGCAGAACTAAAGGCCCCAACAAAGGAGAGCCAGAGAGGAGAACCACCAGAACCAGTCCTGGAGTCACTAAATACAAACTCTGAAGAAAAATGAAAGCTTGCATCTACCCGATCCTTACCTGTGGCCCTATGTTCTACTCCCAAACTTTAAAACCACTTTCTAATCTCTCCCAAGGGAGGGCACAGTCTTTAGGGCATTAGCCTGCTGTGACCTTCTTTGCCTGGCAAACCAATAAAGCTCTTTTTTTCTCCTATGCCCCAAACTCTTTCTCTGTGTTTCTGTTCAGCACTAGTGAACAGAGGCTGAACTTCGGCAACATACTCACCCCTCTCCTTGACTAATGAAATATTTTCCTCATTGACTGCTCTGCATCTACTCTGGTCCTCCTAAAACTCATGTCCTACATTGCAAGTCCAGTGCTGTTTTCAAAATGCAAACTAGATCACCACCCTGCTTGAAAGGCTTTACGGGCTTCCTATCACAGTTATGGTAAAGACCAAGTTTGCTGAAGTGACACAGAATTAACTCAGAGTCTGTTTGCAACTCACCTTTTCAGCCTCCTCTCCCATTATGCGCTTCCTCAACTCTCCACCACTAACCTACTGGCCTTTGTCCAAACCCTCCAACCACAGATATGTGACATAAGGACCACCTGCCTCCAGAGCCCTCCTCTTGAAAATCTTGCAGATTTCAGCTCAATCTCTACTTCCATCAAGAAGCTTTGATTGGCCAAATCTCTCCAAAGAAATCTCTTATCATACCAGGCAACTCTTCTTCCAAGGACTTTAATAACACTGTGCTGTACTTGTCTGCATGGTCATTTGCACTATGACTCTTTCCACTGCTACTCTACAGGGCCAACAGGGGATAGATATTGGTACGTACTTAGAAGTGCTCACTGTACATTTGTTGGATTAACAAAAGAAAGAACGAATGAACAAACTGAATAAAGCAATGAGGAGGGCACATAGTGAATGGGTGAGAGCTTTCTAGGAGATGGCTGACTGGAAGACGAGTTGATACTTTGGTTGTTGGACAGTGAGGACAGGGAAAGGGCTGTGACTAGACTGATGAACTTTCAGATACCAAGACTGAGGGTATTACAGAGAGTCAGTCACCTTTGACCTATTTGCTGTGGTAAAAATATCAAACATTTCTGTTTCTTTCTTTTTGTTTTAGATAGTGACAACAGCTATTTGGTGGTTCAAAATATAGATTTCCAATACTTTAAGCATAGATTTACCTATTCTGCCTATAAACAGAATTTTATAGTCATAGTCCAAATTTAATACTACTTTTATGTAATTTGATCCTATAATAACGTAATTTCCACTTGTAAACCCTGCTGACCTGGTTAATAAAAATTCTATGTAAAGAAACTGAGGCAATTATCTAATTCAAAGGGGAAAATAAAACAGACAATCTAAGCTAAATTCTATTAGTAGGAAGCAAAACAAATCCACAGTATTTGTTTGCTTAAATGCTACTCCCATTTGTGCAGTGTATTATGTTTAAAATTAATTAAACTATGTTTGAATTTGTTTTAGTTTATGTGTTTTTGACCTCGTATATATCATTCAGAATGAGTAGAGTACAAAATCCTTTTAAAACCAGATTGAAATATAGGCTCCCTCTCCTTAAACTATGTATTATCTAACTAGGGTTAAACCAATTTTCAGTATTTGTGTGTGTGTGTATGTGTTTGTATGTGTGTATATTACATAATTCATACATATTACATATGCACATGTGTGTATATTTTGTGTATGCACATATGAAAGCATTACATATATGAATTTGCACATGTACTAAAATATGGTTAAAATGATTGAAGAGCAATTTTCAAGTAAGTGGTAAAATCAGTCATAATGGTAACTACTATTTATTAATCACCTCCTATATGTTGTGCTTTGTGGTAGGCGCCTTATGACTATTGTCTCTAATCCTCATAATGACATTGTAAGAAATGCTGTCTTCATGCTCAAATGTCGCAAGCAAGGATAAGAAGTTTAAAGTGAAATTTCCAGTGTTATAAAATCAACATTGCAATATGTATAAAATAATATATACAATATACACTTAGATATATATATGTAAAATAGTATATATACTAATATATATGTCTCATATCTCCTATACATGTGTAGTATATGCCTGACGAAGTTAACTAACATCATTAAATTTATCACACATATACAAAGCAAAATAATACCATATTAATAATAGGTTATAATAGCCACTGATAGAATCATCAAATGTTTAATTTTGTCTGGCTCTGTGGTAGGCATCTGCTGTACATTACATCCTGTCATTGTCAAATCACCCCACTGGTACACTGAACATCCATTATGGTTTGGTGCTAGGACAAGACCATTTATCTTATGTTATCACTTAATCTGATGAACGCACTCCAATCCAACATGCTCCAGGGAAAGGCTAAAAGCCGTAGCCTTAGATGTCATTTGAGCTGTGAATTTTGGTTGGTTGCTGGGCCACAAATGATTCTCAGGAGTGTAACGGGAAGAGTAGGGCTGTTCCATTCCTTAGTGTGTGAATGAGAAGAGAGAATATTCAAAGCCCCTCGTTTGACACTGAATGGGCAGCAACAGTCATGAACATGGGAGTCCTGAGTGCATCATATCACTTCCAGATTTGTAGGAGAATCTTCAAACAAAGTGTAAGATTAACAGATGAAGGAGTCAAAATGGTTAGAACCATCAAATAGTTCACCTGGCCAACTCCAGCCCCTTGGACTGAGGGCAAGTCACTTTGTTTCCTAGCTTAAAGCTTGATGAGCTGATACCCATGTCAAAGAATGAATAAATAGGATCTCAAAGATTGTGCTAGGTATATTATACTAGTATTTTAATATTTTCTTTTTTATCAGTAAGAACTGAAGTGGCCAAACGAATAAGCTGATGGATTCAGAAGATAAAGAGAGCCTAGTACAATGAATGTAGTTACCAGCTTAGAACACAAAAATCACCCTGCAGAGTTAGAATAATTAGGCTACAGGATCACTGTGATGGTATTACAAAAGGGAGGCATAAGGAAACTAGAAAAAATCAATTTCCGTAAGATAAAGTCATACTATTTGCTTAGGAGAACAATAGTACGCCCTGATACAAGGCTGTAAAGAAATTTCTCTCATGGGTCTTGAGTATTTTAAAGTACATATATATTAAGAAAAATAAAAAGAAGTAAGCTAAAGCTAAGTAAGTGAACTAATCTTTACAATAAGCTTTCACTGGAGTTCTCATTGTGACTCAGTGGTAACGAATCCAAATAGTATTCACGAAGATTCGGGTTCGATCCCTGGCCCCACTAAGTGGGTTAAGGATCTGGTGTTGCTGTGAGCTGTGGCACAGACCAGCAGCTGCAGCTCTGATTCAGCCCCTAGTGTGAGAACTGCCATATGCTGCAGGTGCAGCCCTAAGAAGAAAAAAAATAAATTAAAAAAAAAAGCTTTCACTAAGACCAAACATTATCACAAGAGTCTTCATGTTATTGTTTCATTTATTCCTTCATATAGTAAAGGATTAGCAATAACCTCCTTTGTGCCAGGCACATTGCTCTGGCACAGGGAGTGTATAGCAATGACGACTAGAGTGTTTGTACCGATGCTGTATCTCCTCCAGTGGAGGACAGAGACAAGGATGGAATGTACCTTTACAGAGAGAATGACAATAGAGTGCAGGTGGAAGAAAGGGTGGCCTTTGTAGTTACCGCTAAAGAAATAACATTATAACATTTAAGTAGCGAACCCAAATAGAGTGAAGGAGAGAGCCATGCAAGGTGGCAGAGGGAATAAGTTCAAGGTCCCTGAACTTGGGAAATTGCTTAGATTCCTGGAGGGCCATTAAGAAGCCCATGTGGGAGTTCTCCTTGTGGTGTGATGGAAATGAATCTGATTAGTATCCATGAGGATGTGGGTTTAGTCCCTGGCCTTGCTCAGTGGGTCAGGGATGCAGCATCACTGCGAGTTTCCTTGGCAGTGCTGTAGGCTGGCAGCTGTAGCTCCAATTCAACCCCTAGTCTAGGAACTTTCATATGCTGCAAATGCAGCCCTAAAAAAGCAAAAAAAAAAAAAAAAGAAGGAGGAGGAGAAGGAAGAGAAGGAGGAGAAGGAGAAGGAGAAGGAGAAGGAGAAGGAGAAGAAGAAGAAGAAGAAGAAGAAGAAGAAGAAGAAGAAGAAGAAGAAGAAGAAGAAGAAGAAGAAGAAGAAGAAGAAGAAGAAGTAGTAGTAGTAGAAGAAGAGGAAGTCCATGTCGCTAGATCCTTAGGAGCATGGTTCTGAGCTTTGGGAGGAGAGTCAGAGGGGGCCAGGAATGGCCATGGTAAGGACCTTGGCTTTACTCTGAGATGGAGAGCCATTGGCAGATTCTGTCTGTAATTAATGCCACTCAGAGGAAAAAAAAAAAAAAAAACAGTCTTTGTCTGGCACATGAAAAAGAGTAGCATGACTATATAAAAGGAGATTCACTAGGAAGCAAATACAGTTAGGGAGGAAGTGGGTTCAGACAGGCTGGAATAAGAGTATTAAATAAGTAGTATCTGGAATTTAGTGAGTACTCAACACATGTGAGCTATTATCATTGTCCTTAGAAGGGCGGCAGGGTTGATGGTGAAACACAGCTAAAATTGGGAAATATTTTAAAGGGAGAGCCACAGAAATGTCTTATATATCCAAGGTGAACAGTCAGCGTGGGAGAAGTCAAGAATTGCTTTTAGGTTTTTGCTATGAAAAATTGGCTGAATGATGTAACCATTTATTCAAGTTTTTTGGGGGGGGGAGTGAAGAAAATTTGAGGCAGAGTAAAGTTCTATTATTATTTGCAAAAAAAGAGAAATTAATATCATACCAGATAATAATATAAATAGCCTTATTTTTATAGAACATTGACACATTATCTTAGATTTCCCTCATCTCAATTCCCAGGGAGATTGGAGACCAGGATTCCTTTATATGAATGAGAAAATTGAGCTTGAGGGAAGTGTAAATGGCTTCAAAGTCTATAAATCCGCCAAGACATATTACCACAAGATAGCATGCACTGGCAAATACTATCTCCCATTCAACAGTTCTCTCTGGAGGAAAATCATGCTGAATTTTCCTCTAAATTTACTGGCAAGTAACCGCATATGATATACTTTAAAAGAGAAAGAGGAAGAGTCATATGTTGGATGGAATATGTTGAGAAATGGAATGAAGGCTGAAAGAATGTAAGTAATGAAGGTAATCAAAGGGAAACAGAAATCATTTCCTCCTAAAACCTTTGAAAAATACAAGTAAAAAAAAACTTGAGTAAATATCGGACAAATAAAGAATCAATGGGAAAAAATCTGGACTTTTTTTTCAGATTGCTGCATAATCAAGATGCCAAAACTTTTGATGAATATAAATAAATATTTAAAGATATTTTGGGAAAAAATGAAAAATATCAAATTTAGGTCAACACATGCTTTGGTTAAAAAAACACCTTAATAGTCATTGCTTTCATTATTAGAGCAAAAATTAATTGAACACTAACCAACACTGGACATTTTATAAATATTATCTCTAATTCTCACAACATTGAAAAATAAATATTATCTTGATTTTATACCAATATTAATTAACTTGTGTAAATTCACATCTCTAGTATATGACACAGCTGGGATTTAGACCCAAATGGATCTAACATTAAAATGTGTGTTCTTTTTCATTTTAGCTTATTGCATAAAATCCTTGGCCAAATAGAAAAAAAAAAAAAACTAAGAAATCACAAGAAGCAAAAGACTACCCTCTATTTTAATGCAGTTTAAAATAACACCTATGTATACAGTTATACTAAAGGTTCACTGATAATGTAACTCACTCTATGATAGGAGAACTGACTGAAATAAGTGAACACAATGAAAGATAAGTGACACAGGGGGAGGTAACTCTGGGGTCACCAGTCATCACTTCACCCAAGCTTCACAGCGCAGCTGGATATTTAACTGCCTTAAAAATAAGAATAGGATCCATGGAAGAAACACAGCAAACAGAAAATGCCTTTCTAACAATTTACAAATGGCATGAATATTAAGGAGAAGTGTGATTCCCAGCATGCTTACAAATAAGAATTAAATCAACCTAGTCTGCGATCCAAACTAATATTTTTGTAGCACTTGATAATTTATGGAGCACTTTCCTATGTGTGTGCACCTGTGGAATTATACACACGTGTGTATGACCATACTTGTTCTTCTTCACCAAACTTGAAGAGAAATCATGCAGAGAATAAACTAGTCAATCAATGTTGGCACCAGAACTCAAAATCTATGTCATTTTGCTCCAAAACTCACGTATGGAATTAGTAGAGATACGACTGCAAGAGACTCTCAGGTATTGCTTCATGGTCAAAACATTTCCTCACTCCCCAAGATGAGATTAGTCTAAACTCTTGAGCACATCATTCAAGTACACCCACAAGCCAGTCCCAGCCCATCTTTCTGGCATCCTTATTTCAAGTCCTCACTACACCATCTGCCTTTCATTCAACCACATTATCTGTCCATTCCTTCAAACACACATAGACCTTTATGTCCCGGAGCCCTTGATCGTATCCTTCCTAGTTTTAAGTATACCTTTCTCTCTCTCCTTACAGGCTACTATCCCATTAGACTGAATGAATCCTACTTTACCAGAGCCCTCATTCTTTAGGGGGAAAAAAGAAAGAAACTGAATGTGGTAGTCTGAATAATGCATCATCCTCATGTTCCCGCCTAAATCTCTGGGACCTGTGAATACGTTTCTTTGTTGTGTGGATTGGGGGAAAAAAAGATGTGATTTTGGCAGATGTGATTAATGGTAAGCATCTTAGAACGGGACTATTATCCTGGATTATCAGAGGGGCCTAATCTAACCACAGAAGTTCTTAGAAACAAATGAAGAAGGCATAAGACTCCTCATAAGGAAGCACAAAAAGTGAAAAAGAGGCAGAAAAGAGTCCAGTCATAAGAGGGACATGATCCACCATTTCCAGCTTTGAAGATGGAGTGAGAGGTCCACTAGCCAAGGAATCCGGGTGGTCTCTAAAAGCCAGGTACCACCTGCAGCTGAAGCCAGCAAGGAAATGGGGACCTCAGCCCTACCAACACAAGACACTGAATCCTGCCAGCAGCCTGAATGAGCGAGGCAATGGATTCTCTCCTAGACACATCCCTGCAGACACTGTGATTCTCACTGTTGGGCCCATGTCAGACTTATGAGAAGAAGAGCTGGAAGATGAGAAATCGTTTTCTTTTAAAGCCACTGAATTTGTGGCATTTTGCTAATGGCAACCATATAAAACCAATACAGTGGGACAAGGATGTTGTTATTAGGCAAACATGAGTGTGAATCCCACTTCTATTTATGTGATTCTGGGTAAAAGTCACATTTTCACTGAATTCTATCATTTATAAAAGGAAGATAATCTTAAACACAAAAATGTAGCTAAAATGTCAAACAGTGCCCTGGTACACCATACATGGCAGACTATCAGCAAATGACTGCTGTTATCATTATTACTATTTTGATAACAGTAATAATCATATCATTATTACATTATGTTATTTATTATCTTGAGGGGACCCTCGTAACACTGATGTTTATCGTGATACTAAAGCACAATAGTAGGATTGTTTTTAAATCATTATTCATTTATAATGATGTCTTTGCTACTAAACCCTAAGCTTCTTACAAAAGAGCAAGAGGCTTATATTTGTCTCTGCATCACTAAAGCCTAGGATGTTTTCATATATCTACTGTCCACTCAATAAACATAAGTTGAATAGAACCAACGTGGAATATCCATCTAAGAAGTGTGAAGGTTTTTGCCTTTTTTTTTTTTTTTTTGCCTAGAAAAACTATTCAGTAATTCTCAGCAGAGGATTACTGGGAGTGACTGGAGGCAGTGAGACAAGTCAGGTTTCAATTAATCTCTTTCATTTGATACTTAACATATCAGGAAGCTGACACAGAGAGGTAAAGGGACTTAATTAAGGCTCTATTTTTAACTCTTAGCTGACAAAGGGTTAAAAAAAATTCAAGTCGATATTCTTTCCACTATATAGCATTGTTACCTATGGTTCAGAGTCTACTAGTGAACTTTAACATTGAATCCTAAAAAGCAATTATCTCCTGCCAGACAGTATCCACTTTTCAAAGTGCAATGGGAGATGAACTAAGGACAGCCTCCGCTGGTCCAGCTTCGTCTTCAAGGAAGCACTAATTCAGAGGACTGTAACTGAATTAGTCTGATCTAAGATCAAGTGCTGCTATTCCTGTGAGTCCATGCCTACAGTAGTTTCTGGTTACATTAGGTCTCATAAGACTAACGATATTATGAATAATAAAGAACCAAGTATAGGAGTTCCCGTTGTGGCTCAGTGGTTAACGAATCCAACTCGGAGCCATGAGGTTGCGGGTTCGATCCCTGGCATCGCTAAGTGGGTTAAGGATCCAGCGTTGCCATGAGCTGTGGTGTAGGTTGCAGACGCGGCTCGGATCCCGCGTTGCTGTGGCTGTGGCGAAGGCTGGCGGCTACAGCTCCTGTTAGACCCCTAGCCTGGGAACCTCCATATGCCGCGGGTGCGGCTCTAGATAAAGGCAAAAAAGACAAAAAAAAAAAAAAAGAACCAAGTATAATAATAATTACTGGAGGCCATGATTACAAGTAAGGATCATTAGCCTAAAAGGATTCAAAGTATCAAGGAGACACACCTCTCAGGAGCCAATAGCTGGTTCATCCATTCTTTCAGTTCATGTGATTGGAACAAAGAGACCACAGGCGCCTCCATCAGAACATAATAAGAATTCACCACTCATTATCTATGCCCCAACTTTAGTCTATACATCACTAAATAGTCTAATTACAATAAAATGAACTGTGGTGGGGCCTTATGGTTGTTTTTAGAACAATCAAACCAGGATGCAAATAAACTGGATTATATATTCAAATGCACTGAGGCAAAATATAAAAAATATATATTCTTTAAGAATTTTAAGAGTCAATTTAAATTCAGCTATAATAAATTATAAATTCTTTTAAAATATATATCTTGGGTTCGGGGCTGATTCACATAGGGTCTGTCAGGAAACATACAAGATTAAGACATGATCCCCGCCTTCTATAACCTTTAAGTCTTCCTAGTGGACTAAGACATTCACACGTGAAACATAAACAACAAAGACTGTGGTTGCTGATTACTACTGGTCTAAGGCAAGAGTCTTTCAGAGGAGTTATTGGGGCTGGACGGCTGCTGCCACCCAGTGGACATTATCAGCATTCAGTCTGACCAAGCCGTGGATAAACCAGGTCCATGCATCCTGGAGAAACTCCTGGAAGATTTACCAGGGTGCCAAAGTAGTCAAGGCTTCCTCTGTTGGAGAGACAGATGCGCCTGTGCTAAAGACGTACCTGTGACCTTTTCACACAAGGAAGACACAACTGTAGAACCAAATGAGAGTCTCTCTTGAGTATATACCATCTACATCTCATAAGAGACTACTGAACCTTTCCAACCCCATGGATAGCACCTGAGTGGCCTCCAAAACCAATATGGGAATATCTGGACACAGTGTTACCTAGAAATCCTGTGAAAAGTACTTGGTCTCCAAAAGTCCCCAAGAGCAGGCCAGTATCTGTTTCTCCAGTGAATGTATTGGGTAGACCTTCGGGGAGGTAGAAGCTGCCTCCCTTTGCCAGAGGCTCTAATCAGTGTAGTTATCAGTAATAGACACCTGCAGTTCAGAGGGGGCCTTGGGGAATACAGGATCCAGGAAGAAGGCTGCCAGGACAGCCTGCAGCATTGTTTCTAGCATTGTGTGCTGCTTAAGACCTCAGCTAGTGCCTTCTCTGGTCACTTGTACAAAATCCCTAGATGGGACAACGTTGTCCCTAAAACTCGGACGATCTGATTAAGTGGTCTTTCTTTGGGGGAACAGGCACAGGGCAAGTGCATTTTCCTTTCCTATCTTAGGGATCAGTCTTTGAGCCTGAGCCTACACTGTTTCCCAGAATTTGACTTGGGTGTCGAGACTTGTGAAGGGTCTGAGATTTTACCCTAACTGCAAGTTAATAAATTAGCTTGTCATAGTTGTATAGATGCTATTTATGAGAAAACAGAAGTTTCCTGGGTCAGAGATGAAGGACAGTTTACTATTCACAGTAATAGAAATAGCCAGAGTATTGCCACTGCTTTTTTTTCGTCTTTTGTCATTTTAGGGCCACACCTGCAGCATGTGGATGTTCCCAGGCTAAGGGTCTAATTGGAGCTACAGCTGCCAGCCTACGCCAGAGCCACAACAACGCAGGATCTAAGTTGCATCTGCAGCCTACACCACAGCTCACGGCAACGCCAGATCCTTAACCCACTGAGCGAGGCCAGGGATCGAACCTGCAACCTCATGCTTCCTGTTCAGATTCATTTCTGCTGAACCACGACGGGAATGCCTATTGTCACTTTTTGCATGCATTGGTTCACCGAATTTCAGTTTCCACAGGATGATATGAAGAATATATAGGACCTGTATGAGTAGGTGGTTGCTCTATAGAACTTTGAGCATAAGGAACATGAATCTCCATCATGGGCAGTAAATATGACCACCTTTGGCTTCAGGAAGAGAAACTTGACATTCCAACACTGTTGGCAAACCTAAAGTTTGATTTGGAGGGAGACGATGTTTGTATCTTCCAAGGCTGTTTATTATACAAACATCCTCATAGAAACAGTTCCAAACAAAGAACAGTCAGTGCCATGCTTTGCAAAATGTGCAGAAATGCAAGACGTCCATGGAAAATTGTCTCTCAACACTGGGCTGTTGGCCCCTAATATTTCACCAGTGTTAAGGAGTCATTCCTGGGGTCTCAGGTGAGTCAGTATCCACTCAAAAGCCATTGTCATCTATTCTTTTTGAGGACTTTCAGCATTATATCGTGAGTAAAATGGAACCCATTAGCCTGTAAGGACAGTATTATTTTTTTTTCTATTTCTCAGTCTATCCATTGGTGGCAAACAGGAGAATTCAAACACTCTTGTTGCTTGAAACAAGAATGTTCATAACTTTGATGAGAAATGCTTGTATACAAAAAGGCTGGTCCTGGAGCAATTACGATATATGCAGAAAATGAATAAAGTGAAAATATAAATATTAGCCAAACTATCACAAAATATTTTAAGTAGTGTAGTAGAAAGACAGAAAACCACTTGGAGAGCTGTGATTGTCATCCGAGCAGCAAAGACAGCTGGGGCAATTTTATGATTTATTTGGATGTGCTTTCAATGTAATTCCCCAAGTGGTAAGAGATCATGATTCTAGTCTTAACTATACACATAATGCTTGTATTGTTAAAGAGAGGATGGGAGGGAGGGTGGGAAGAGGGAAGAGGAGAGAGAGAAGAAATGAATTTATTTAAAAAACTCACTCTCAGCTCTTTATTGATGAAATAAATGACAATAACAACCAAGAATAATAATGACATGGTACCCAACTACGCTCTCATCAATTGGAGTCTTCCTTATTTCTGTGTCTTTTGCAGTGAAGGCTTTGGTGTTCGGTGTGTTTTATGGTTCTTAGTTCTCCAGGCACATGAGGCTTTTTGTGCTATGCTTTACTGCTATTTTGTGTTATGAACTCACTAAAGAGAAATATTTCTCCTCTAAGAACATTTAAGGGTTCTTTCAGAGAAAGAAATGAAGGACAGCATAACATCAATGAGGTATTTATCTAGAAGCCTACTGACTGACTTTGCGTGTAAGATAAACTACTCTGTGGTTAGTTTATTTAAAAAAAAAAAAAGAGTTCTTGAGTGTTCTCCATGGTAAAGTCACAACAGAGCAATTCATTTATGCAATGCTTCCTTTCCTATTACTTTAGCATTACTGCTCCCTGGGCAGTGCACTCACTTCATAGGACAGCAAAGAAAAGTACTCTTACTCCCAACAACAGATTGTATAAAAGAATTGGAAATAATTTCTTTTTAGAAGAGACTGGAATTAAGAGCATTTAGGTAAAACCAACATATTTGAAATCAAGAGTTGCATGAAAGTAGCCCCTACTGTGATAATTCTGTGATAACTTTTCGATATTTTCATTTTAATTCAGATCAAAATGTTTTTGAGTTCCCTTGTGAAGTCTTCTTTGATGGCTGGCTTTTTTTTTTTTTTTTTTTTTTGCTTTTTTAGGGCCACACCCACGGCATGTGGAGGTTCCCAGGCTAGGGGTCTAATCAGAGCTGTAGCCGCTGGCCTACACCACAGCCACAGCAACAGGGGATCCAATCCGTGTCTGCAACCTACACCACAGCTCACAGCAATGTCTGATCCTTAACCCACTGAGCGAGACCAGGGATTGAAGCCACAACCTCATGGTTCCTAGTCGGATTCGTTTCTGCTGAGCCACTACAGGAACTCCTGGCTGGCTTATTTAGAAGAGTGTGACTTAATTCTGTGTATTTGGAATATTCCAGATATGACACTATCAACACCTAATTAAATCCCATTGTGTTTAGGGAATATGCTCTGTATGATTGCCATTCATTTACAGAGACTAGTTTTAAGGTTCAACATCTTGCTGAATGTTCCATGTGCACTTGAAATCAGTATTTTTGCTACAACTGCATGCAAGCTTCCTATTATGTTACAGATTTCCACAGGGATTTAAGATTTCTACGTTTTGGTTCTTAGAAGTCTGGACAGGCTATTCTGGCTTTTCTGCTTAATGTCTCATAAGGCTGAAGTAAAGATATTGGTTGAGTTAGACTCTTATCTGAAGAGTCTGCAAAAAATATTCCTGGAAGGTCATTCAGCTCATTAATAGAATCCAGGGACTTGAAACTGGAGATGCGAGATCCCATTTTCCTTACTCTTTTTAGGAACTACTCTTCTGTTCCTACAAGCCACCTGCTGCCCTTCATTCTCAAAGCCAGCAATAACTTTAGCCCATCAGCAAGAGAAATTTTTTTTTTTTTTTTTTTTGGCTTCACACGTGGCATGTAAAATTCCTGGGCCAGGTACTGAACCTGTGACACAGCAGCAAAAATGGTGGATGCTTAAAACCTAGCCCACCAGAAAACTCCCCCAAATGCTCTGATTTTGACAGGGCTCATCTAAATTAAACTCATGGGGGCTAATTATGCAAAGGTAAACTGACCTGAGACTTTAATCACATAAGCAAAATACCTTGGATTAGTGTTTGACTCAGGAACACGGAACAGAATGCTTGGTAAGAGATGTAAAGTCATCATTTACTGAAGTCTTCCAGTGAGAGACTGGTCAAAGTGTCCTATAAATGTAAATTATCATAAAATGACTGGTAATGTTTTTTAAGCCTTCTGTATACTGATTTTTCTCTATTCTTGTTCTCTCAATTACTGAGAACAGAATACTAAAATATCTTAGCACAAGTGTAATTTTTCTATTTCTTTTTTCAGTTCTGTCAGTTTTCCCTTCATGTGTTTTGAAAGTGCTGTTGAGTGCACATACTTGAAGAAATACATGGGGTTTTCTGATGACCTGACAATTTTATGATTATGAAATTTCCCTTTTTATCCCTGGCAATAATTTTTGTTTTGAAATCTATTTTGTGTAAAATTATTATAGCCACTTCAGCTTTATTATTACTAGTATTGGCATGCTACAACCTTTTCTATCATTTTTCACCTTTTATTTCTTTATTTTTAAAGTGTGTTTTTTTCTTTTTAAGGCTGCAGGTGCAGCATATAGAAGTTCCCAGGCTAGGGGTCAAATTGGAGCTGGAGCTGCTGGCCTACAACACAGCCACAGCAACACCAGATCTGAGTGGCATGTGCGATCTATACCACAGCTCAAGGCAACGCCAGATTCTTCACCTGCTGAGCAGGGACAGAGATCAAACCCACGTCCTCATGGATACTAGTCTAGTTTGTTATTGCTGAGCCACAATTGGAACTCCCTAAAGCATGTTTCTTATAATGGCATGTAGATAAGTATTGTTTTTTAATCCAGTATATGCCTTTGGATTATTTAGATTTTTAATACTAAAGATTTAAATTTTCATTGTAATTTTTATCTGCCCATAGGTTCCTTGTTCTCTGTCTTTCCCACACTTTCCTTAACTTTCATATTTTTAAAAATTATACAGGCATTATTTGTATTTTATCTCCTGTATTAATTTTCTCTTTGTTACAACTGTCCTTCATTCCTTTATTTGAGTAATTTTTAAAAATAAATTTATCATCTCTCTTGGCTTATTCTTTTACTACATTTTTGATTTTGAGTCATTTTTGATTTAAAATATTCATCTTTGAATTATAAGTCTATTCTCAACTAATATTATCACTGTTCAAATACAGAGGGAGAATCTTAAAAATATGCCTTGTGCTGTCATATATTTTACTATTGTGTTTTTTATGTAAATTTCACAATGCATTATATGTATCATTCCATTAAAGTCAATTACCTTTTAAAGCTTTTTTAATGAGAAAAAGATTAATCCATATATCTAGCATTTCTGTTGTTCATTTCTTTTTAGATTGGAGTTTCTAAATGATATTATTTCCTTTCACCTGTAGAAATTCTATTAGCAGTTCTTCTAGTCTGAGTAGGATCAGCATTTATAAAAAGTTTCCATTTAATTTTGAGGGCTGATCTAACAATTCTCTCTTTATATTTTCCAGCAATTTGATTACTCATGTATTAATGGCTTTCTTTTTATTTAACCTGCTTGGTGTCCACTAAGCTTCTTGAATCAGTGGGTACATAGAATTCACCAACTGTGTGAATATGTGAATAATGTAGATATTTCTTCAAATTATTCCCTCCCCTCTCCTTCATTCTAGGATTCACACTATCAGTAGTTTAGTTTACTTGATATTTTCTTGAAGGTTACCAAAGTTTGGATGTGATAATGGGCACTGAAAATCTAACTTTACCGAGTGTCTCACTGTTTCCTTTCATTTAAAGATGTCAAAACAGGAAGCCCACGAAACACCAACAATCACATATGAACCAAAATACTTTTATGAGAAGTCTAGAAGCCAGTTAAGTAGTTACAGTACCCTAGACAACCAGAAAACTGACAACAGACTGGTTGAGATGGATGAGAAGAGCAATTTCACTTTACCTGCCTCAGCCCCTCCCCGCAACTGGTACAGTTCAGAACCAAGAGAGATCACCTCTTGATATGTGCGTCTAACGTCCCAGCCTTTCACTGCACTTCCAGAGGACCGGGGTCTATTTCACGTCACATGGAGCAGCCATGGAACTGGCACAGTTTTAATGTCTGGAGGCAGCGAAAATGAAGAACTGGGGCACAGAGCTTATTGCTGCCAGCATGACTCCATAAGATCAGGAGAAGCAGTCCCTTCTGCGTAGCCTTGAGGTGTAGTTAGAAGGGAAAAGAATGGAGTCTTCCTTAATATCCTGTTTTTTTCAGTGCGCAGTCCTGGGGACTGTTTTATATCTTACCTCAAGGACTAGTATGGTTTGGTGGGGGCGAGATAAAAACAAAGGAAGAGACTAGCAGCTTACTGCACCCAGCAAGGTCTTGAAACACAGGGAGAAGGTATAGAACTCAGTGTTTTCCATAAGGAAAGGGGAGAGGAATTGAGAAGTCTCAGTCATACTACAGCAATAAAGACGTGATAAGGAACAAGAGATTATAGGATCCTGTGAAAAGGGAACCAGTATATTATTTTACTTAGGAATTTACACTCACAAGTCCAAAAAATAAAATCCATGGGAAAAATTTTGAGAAGCTACTGTCTAGCTGGGCCCACCATTGAAGGTTTTTCACTGTTGACCTATAGGCCTGGAAGAGGTGGCTGTTTGTTCAAAAGACACCAATGCAAAACTATGATAAACATGAAGATTCAAGAAAATATGACATAAAAGAGGAATAAAAACAAATCTCTGCTACCTGACCTAAAGAAAGGAGTTCTACCAATTGCCTGACAAAGAATTACAAATAATTATCTTTAAAAAGTGCAGTGAGTTATAAGAAAACATAGACAGATCATCAAATAAAATCAGGGAAATGATACATGAAAGAATATTGACAAAGAAACAGAGACTACACAAAGGAACCAAAGTTCCGGAGGTGAAAGATACAATAATGGACTAAAAAAGTCAATACAGAGCCTCAGCAGACTTGACTAAACAGAAGAATCAGCAAATTCAAAAAGAAGTCATTTGAAATTATCCAGTCAGGGAGAAAGGGGCAGAAAGCCTACATAATGAAGTAACGGCTAAAAATTTCCCAAATCTGGGGAAACCAGTGGACATCCAGATACAGAAAATCCAAACAACACTGAAGGGGATGAATCAAGAGACATCTACTCAGAAACATGTTATAATAAAAATGCCAAAATCTAAAGACAAAGAGAATTTTAAATTTGAAATAAATTTTAAAAACCATTACTTCTTTTAAAAATTCTATGTTATAAAACAATATATTAGTTTGTGTTCTTATAGAAAGTGACTCAAGACAAGGATGTGCACTAGAACAGTTTAAGATAATTATTTGAGGAGATCCTGTCATGGCTCAGTGGTTAACGAATCCGACTAGGAACCATGAGGTTGCGGGTTCGATCCCTGGTCTTGCTCAGTGGGTTAAGGATCCGGCATTGCTGTGAGCTGTGGTGTAGGTTGCAGACGCGGCTCAGATCCCGCGTTGCTATGGCTATGGTGTAGGCTGGCAGCTACAGCTCCCGTTAGACCCCTAGCCTGGGAACCTCCATATGCCGTGGATGTGTCCCTAATAAGGCAAAAAGACAAAAAAAAAAAAAAAAAAAAGATAATTATTTGAGAGGTAAAGAAAACATCACTAAGTGAGGAGAGAAATAAAAAAGGCAGGCCGTCAATTAAGTTGCATAACCAAGTCATTTGCTAGCGTAAGGTGGTTACTCCCAACTAAGAATCTGGGGACAAGTTTAGAGACAATGGTTCGGAGACATTTGACCTCCTGCACCCTATGGGAGCCAGAAAACAGGGTATTTACATACCTGCTCACGTCATTATGCGCTCAGGCTTCTGGGCAGCCAGGCATGGATTTCCTGGCACTTCCTACCTGACCTACTTGGCTTCTGTGGCCAGAGGAAGCTCACAAGCAAAGCAATGCAGGTTCTAGCATCTGGAAGTAGGTTTTCATACTCTCAAGTGGGAAGAATGAACAAGGGAATATGGGCGGGCCCCTGTCACTTTTGATTCCCCAGAGTCGTGAAATTATTTTGAGTGGTTGACTTTTTCACATGTTCTTTCAGTGTGTACCCTTGGGTGATTTCATTCACCCCTCTGAGATTATTTAATGCTACCGACCTCACGGAGTTTATACTAAGATCAAATGAGAGAATGTTTACCTCAGAGACAGGCACACAGTAAAGAGCAGATCATTGATCATAGTCTAGTTCTTGCTGAGGGAAGTATAAGGAGGTTTAGTACTGAGTGTTGCGATAGATTCTGTCAGAAACTGTATGGGTTCCTGCTTGATTTTTTTTTTTGAGGGGTGGTGGCCCACACCTGACGTATGCAGAAGTTCCCAGGTCAGGGATTGAACCTGCACCATAGCAGCAGCCAGAGCCACAGCAGTGACAACGCAGGATCCTTAATCTGTTATGCTATGAGGGAACTCCCCTACTTGATTTTTTATGGAAAGTTCCGCGGTGACAAAGTGTCAGCAGGGCTAGCAGAGAAGGAAGAAGAGCTGATTTTTGAGGTTTTCTAGCCAAGAGTTTCACGTCTATGTTGTAGAGGATTCCTGTTTTGTTTCCCGTTTGTTTGGGTCTCCCACTATCCCTATGTTTGACATGGTAACAGAAATTATTTCTGGCCCTAAATTCTGACCTGGCATGATTGTCCAAATTACTCATGAGCACAATTGCACAGGCTCTTTTGTTTCCATCCTGACGTGACCTCTAAATACCCCCTCCCTGGCCTCCTCTGCAGCCTCTTCCACTGATGTCCCATAGAAGGTGTCTTTGTTCACACGTGGAGAGTCTGAGATGAGCTATGCTTTTCTTCAGGTGTTCCTCTCTGAAGTCCATCTAGCAGAAATTCCTCAGTAATTCTGATGTAGACAGGCTGCTGGTACCCAGTTTCCAATGCTCATGCAGATTCCCACTCTGCTGGTCGCCATTCGTAACACAGGCACCATGGCAAGTGGCTGTAAGCATCTGAAGAAGTCTTCCTTTCTAATTTTTTTATACTTACTAAATTAAAACATTAATCAGGCAGGGCTATCCAACTTTGTGCCTAATTCTTTACTTATTTTCATATTAGGACTTGTCTTTACAGCATTTTTGAAGTTCCTTGAAGACAAGCACAAAAGGTTATTTTCTTTTTATCAAAGTCAAGCATAGAAATGTTTGTGCAAATAGTTGGCAATGAATATTTAATTGCATATTTTATATATATATATATATATTTGTCATTGAGGCTAAGAGTTCAGCTACATTCTACCTGAGGTATGATATCCTTACCTCTAGAAAATACGATTAAAATGGGTCTTATTTTCCATTAACCCTGTGATCACCAGATGGCCCATTGTGACTAAAGATAGTAGAAGCATATACGGATGTAGCAATAGATACCTATCTAAACTGGCTTGCTATTCTAGCACTCATAATAAATAACAGATTGAATATCGCTGTTATTTGATTCCGGAATCTTGCAGATGCCTTGTCAAACTACTGTCTAAACACATTGAAAATCATCCTAACATCACTGCTCAAGGGGCTCTACACAGAGATTGAATCACATCCATACTATCCGTTGCAGCAATCTTTACTGCACTGTTATCTTAATCGAAAACGTCAAATCCTAAGATATTCTTTCTTTCTCTAGATAAAAATAAACTGCTGAATTGAAATACAGATATGTCTCTCTTTAGGGCAAAAATATGTTAAGGAGTATGTTGGATATGTGTTAAATGTGTTAAGCCTTGGAGCAGTGGAATTTCCACACATCATTAAAATGGATGCCAATGTACACAGTCACCACTACGTAATACTTAAACAAAGGATTGTTCAAAAGTAAAGACTTCTTTGACTTCCTGCTGTTAAAAATCCAGCTGCAATGGTTCAGGTCACTGCAGAGGCGCAGGTTCTAAAGGATCTGGCATTGCTACAGCTGTGGCTCAGGTTCAGTTCCTGGCCCAGGAACTTCCATATGCCATGGGTATGGACATTTTAAAAAAAAAAGGTAAAGATTTATTTTGGATGAGGGAAAAAATGTATGGTGGTCCATATCTCTGTATCCTATTTCAGTACCACCATTATTAATATAAACTTTAATACTATTTTGGAAGAGAATTATGTATAAAAATATCTAGTCCATATAATCCATATTGGCTTGTCTAAATAAATCAGCACACCCAAGGCTTCTTATTAGCTCCTCTGTCCACTTCCCAATAAGATAAGCTTACAGGAATTAGAAAAAAAAACTACTTCCATTACTCACAATGATCCCTGGCAAAGTTTCCAAAAAATAAACTAACCAGATTAATACTTATGTACCACGTTGTTTTTCTATGTCCCACCTTGTGTTGGAATCTTTAAGGTCTTAACACATGAATCAGTTCTTAATTTTGCACCTATAGTCGAATGCTAATTTTCATATCTTTATATTCAACAACCTCACCAGAATTTTGTGCCCGTTTTCTTTACTTTCCATTTTCAGATTATTCTGCATTTTTATACTTCTGCACATTTATCTGACAAAAGAATTCTTCACTTTAAATAGGGACAGTACTGCCCTGTTCATTGCACTTAGTAAGAAGAGGAGCCAAGCAATACGAGTGGAACTTTATGCTACTGAACTTATTCTGTCATTTCATTCCTGAAACAAACATTTGGCCTGTTTGTCCATAACATTATTAAGCACAGTCATTAAAACTGCAGAACACTCTATGATAAAATTGTATTTCTCTAGTATCTGGAGGATTACAAGAATTGCCTTTGTCTATAATGTCTTATTTATATTCAGCCATAAATATTTCTGACAGCTTTTTTTTAAATTTTTCATGTCCATTAATGAGACTGAAGCATATGACTACAGGTAAATATCTGTACAGAGCCCTTTATGGACTCAGGATATTTACCTGATAGCCTCACAGAAAGGCTGAACTTGTTGTAAAATATAAAAGAAAATAGCTTTTGCCTTTTGAGTCTCTGTTACGTAAATCCTCATGTTTATATTTCATATGGTGTGTTGGCTGTTCTTAGCTTATTTTGTGGCTTTCATTTCAGGCCTCCAGTCATTTTATTTTTCCTCCTCCTTCAGCTGGCATGCCTTTATTAGGCAAATAACCCACATGAAAACATTATTTTGTGCATGTATACGCTTCTGTCAATTGTTAAAGGTCAATGTTTACCCAATTGTTTAATCTTCTTTTTAAAATGTGTGTAACTTCCTGTGGCATCTGTGTGACTTTACATACAAAGCAAGTCTGTCAGCAAGAAGTCACACATACACAGCCATCTGGAAGGTAGTACAATTAGCAAAGGATTTTTGCAGAATATGCCTGGGGTGGAACTATGGTTTCGCATCTGTCTCACATTTTAATCTGTTGAACACTCAGTAAAATCTCTTTGGTAAAACTGTAATCTACCAGGGTGTTCGTAAGGGGCATCCGAGGTAAATTTTCCAGCAGTGTTGCTGGTACATTACTCATATCTTTTTTTCTTCCTTTTCTCCCCACACCATTCTGTTGGGGAGGGTACATGTCTGTTATGATGTGACTCAGACTGCTGCCATCTGGTTGTCTGCAAAGTCTCCAGATTTCTGGGATCACTCTTACGGAAAATCCAGAACCCTCCTCAAGATTTCTCTGGGTTATAAACATTTGTAATTGGTGGGTTTCCCATTACACAAACCATACCCATCCTCCCTACTAGGACAAGTAAAATATAGACCGCTTTGTTTCTTAAGTCAGAAACCCAAGCTGTGTCTTGATTATATGAAAGGTTCTACCAGTTGCTATGTCTAGTTAATTCTACCACCTAAATATCTCCTTAACCCATTTCTCACTACAGTGAGTAATGATAAACCACGCTCTGGGCTATTGTGTAAGGAGAATTATCCAATACTAAAACACCAAAGACAACTGTACATCCTTTCAACATCATACTGAGATAGTAATAAGCCCATCCAAAGATTATTAGATTTTTTTTTAGCAGAAGGCAACATTTTTGGCTTTGTTATTTACTATTAAATGATAAGACTCTAGGAAATGACATGGTAACTTGTAGATGTGTGACCAGTAGAGATACAAATACTTCCTGACCCAGACAAACAAGTCAAAAACGAAAAAGTTCCAAAGGTTAGAGTTTTGGGGCCTGCAGAAAATTAACCAAATTTTCTAACTTAGGGGGAAAAACCTTCAATTCACTTCATCTAATGCTATTTGAATCCATTTTAAGATCTTCCTAAGTTGTTCATATATTGACTGTTTAAATAATTTTGACTTGTATTCTTTTTTGGGGAGGGGGTTGCCACAGACCCCAGGCTAGGAGTTGAATCAGAGCTACAGCTGCCGGCCCATGCCACGGCCAGAGCAATGCCAGAACCAAGCCATGTCTGTGACCTACACCACAGCTCACAGTAACTCTGGATCCTTAACCAACTAAGCGAGGCCAGTTATCAAACCCACAACTTCATGGTTTCTAGACAGATTCGTTTCCACTGTGCCAGGATGGGAACTCTGACTTTTATTCTTTTTCTATTTCCATAACAGTCATGTTTTTAAGTTTTGAAAATTATGCCGTGATGACTCCAACAATCTTTATTGCTCATCTTAACCTGATTTTCACCCTCTTGCTGGAATGATATGTTTAAGAAGGAAATCTCATCATATATGTGTTACTTGTGTTAAGTACTTCCTCAAATCATTTATAAAATGTGACACTAAATAACAACACATTAATTCCCTCCAAAAATGTGCACAGAGCTTCAGAAAATATACTAATTAGGTTTTACAATACTTTGCAAAAAAACAGTCAATATCATTTGTGATACTGTGCTTTCTACCAATCCTCAAATCTTTTTTGTTGTTTTTGTTTTTTTAGGGCCACACCCATGGCATATGGAAGTTCCCAGGCTAGGGGTCGAATCAGAGCTTCCAGTCTATGTCACAGCCACTGCAATGCTGTGGGATCCGAGTGCATCTGCGACCTACACCACAACTCACGGCAACACTGGATCTCAGACCCACTGAGCGAGACTAGGGATTGAACCTGCATCTTCACGGATACTAGTCAGTCAGATTCGTTTCCACTATGCCACAACAGAAACCCCAATTTTCAAATCTTGAATGTGAAGACTATTGCACTGACTTTTTAATTTATCTGAAATATGGATATTAATATAAATTGAAATCTGAGCTGTATACTTTGCTAAGATCATACAATATAATTTCTATATATTAAAATGTTCTCTATCATAAGAAAATGAATTTCTACATCACTACTTTATTGTGCCATACATGCAGTCTAAATAACTAAAGTACTGAAAAAATAGTACTGTGTATTTATATATGCAGTCTAAGTCATGGAAAACATTTAAATGTAGCCAACGCATGCACATATTTAAATGGACTTTCTTTGGAAAGGCGATAAAGATGCCAAAATTAAAGTCCCTTCACAAATAGCTTCTCAAACAATTTCCTGGTACAAACAATAATTTATGCTAAGTGAGCAGTAAAGACCTACATTTCATTCAGTTCAATTGCTTTTGCATTATCCAACATGAGGCAGAACAAGCTAGTCACAAATTGTTTTGAGTTGATAAATGTATGTTCTTGTACATTTAATGCAAATTTAACCAACAGAAAATTCCAAGTTTTCAATCTCCATGCTGAACTATATTTCCACTTTGGTGTCTAAGTTATATCACAAAATAGTATGAAAACTGCCAAATCTTCTTGGCTAATTGAACTTAATAATTTTTAGGAAAACACTGAATAATGTCCAGCCTATAAATCTGAGTGCAATTAATTCAAAGTGAGGAATAATACATAATAAAAGTGTGAGAAACTTACAAGAAGGCATTCTTTTAAGTTTCACAGAGATGCTTTCCCTCACAATTTACCCTGTCATTCTTTTTTCAGTGTGTTTAGCATATGCTGACATGCAAGAAGTAAACCTTCTGTAAAAAACTGAGATCAATTTTTGTCTTTCTGTTTCATCCACTGAAATCGCATAAATTTCAGCAATGGCTATTGCCCCTGCCCCCAAAGTGTAAATTCATCTTATCTAAAAATTTTAATCTTTGAAAGTCCACTTGAGAATAACTGTTTGGCCAGGGGACTTTAATTCACAAGAATAATCCTTTTTTTCATCATTAATGACCCTACTATAGATTATCTATGAAGACTATAATTACAGTGAAAAATACATGGTCTGCCTCGCAATCCCAGTCTTGAGAATTATCTTTGAAAAAATGGAAAACTCTTATCTATTCATTATATTGACCTCTCATCTAGATAAAATGTCCTTTAAATTACTTGTAATTTTTATTAAAATGATACATAAATGGAGTTGTTTTTATAAACTGATTATTACTTCAAATAGCCCATGTCTCATCCCATGCCCATTATATTGCCTTGCTTGGATACACTCATTTTATTTTTACTCTTTTATCTTTTATCTGATATTTCCTGATATATCTAAATCAGATATTTATAATGCTAATTCTGCTTTTTTTTTTTCTTTTTAGGGCCGCACCTGTGGCATATGGAAGTTCCCAGGCTAGGGGTTGAATCAGAGCTGCAGCTGCCAGCCTACACCACAGCCACAACAACGTGGGATCCAAAGTGCATCTGCCACCTACGCCCCCAGCTTGTAGCAATGCTGGATCCTTAACGCACTGAGCAAGGCAAATGGAACCCGCATCCTCATGGATACCAGTTGGGTTGGTAACCCACTGAGCCACAACGGGAACTCCCTATAATGCTAATTCTTGATTTTTCAATTTTATGGCTAATCTATTGCCTTTGTCCTATAGTGCAGCCTTAAAAAATATGCACAACCTAAAAGTTGAAAATTAAGTTTTATTTGGGGCAAAATGAGGACTATAGCCTGGGAGACAACATTTCAGATAGCTTTGAAACACCCGTCCAAAGAGGAAGGGGGAGGTCAGCATATATGTGATTTTGGTGAAGTGGGACGTAATTAAACAATTCACACATTTTACACAAGTTTGCTGCTAGTCTCATGAAGGTTACTGCTAGTCATGAGTAGTAGACGTCACCAAGAAGGATTTTAGTCCTTTTCTGGATACGAGGAGATGCAAGAATTGGGCTCATAAAATCTTCTCCTGAAAATATCTATTTGAAGACCTATTCTGCCAGTTTTCCCAGATAACAGAGCGCCTCACTCCTGGTCTCCACCCTGAGCTCCTCTTAGAGGTGCTGAGGGTCGGCAGCTGCAGAGGCTCGTGATTCAATCCACTTAGAGGCAAGTGGCAATTACCAATCTTCCACGCACGATAGGAAATAAGGACATAAGTCTCACGCTGCTCCCCTAACACATATACTTCACTCCCTACATACTCATGAATTTCTATAACTTTTAGTTAAATTCATACTTAGTGTCTCCATCATTATAACTACACACAAACTGTCCTTGTCTTAATTGTCCTTGCCTTAATATATATAAATTTATAAAAGTGCTTAACAATTATTATTTTTCCTGCACTTAAGTATTTCCTATTTTTCTTTCACTTGATTGTATTAATGAGATATAAGACTCCTCTAAAAAATAAAATCTATGAGGAGTTCCTATCGTGGATCAGAGGAAATGAATCTGACTAGTAGCCATGAGGACACAGGTTCGATCCCTGGCTTCCCTCAGTAGGTTAAGGATCTGGCATTGCTGTGAGCTGTGGTGCAGGTTGCAGATGCGGCTCAGATCTGGCATTGCTGTGGCTGTGGTGTAGGCTGGAGGCTACAGCTCTGATTTGACCCCTAGCCTGGGAACTTCCATATGCCATGGATGTGGCCCCCAAAAGACAATAAATAAATAAAAATAAATCTATGAAGTAGTTGTGCACTTATATGTTTTCTTGATGGTATTGCTACTGTAATTTTTGCCTCCTCACTAATCTCGGTTGACTACTTCGTGGATCTGCTGCACACCCGTATCTGTGGGAATTCCCTTCACCTTTCTCATTACTCTAGTTAGGATATAATTACTGAGCTCCAATCCGTGGCAGGCAGTTAAAAATTTAAGCAATTTAAAAAATATTTTTTTCAAATATAACAAATTTCTATGAGAGGAAATACAAAGTAAATCTATAACATGAAATATGAGGGCATTAAAAGAAAAATTACAAAAAGAAAGTCACAGAACTCTGCTTTTCATCAATATAAATGCAAAGATCCACAAAAAAGTATCAGCTAAAATCTAGCAATCAGGATGATATATTCCAATCAAGTGGGGCTAAGTCTAAGAATGCAAGGCTTGTTCAAGGTTGAGAATCAGTTAATGTAATACCTACAGTTAGATATGAAAGGAGAACTATCACATGCTTTGTCCACGTAGTTATAAAGAGCATTTGACAAAATGTAATATCCAATCATGATTAAATCTCTTTGATGACTGGGAACAGAAGGAAACTTCTTTAAACTGATAAAAGTACAGCTAACATCATACTTCATGGAAAAGGACAGTGTGCTTCCCACGAGAATCAGAAACAAGGCAAAATGCATCTGACTATTACTTATTGTCAACATTGCCCTGAATATTCTAGCCACCAAGAAAAATAAATAAAAGCTTAACATTCAGAAAAGAACAAGGCTGTCTTTTATCACATGTTCCATGATTTGAAGTCATAAAGAATTTATGAAAACACTATACTTTTAGAACTAATATAATAAAAGATAAACATCATACAAAGATCAATTGTATTATTATAAACTAGCGATGAACCTCTGCAAAATAAGACAAAATAAAACAGTGCCACTAACAAAAGCATTAAAATATTTAAAAGTTGGAGATGGCTTTGTTTTGTTTTGTTTTGTTTTGTCTTTTTGTCTATTTGTCTTTTAGGGCCACAGCCGCGCCATATGGAGGTTCCTAGGCTAGGGGTCCAATCAGAACTGCAGCCTCCGGCTGACACCAAAGCTAGAGGTCCAATCAGAACTGCAGCCTCCGGCTGACACCAGAGCCACAGCAATGCTGGATCCGAGCCGTGTCTGCAACCTACACCACAGGTCATGGCAACGCCGGATCCTTAACCCACTGAGCGAGGCCCAGGGATTGAAACTGCGTCCTCATGGATGCTAGTCAGGTTTGCTAACCGCCAAGCCATGACGGGAATTCCAAGAGATAGTTTTCTTAACCTATACAATTTCACTACAAAGTGATACTGAGAGAAACTAAAGAATACTTGAATAATTGGAGAGGCATGCCATGCCCATATATAGTAAAACTCAATATTATTCATACACCAATTCTCCCCAAACTGATAGATACAGTGCTATCAAAATCAAATAACATTTATATTAAGATATATAGGACACAGAATGGGTAGTAAGATTAGACAAATAAATCAACAGAAGAGAATAAGTTACCAGTTTCAGATCTATACTTATGTGATTGATTTTTTGAGAAAAGCGTCCAGGAAATGAATAGATAAACAAAAATCATTTAAACAAATGATACTGGAAGACCATACCTAATACAGACAAAAAGACCTAAATATAAAAGCTCTAAAATTTATGTGAACATTGGAGTTCCCATCATGGCTCAGTGGAAACAAATCTGACTAGCATTCATGAGGATGGAGGTTCGATCCCTGGCCTTGCTCAGTGGGTTAGGGTTCTAGCATTGTTATGAGCTGTGGTATAAATAGCAGCTCAGTTCCTGTATTGCTGTGGCTGCGGTGTAAGCCAGCGACTACAGATCCGATTCAACCCCTAGTCTGGGAACCTCCACATGCCGCGGGTGTGGCCCTAAAAAGATTTTTAAAAGTAAAATAAATAAAACTTATGTGAAAGTATAAAAGAATATATCTGTGACCAGGGATAAGGGAAGATTAATTAGGCATAGAACGCAGTAATCATTATAGAAACAATGATAAAGTGAACATTTTTCATCACCAAGATACTATTAAAAAATAAGAAATTCACTGAGAAAACAATTTGCAACACATAGATATGCTGATACTTACATCCTGGGTATATAACAAATATCATTACTCAATATTGAATACACAAGTAGATAAAAATAGAAAAAAAAAAAGCTTAGATGTTCCATAGATGTTGCCATAGAATGTACACAGATGGACAAAAGTACAAGTAAAGACCATCGGGGAAAAGTAAGCTGAAACCACAATGAGATGCCATTTCACACTCACTAGAATTACTTAGACTAAAAAGACACGAATCGAAGGAATGAGTGCAACAGGCAATCTCACGCATTGCTGGTAGTCACATAAATGATATAATTATTTTTGGAAACTGGTCGTTTTTTATAAAGCGAGATATACATCCATCCTACAACCAAGCCTTTGCAGTCCTAGATATTTCTAAGAAAGAAAAATACACATTTCCACAAAAGGATGTGTACAAAAATTTTCACAATGCCCAAGAGTTTGAAATAACCATGTGTCTACCAATAGAATGCAGTTGAATAACTATTTGTTATTAAAAATAAACAAATTAGTGACATACTGAACAATACGGATAAATTTCAAAAACCTTATGCTAAGCAGAAGAAGCCAGACATGGGATGCTCATTGACAGACAAATCTAATATATGGAGATAAACAACAGAACTAAGACGGTTTTTGAGTGAAGGAATGGGGGACAGTAATAATGAGAAGGAGAAAAACGCACATTTCTGGGATAAAGGAAATGGTCAATATTTTGATGTGGTTTGGGTAATGCTGGTATATATATTTGTCAAAATTCATTGCATTATATACCTACCCTTGACAAGGGTCTGAATTATTTATTTGTGTACTTTTTTTCTCAATAAATATATACCTGTATTTTCACTTTACAGAGCTGTAAATTAAGTGGGGAATAGTTTGTGTTTGATTAGAGGGAATAACATGTGCAATCAAAAGAACTACAGTTTGGGTGCTGATTCTACCCCAACTGTTTCAAACTCCTGAAACAGTTTTGGGTGGGTCACTTAGCAATTCCTTTGTTTTTGAGGCAGAGATAACAGTATATGGATTTTCAATTGTGCAGGGGGTCAGCTTGGTTCAAGGGTCAACTCTGCTGAAAATTTGCACATAACACTATTATCTATATTATACTTTATTTTTAAAAAGGAAAAGATAAGATGAGAAGATCCAATATAAGTCTTATTGGAAATCCAGAGGACAGAAAAGATTGAATGGGGGACAAGCCATATTCAGATGGCTTAGAATGTTTCAGAATTCATGTACAACCTCAATCCTTAGATTCAGAAAGTTCACTGACTCTAAAGAAGAATAAAGAAAAAGAAACCTACCTTATTTCACATAACTTCGTGGAATACCAGAGGAAAAGAGACAATCTTAACAGTGGGGTTGGAGAAGGCCATTACTTTATGAAGGAATGGCAATTAGATTAAGAACTAATTTTTTTTCTTTTTTTTTCTTTTTTCAGGGCCGCACCCACCGCATATGGAGGTTCCCAGGCTAGGGGCTGAATCGGAGCTGTAGCCATTGGCCTACACCACAGCCACGGCAACGTGGGATCTGAGCCACATTTGTGACCTACAGCTCGCAGCAATCCTTAATCCACTGAGCAAGGCCAGGGATCACACCTGCATCATCATGCGTGCTACTGAGATTTGTTTCCACTAAGCCATGATGTGAACTCCCAAGAACTAACATCTTGACCACAACAGTGTAAGTGAAGAGGCAGTGAGAAAATGTCTGGCAAAATATTTAACAGAAAGGAGGGAGGGCTCTAAGACGGCAGCAGAGGAAGACTGTGAACCCAGCTCCTCCAGGAGACATACTGAATCCATACCTACACGCAGAACATGTCCTTCTGAAAAAGGCCCTGAGGGCTGACTGGACCTCTTCTGCGCAGCGAGGAACCACAAACCACATAGAAACAGGTAGGAAAGACAGAGTCACAGTATTTATGGGAACCACACTCCAGACAGCAACCTTCAGTAGGGAGATTTCACTGAGGGGCCCTAGTGCAGGCTCACCCACCCTGCAAAAAGATCAAACAAACAGAAAGAGCTCGGCAGTTCACAGGACACCTAGAATATAAGGGGAGGAAACCCAGTTAGCCTAGAGCATCTGCTAAATCGCTAATAAAGAAAAGAATATACAGTGGTGAAAAAGAGAGTAAATGGTGATGAGAAAATTGGAGAGGTACATGTAAAATAACAAAACTAGACCACTTTCTTATACCACATATGAAAATAAATTGAAATGGATTAAAGGTTTAAATGGAACACCTGAAATCATAAAACTCATGGAAAAAAACATTGGCAGTAATTTCTTAGACATTAATCTTAGCAATATTTTTTGGATCTATCTCCTCAGGCAAGAAAAACAAAATCAAAAATAAACAAATGGGACCACATCAACCTAAAAAGATTTTGCACAGCAAAGGAAATCACCAACAAAACAAAATGCCACCTACTAAATGGGACAGGATATATGCAAATGATATAATGGATAAAGGGTTAATATCTAAAATATATAAAGAGATCATACAACTCAGTCTCAGAAAGAAAAGAAACACCCACAAAGGAACCAATTAAAAACTAGGCTGAGGAAATGAATAGACATTTTCCCTTAGAAGAATGCAGAGGTCCAACAGGCACACGAAAAAGATGTTCAGTACCACTGATCATCAGGGAAATTCAATTTAAAAACATGAGCAACCACCTCACACTTGTCATAATGGCTGTCATCAAAAAGGCAAGAAACAATAAATTTGGTGAAGATTGAAGAAAAGGAGACCCCTTCTGCACTGTTGGTGGGAATATAAACTGGTGAAGCCACTATAAAACATTACAGAGATCTGTAAAAAATTAAAAGCAATCCAAAAATTCTATTTCTGTGTATTTATACAAAGAAAATAAAACATTATTCAAAAAGACACATGTACCCCTTTAGTTATTGTGGCACTATTTACAGCAACCAAAATATGGAAGCAACCTATCAATAAATGCATAAAGAAATTGTAAATATGACCAGCCATAAAAAATACTGAAATGTTGCCATGTACAGAAACAATGATGGACCTGGGGGGTATTAACTCAATATGACAGAGGAAAGCAAATACCATATGATTTTACTTATCTGTGAAATCTAAAAAGTAAACAATTGTACAAACAAAACAGAAATAGATACACAGATACAGAGAACAAACTGGTGGTTGCCAGAGGGGAGTGGGTTGGGTTGAAGGATGAAACAGGTGAAGGGGATTAAGACAGACAAATTTTCAGCTATAAAATAAATAAATTGTGGTGATAATACAGCATAGGGAATATAGTCAGTAATACTGTAACAACTTTGTATAGTGACAGATGGTAACTAGACTCATTGTGGTAGTCATTTCATATGTATAAAAAGATTAAATTATATTAATTTCAGTTGTACACCAGAAACTAATATAATGTTGTATGTTAATTATATAAAATTAAAAAAAAACAGTGGTAAGAATAGAGTTACTTTGCTAGTAATTTACTATTTGATTCCTATATAGAGTAGGCTAGTTTCAAAAATAATATTTTAAAATATTGTATGATTTTGAAACCAGACACAGCCCTGTGGGGCTCCTGGTCACAAAAGCCTTTCTGTGTCCCCCACTTCTTGTTTTTAGGAAATGGGCCTCATTCCACCACCATGACCTTCCCTGAGTCCCTAGGGACAGGTTCAGACAGTTGCTGATCAGGGAAGGAAGTGGATGCAAAGACAAGGGAGAGTCCTTCCTTGTCCTTCTCCCTAACCCTAAACGCAATCACCCATAAGCTAAAGATTAGGCACCCTGAGCATAACTGCCTGTGAGTTAAAGATGATTATATTAGCACGTGGTGTTTTTCAGGAACTTTTCTAGTTTGTTCTAATCTCTGATCAATATGCCCTTTTCTCAAGTACTGTTATTATAACCCAGAAGACCACCATCATGAACATCTCATGACTCCAGCTTTGATGACTAAGAGTCCCCCAAAGAAAGAAAAATGCATGTTTATCCCAATCCTGATTCCTATCTGAAAACCTGTTTTTCTCCTTTTTACTATAAAACTCCTTGAAATTCTTTCTAAAGGGGCCAGTCTTTAAGGCATTAGCTTGCTGTGACCCTCCTTTGACTGGCAAATCAATAAAGCTATTTTTCTTTTTCTCCTCTACCCAAAACTCTGCTTCTGCGTTTCAATTAGGCACCGGCAGACAGAGGTCAAATTCCGGTAACAATTCCACTTACATGAGGTGCCTAGAGTAATGAAGTTCATAGAGAGAGAAAGCAGAATGGGAGGGAACAGGAGTAAAGGGGAAGGCATTGTTCTATGGGTACAGAGTTTCAGTTGGGATGGGAACAGTCCTTGAAATGGAGGCAGGTGATGATTACACAACAATGGGAATGTGCTTAATGCCACAAAATCTTACACTTAAAATGGCTAAAACAGTAAATTTTATGTTACATGTTTTTTACCACAATAAAAATTAAAACTAAAAAAAAAATATCTAACAGAAAACAATGGCCAAACTAAGTGTGGATATCCAGTGCAACTATCATTCAAACACCGTGTTGGAATTAAAACATTTAATCTAATTAGAATTTACTGTCAAAAGATCATCACAAAAGGATCTCCTTGATATATTTCAAGGAGCCAAGGAAATAACCTCAGAAGGAAGATCAAAGATATAAGTAGCAACAAATAAGGAAAAAAGCTAGACCTAAAAAATGTTAAGTCTTTTTCCTTTATTAAAATCTCTTTGGGTAAAAAGATTTCAAAGAGAGAACAGGTACATCTTGACACAAAATTTTATATCAGCCATTTGGGGTTTTTGTATAATATTCTGATTAGATAATTTTGTTTTGGTTATTGAAACCAAGCAGGGCACTGTGGGGCTCCTGGGCACAAAAGCCTTTCTCTTCCATTTGTTTTTAGGAAATAAACTTCATTTAGCCTCCAAGACCTTCCCTGGATTCCAAAGGGAAGGTTCAAACAGTTGCTAATCAAGGAAGGGAACGGACCTGGGGACAAGAGAGGAGCAGTCAAGAAACAACAGTACAGCCTTGGGGCAGGGTCCTGATTCCTCCTCAAGGAACACACAAAACAATATCTTTGAGCCCTTCTGCAGAACTAGAACCCCAACAAATGGAAGATGTTGTGAACCATTCTTCATTCCAAAAAGGAGGAGGACCACCAGCATCAGTCCTGGGGCCACTGAACACCAACTTTGAAGAAGCATACAAGCTTGCATCTAGCCTGATCCTTATTTAGGCCCTATTTTCCACCCCCAACTATAAAACCACTTTCTATTCTCTCCCAAAGGAGGACACAATCTTCAGGGCATTAGCCTGCTGTGGCCTCCTTTGCCTGGCAAAACAATAAAGATATTTGTTTTTTTCTCCTTCCTTTGCCTAAAACTGTTTCCACTTTATCCATATGTCTGTTAAAGCAGACAATATGCATTAATAAAATCAAATATTAGTTAAATTAATAGCACTTGGATATTCTAATTCCCAATATTCTTTCCACAAAGTAATAGAAATAACTTATGTGGGAAAAAAATAAACTGAATAAAGGACATGTTCTTGGAACAATGATACAATTAAAAAATAAACTGCATATATCTCCACTACTACATAAGTAGGGTATAGCCAACTAGCATTTCAAATAAACCTGAAATTCTCCAATGTTAAGTTCACTAGGACATAAAATATATATGATTTCACACAATCATATTTTTCTTCCAAGAGAAATGTAATCTGTGTTGTTTCACTTATATTCAACCATTCAAAATAGCTTATCATATGACTTTCTAGCTTTTTGTTTAACCAGAATACATTTGGGGGGGGCTCAAAGAGTAAAAACTGTTTAATTTTTAGCTTGACAATCAATGCAAATAATGCTGCGATTTCTAACTTTGCTTATGATATAAATATTTCAGTGAGGAACAAGTTTATGAGAAATATAAACACATGTATTATTTAAGAGAATACAAATGCTGTTTTTTGTTTAAGAGCTCCTAAGAACCAAATTATAAATGTAAGGGAACATATTTATGATACAAAACATATTTTTGAGATTATGTAACACTATCACTATTACCAGTCATTGAACAGGAAATGAAATAATCATTATAAGTTTCTATATCAGGTACTAAAATTCAAGTCATTTCAGTAGTTATCCAACAAATATAGTATAAGGCACTTCGCGTGCAAAGTTAACAGAAGAGTGTTTTCATTTAATTCTATCCCTGACTTTTGACGTTACCACCCTAACACTTTAACCCAAAACAAATGATTTCCAGTTCCCAGTCCTTTCTTATTCTCTCATGTTGTGTGGTTGTCCCTTCCTTCTCCCATGTTATTTCTCTTTTCTTTCTATGCCCCTTCCCAATCCTTTCCATTAAGCCCTGTGGTTCAATCTGTAAAGAAATTCCTCTGTATTTTCAAGGCTGGTTATCCTCCAGATTATACTTTTTAACCAAAGTGATACTTTCTAAGTAGAAGTCAGATCATGTCACTCTTTAAAACGTTGCATGGCTCTCCATTTTATCCAGAGTAAAAAGCCAAAGTCCTTACCATAACCTACAAAATCTGCCTCCCTACGACTTCTCTGATCTCTTATCCCACCACCTCTTCCACTCTAATTTCTCTCCAGCTGCACTGGAGAGAAATCATACATGTCAGATATTCTCAGCCTTGGGACATTCACTTTCCTATTCTCGGAACACCCCTTGATATCTGACTGGCTAATTCCCAACCCTCTGTCTAATGGTCTCTCCACCCCATTACATTAAATTTTCATTGTCTGTGCTCATCTGTATTATTTACATGATCTGATTGGATTTGGAAGAAGTGAGGATCTGTGACCACGAGAAGAAAGTTAGTACTACTGTAGGTAACTAGTAGGTAACTAGTAGGTCAAGGTACTCAGTTATGATTTAAATATTATCTGAAGTTACCTAAAAAGAAGTGTCCATAAAAAGCAAAACAGTAGAAAATCCATAGGATAATGTGAAATGCATAAGAAATTTAGGCATTACTGGAGTGAGTTGGCTACACTGGAGTTTATAACCAGAGAGTTTATGAAAAGAAATAACTGACTCAGAACTTTCAATTCTTGGTTTAAGGCTTGGTCAGAGATTCAAGGCATTGCTCCCATAGCCCTAAAGAATATTTTTTTTTTTTTTTTCTGCCTAGGCACAAGTCTGATGTAGGCAAAAATCAGACAGCATTTGACTTACCAGCTTGCAGAATTTCAATAGAAATTGAAATTAAGCCTGGCAAGCAAAAAAATTTTTAAGTGACATTGGCACACTGCTGGGAAGAAGTCAGATTATTAAAATCAGAATGGAACATTTAGAAAATTCATACAGACAAGATATCCAAACAACATAATCCAATCTTTGCTACCCAAAATGCTGAGATCAGTCCACAGTTAAGAGCAGATAACACATATGACTATAAATATTTTTAAAAGAAAGTGATTTGGTAGAGAGAATTACATATCTGAAACACTGTTGAAAAGGTTGGAGGCCCAAGTGGGTGACTCCTAGTGAGTGCCCAAGGGGGTGACTCCCAGAATTTACTCCCCCAGAGACCATCTATCAACAGAGATCACAGAACGTCTTTCCTGGTGAGAACTAAAAAATTAGAGATCCTCTAAGTGTAAGGAGGGACAAGCCAACATCCAAATAAACATCATCATTACCTAGCCTATAAAAAACTGAAAATAATAAGTCTCTAATAAATAAGTCCCTTTTTTAGGATACATACATGGCTGCTATCCCAAACCATAAGATAATAGTGGTCTAAAGTGTGAGAGGATTTTTTTTGGGGGGAGGTGTTGTGTTTTGCTTTTGTTTTTGTTTTTGTTTTCTGTCTCACGTAAGAGTATGAGCTAAACAACCTTGGGCTGACATCCTAGCTCTTTCGTGTAGGGGGGACCAGACTCCTTTTATCTGTTGCTTATTAAAGAGGCAGTTATTCAACCTCATGAACTAAGATCAGAACTTTAGCTCCTGCCATCACATCCACATTCCAGTCAGTGGGAAAAGGAGAAGGGAAATGGAGGGAGAGAGACAAGAAAAGGTAAGAATTAGAAAGGTTAAGTAGATCAGGGGACATTTTACAGGGAGTAAGCAGTGTAAAAGTCCAAATTCATCTCTTTAAAACTCAAACACCTGCATTTTGCACTAAGTGATGTGTATAGGGTGTACTAAATTACAGAGCCAAATACAACTAGCCAGATTTCCCCAACACAGGACTCTGAGTTGCTATGGCAGCATTCTCCTCAGTAAGTAGCAGCCTTTTCAGTTCTCACCAAATATTTCTTAAAAATGAGTAATCTCAAAGAGAACGTAATCCATTTAGACCCCCACTGTTTTGCATACATTTGTTTTGTTTTGTTTTTTTGAGGACCACACCTGTGGCATATGGAAGTTCCCATCATAGGGGTCAAATCAGAGCTGAAGCCCCTGGTCTACACCACAGCCACAGCAACGCCAGATCCGAGCCACATTTGCAACCTACACCATAGCTCAGTTCAATGCCCAATCTTTAACCCAATGAGCCGGACCAGGGATGGAAACCACGTCCTCATGGATACTAGTTGGGTTGTTATCGCTGAGCCACAATGGGAACATTTTTTTAAGCAAAAGTTGACTGTCATTTTATATTCTAAAATATATTTGTTGAATAACTCATATTTGGAAATTATTGTGGGGATTTAAAATGCACACACACACACACACACACACACAAACCCTGACCTTAATATGGTTAAAATTTTTGTTAGATATCTGCCAGTAGCATAGAGAATATGGTAGTGGCTGAATCCGCATATGGACATTTTAGAAGAGGAATCTTGGTTATCTTTTTCTTATTAAAATTCATTAAACGATTATTTTTATCCATCATCATTTAGTAATTAACAAAACTGCCACCAAATAAGCTCTTAAATATACCTTCTAGAGACTCAATAATAACTAAATATTACTTTTGCTAATAAAGCTCTGGGTCTTATTTGACTGATTAAAATCACTGATTCCAGATTTAGTTCAATTGCAACTTCCTAAATATATATGTCTTGCTTCCTCTTGTCTTTTCTATTTTAAGCTGTCCTCGATGGAGTTATTAGCCTACGCACTTGAATACAGATGAAAAATGTGCATGAACTAGAGTCATTTCCAAAAATTTAATGGATGTAGCCACTGCTTGTGGAACATAATGCCATTTACCCTTCTGTAATCTGTGAACATCCCAAGTATTTTGCAATAAACAGAAACTGAGAAATATTGAGTATTTCAAATAAACACACATACATTATTCATGACAAATCAAAATTATAGAATTAAAGAGGTTTTCAATAAATGATAGATTGAATGATTACAATGAATATACATTTACTATATGCTTTCAAATTCTTCAAGAAAGATAGTTTTGCTAAAAAAAGTGATGGAAATATATTCTTAATAAAATGCAAATAATGGAGATATACACTCAAATAGCTACACTGCCTAAGGAATACTGATAAAGATGACCAAAATAGAGGATACTGTAAAATGATATGATTTTTATTGAATAAATGCCTACCATACATCAAATATGAGACTAGGTAAATTATATAGGTGATTACCTCTCTTCAAGGGCCTAAGAACCTAAGAAATAGATTTTATTTGCTTTATAAATGAGGAAATTGAATCTCAGAGAAGTTGTACAACACATAACTAGTAAGAAGAGAGTCTGAAATTAATGCTTAGTCAACTAGAACATGGTACCTTTGCTTTCCCACTTAGTTTGGGGGTATAATTTTTGCTTCTATTTAAATAAGAATACAATGGCAATTCTTGGGAATTCACAAACTGTACCCTAAGTGCCGCACAGTAATCATTTCATCTCTATGCTGCCCATTAGGGTAGCCACTAGCCATGAGTAGCTACTGAAAACTCAAAACATGGCTAAGCCACATTGAGATGGGCTTTGGGTGTAAAATATATATTGGATTTAAAGATTTAGAAGAAAACAAAATATCAAACAATATTACATATCAAAACAAGAATATAAAATATCTATTATATGGCTTTTGTGTTAAAATGATAATACTTTGGGAATACTGAGTTTATGCAAATACATTATAAAAGTTAATTTCGCTTTTTAAAAACTCCTAGCAAATGTAAAATTACATATGTGGATTACATTTGTGGCTTGCAATATACTTCTCTTAAATATCCATGATGTCACCCTTTTCTCTTCTACCAACTTTCATGAACGCCAAAAAAGAGTACTTTGACTTTCTCTTTCCATTTGTTCAGGACTCTCCCACAAATATATTTAAACACATACATACATATGTATATACTTACCTACATATACACGTACATGCTGCCTTCCTTTAAAATGTGAGAGACTGCAACAGGGCCCTCTGAACCCACGATGAAGCCCCAGTTTTTCTAAATAATTTCTAAAAACGTTTAGCGTTTCACTTTTACCAAGAGAAAGGCATACACTTTTAATTTCTAGAGGCACAATTAAAGGTACATTGAATAGTTTATGGGAATATTAACTCTATAAATTTTTTTTTCATTTGTTGTTTTTGAATATAAGTGTCACAGGTAAGATACCTCTGAGAACATTAAATTATTTCATCTCAATTTTCAGAATGTTCCAAATAATATAAATAACAGAATATAGAGGGGGGTTTGTTTTGTTTTTAGGTTTTGATTTTTGTTTTCAGGTATTATATATTATATAATGTTTTATGCTTTGTTTTTAGTTTTTGATTGCTTTTAGGTATTATATATTATATATATATATAATGTATTTTATATTATATATATATATTTTTTTGCTCTGTGTCTATTGCAGCCATTTCGACCAGTTACCATAACTTCTATACATGAATACTCTATCTCTTTTTGGCTCATTTTGTATTAATTCCTTCTTTCATTCTTTCTTTTTTGTGTGCTTGTTTTCTAAGACCATTCAATACACTTCCAGTGTAGGTTCATCTGGGGAAAAAAGCAAATTGCTAGTCAAGTTGGTCCCCGTGTAGCTCCCAGTTAGGTCCCAGTTTAGCTTTACAAAGGAAATTATCTCAGAGAATCCTACACAAGGTGCCTGCTTCAAACTACCCTCTTATGTCTGCCCTTCACGGTCTGCAGGACCCCCTCTCTGCTCACTCCCAAACCCTAGGACTTGCCCAGTGTGCTGTCCCCACCGCATTCATTATGTGGTCCTGCTTTGCTCACACTTGGTGTCTCTGTTTTACAAACTGAAGGAATCTTTCCTTCCTATGAGCCCCCAGGGTAGTTCCAAACTCCTGCCCAGCCAGTACAGAAGCCTCAAATTAGCTACCCCTAACTGGATGTTTTATCTTCTTTGCATCCCCATAACTATTTATATATTTCTCCTGCCACTTGATTATATTCAACCTAAAATTAGAGTTATTTGAGATGTTTTTCCTATTCTCCTTTACCACATCGAGACATCCTTAAGATCTGAGATTCTCTTATTTTCTCTTCCTCAAAATTTTTAATACAACTATCATAAAGATATAGAAAGAACTCTAACAATATTAATATGTGCCCTTGACTTTATAATTAATATATAATTTGTACCATTTTGTACATATTTTTAAATTTTCCTTTTGAAAACTTTTTTTAAAGTAACTTTATTCCACATTTCACAGACTTAAGATTTTTAAAATTCACAATAAGATTAGTTTGTTCCTCTGATATCCCATTGAGTAGTTGTTCATTAAAGTTTGAAGTGGCTCAGCATAAAACTTTTGTCCCCTTACTACTCAGATACTACGAGATTACTTTTTAGTACAATCACAAATGTACAATTTGAAAGGCAAGACCTGTACAAGAGCTAATATAGTTGCCATCAAACCTACACAGAACGGAAATCAAAATTTTCTCACAAAGTAGATTAAGCTGAGATATCTGAAATGCTTTTACATTAAATTCACATAGTATGCTTATCCCTCAACACAGTTTTAAATGTTTGTTTTCTTCGCTCCTATTCATATAGTGCTAGAAACATCAGGCAAATAGCCTGGCTTAACTATTTGTAAACAGGGAAATTTTTATCCAGAAATTTCCTCTTAGCCAAATCAAAACAATCCCTTTAAAACGAATGAGGAACTTAAGGCAACAGTGAAAATTACCCCGTTCCATCCACCATGTTGAAAGTCAATGCAAATAAATTAGTTCATTCTTCTTAAAGCACTTTTTTTCGTTAATTACGAGATATAATTTAGATATGAAAAGAACGATACTTTATTTTCTACACTAAACTCATGGTTTGAATATTAATAGATAACATTAATTAATAATAAATTGCCCTTTTGTTATTTTAACATTTACTGCATTTATTTAATTTCATACCACTAACATGAATTAGTGCTACCTGCTATTTCTACTTCTTAACATTTTCACTGCATGTATTATACTGAATATCTACAACTCAACAATTAGTTCTAATACAAATTTTTAGACAAATTACAAAAGGACATTTTAGATTAAAAAAGTAAATGATAACATCTAATTAAAATTGAATAAGTTTGTTTTTGATTTTTTTTTTTTGACTGTGTCCTCAGCATTCAAAAGTTCCTGGGCCAGGGATCAAACCCATGCCATATAAGCCACCCAAGCCAGAGCAGTGACAACGCTGGATCCTTAACCCACTGAGCCACCAGGGAACTCCTTTATGTCCTTATATATTTTTTTTAAGAGTGAACCGATATTTGTTAAGGATTGAATTCTGAATCAGACTAAAAACAAAGGAGTCATTTTCTTTTATCGATCTAAGAAGAAATTGACTGAACTAAGGACTCAGGAACCGATAAACACACCAAAGCTTAGAGAAAATACTGGAAGACAATTTATGAATAATAAAGCTTGAAAGATAAGTTTTTAGATTCAAGAAAATTTTTTCCTTATGAAAACAATGATTTACTAGGTGTTTATATAACTTTTGTCCCATGTCCTTCCTCTCACCTACCATTACGGAAAAATACCAAACACACATTGAAACGTACCTTTTGGAAGAGGCACTGTGAGGCCTTCTTTCATGGAGTGATGGGAGGGTAGACAGTTCTTTGTAAGCACGATGTCATCTAGTGCAATATCACCACGGATGCCTTTCCCAACTCTGCCTTCAAATTTGAGTTGGAAGTCCTCATCTCCAGACAGGGACAGTTCTTCCCGCTGCCAGAAATTGCCTTGTTCTACAGTGAGGTTAAGTAGGACCTTCGTTTGGTTTGAGACTGATATCTGGATTAAACTGAGGGCTCCAATGCCACTGCCATACATGTGATAATGAAAAATTATCTGTAACCAAGAATCAGAATATTATATATTAATTATAAAATTAATTCCTCCTCATTTCAATTACATCATATTGTCTTCTCCTTTGTTAACAGCTTGCAGAAGGAAAAGTAGATCTGTATGCTCTTTTGCTTTGTGAGAATGCTACTGTTGAATGAAGTTAGGCCAGTCTTCAAACATTGTTGCAATATATGAGAGTACAGTAAGGATCAAATAGAAGTGTAGTTGAAAAATGAGAAGAGTTCACTTCCTTTCTGTACTTGCAAAAGCAGAATTCCTCCAAAAACTCTTGAAGTCAAAGAAATAAAAATATTAAGAAGTGGTGTATTATACAAGAAAATTTTTCATGATTAAGAAATATTAAATACTAAAGAAAAACGTTTTTGATCTCATGAAACTTAAATCATGTTCTTCAAAACAGAAGAGTACTCAGTCACTTATTCTACCACATCCTTGCCCTCAAAATACATTTTCAGGTCTACAAGATCCTCCCAGCTCTACTACGTATAGAAAAAAACACTAAAATAGCAATTTCCAAATTTTACTTGAAATGCTTCAGACAATCAGACTTGTGAGCCCTCTAAGTAAAAATTAAATATTTCCAGGGATTAATGTTTCAATGCTTCAAAGACAGAGTTTACACGATTTTTATTGTCTGTTACACAGATAAAGTCAGGGGAAATTCTAGGAAGAAGAAGACTATGAGTTAGGAATGACAGGGAATCAGAGTGTGTCTAAGCTTTTGTCATTTTTATGAATGAAGGAAACAGTAGTGGTGGAATTTTCACACATGAAAATGTCGTTTTTGCAATACAAACACTCATGGATATTATATTCTGGAGAAAGAATATGAATATGTTTAAAGGGTAAAGAATGTGATTAAACCATATATGCAACACATACATCGAAAAGCATCAAGAATACATAAGCCATGCGAAGTGACTCTGCAAATTTCTTAGCTGATGAAAACTTCAGGTATTATTCTATGATCCAAACATTTTTCTTCTACTGATTAACCCATTAATATTAGAAAACCAGAGCTCTATGACCACTATGGCTTGTTTGGGGGTACTGGTCAAAACTGGGTGGCACAGAGTGAGAAACAGCAAGAATCCGAGGCCAGCCTCTTGAACAGGGTCAACAGGCAAGAGAGGAAACTACCCAACAGGCATAACAGACGTCTGTGTGGAGCATTGACAGCAACAGACATGGTCTTCCCAGTATTCTGCCTCATTTTGTCTTCTTACTTGTGCAGAAAACTTAAAGCATATGCTTTATGTCACAGTAAATACTTCTTTATCTTTTTGAGGCCATTTTCTAAATGATACCATTGGGTTGACAAGCAAACAAACATCTAAATATGACATCTCTAGAGAACAACCTGATGACAATGTAACCTAATCACAGGGCAACACTGAATAAAAATCTGTTAAGTATTGGATTCCTTTTTTTTTTTTTTTTTTTTTTGCTACAGCTGAGACATATGGAAATTCCCAGGCTAGGGGTCAAATCAGAGCTGTAGCCATTAGCCTACATCACAGCCACGGCAATGCTAGATCCGAGCCTTGTCTGCGACCTGTACCACAGCTCATGGCAATGCCAGATCCTTAACGCACTGAGAGAGGCCAGGGATCAAACCTGCAACCTCATGGATACCAGTCAGGTTTGTTATTGCTGAGCTACAACAGGAACTCCTGACTTCTTTTAAAGAGGAATTTTCACCAGAAATTTCAGTTCCTCAGAGGTTTGATCTCTCCCAACATCAGTCTCTGTCTGTGTTCCTCTCTGCATCCCACCCACTCCTCAAAAGGAAAAAAAATCTCCAATTTGATTTTTTTCTGCCTGAAGGTATCCCACAAGCTCAAGTGACAGAAAGGATTTTCACAGAAATTTGGATAACCTGATAAACATATTTTTCATATATGAGAGACCCAGTCATTCCCAGCATGACCTTTCCTTACTTCTTTGCATTGAATCTAATTCATAAATATTCATAAAATGAACCATTCATCATTAATTTTTTGACATTTCTCCTAGGCATACTTCATTACTTTCACACAGATATTCAGAACAGTAGGGACTATAGTTCTTGGACCAGGGTAAAATACAGATGAACGATATCATCAGTTACTAGAAGAGGAAAAAATAAGTCGTTTGAATATTCTCAGAAGTCTAAATAGAAAAGCTTAGAAGTCAAACTGAAATTTTACATACTTCACATTTAAATTTTAATTAGCTTTCTAAGACTAGAACTGACTTGCAAATTTCAGAATATCTATGGATATACAGAGATTTATTGATACAGACTCAACAGATATGCTGGGGATTTACTTTTGAGAAAGTATAGAGTAATTCAGAAGACATTAAAAACAGACAAAAATATATTTGATTAAAACCCAACTGTTCACCAAACTAATTAAAGTTTAATGTAATTTTGTATGATTTATTACATTCACTCTGGACTGCTGACAGGTATGCCCCTAAAACTCTGATCACGTCACTTTCTTGCAGATAACCTATGAAATGTGCCTAAAGAGAGAAGAGAGATGAGATGACTCCGTGAGAGTCAAACTATGACATCAACTTAAGATGAGACAGAAAAGCTCTTAAGGCACACTAAATGTTTACCATGTATTAGACTAGGACAACGGTCGGATGTGAAGAATGGTCAGTATAGAACTGAGCAACAAACACCTGTAATAGGTAAGGTACAGCTGGGATCCTTTGAGCAAAGATGGAATGTGTATTCTTCCCAGGGTAAGGGCTCTCTCATTTTGTGGAGACAGATACACAAGAATATTACAATTTGAAGACAATAAAGATTTAAATCATGTTATTGTCTCCCAGCCTGATTCTGTGATCAGCTAGCAACTTTCTGGATGTAATTCGTTTTCTTTTCAGTGTTCAGACATTCGGGAATACAGCAGACAGAATACATGTGTTCAGATTTTACAGAGATTGCATTTCCTGCCACAAATATAAATAAATGGCACATTTATTCACGCATTAATCTCTTACAAGCAAGATCCTGTGAAGTCATCTCTGAGTGCTTAATTTATATGTAAGGCTAAATTTAGCTACTAGCCTCACTGACTCAAATCCTTCTTGGAAAAAAAATCATGCAAGCAATAAATAAAGGAAAGCGAAGGACCCTGCAAATGCATAGTCATCATATGAAGATCCAAACAACTCTATTTATACTTTAAACGCTCTACAAATGTTCTCTTAAAATTTCTACAGGGAATTTTTTCTTCCTTCCTCCAGAAATTCTTTCTAAAGAGTCAATTTCAGTCTTTCCTTTTCTGAGAATTCTTCAATCATTTTATCATGGTGCCAACCAGGACTAATACCAGTTCTTGGAATTATTTAATCATATACACTCCTCATTGTTTAATTATCTTTCTGATGGAGAAATTCCCATAACTCCAATAAGTACGAAATTCCTTGAATGGATGCCATGGTAATTTACTTCTTTTGTCCTATCATGGTTATGGATAACAACTATGACATTCTCCAGTGGTTTCCAAAATTGATACATTGTTCCAACAGGTCTAATAATGCTTCCCTTTCAACCCTACTTCACTTTATCCCTCCCACTCACATCATCCAAGTTGAACACCTTCAAACTCATTTTCTGGTTTGGGCCTGGCCAGTCCATTCTCTACTTTTGACTCTGTCTGGAGTTGGTTCATAATACCTCTGGTTTGCTTCCATACCTTGCAGTTTTTGCTTCTGCTGCTTATGAGTGGGCTGGAAATGCTGGCTGCTCTCATGGGCTGCTGCAAGAACAAGCTCTTAATAAAGATGTAATGACCAGACACGTTCCTCAAGGTGTGATCAGCAACAGGCTCTGTGCCCAAATCAGGGATGGTACCGGCCTTCATATTCCAGTCAAAGTCGTCACCTTGCTCCTGCTCCCAGGAACAAAGATCAAACTCAAAATCACAGCTCCCACCGGAAGTACCTGGAAAACATTTCCCAATTTATGGCGGAGAGAAAGAGGAAATCAGCAGATAAGTCATGAAATTCAAAATTAAACTTGCCACATCATGTAATATTCAAAACCTCACAATATCATCCTATAGCAACATTAATAGAATATTTTAGTTTGTTACACACAGCTATTTCCATGGCTTTTGTGAGTTTATTTCTTCACCAGTCTGGTCCCAATGTCAGAATCCATGAGCCAATATATTTAGCATTCCACACATCTCCTCCTCCAAACACTTACTTGGCCAATGTAATTTATTTCTTCTCTCTTCTCATCCTAGCTTCTCAGATTTTGGTAGGGAATTTAGGAAGTTTATTTTTCTGCAGTACAGTCTGGCTTGGGAAATGCTGCCTAAAGCAAATGTGATTAATCATTGTAATTATTTTTTTAAAAAATAGAGACTCATTTTGGAGATAAAAGTGAAACAGAAAAGGTTAAAACTAATGATTTAATTTATTACAGTAAGTTGCAGAAATTAAATGTTTAGCTGCATTAAATACCCACTACCTACCAGGTATTTTAAGAATATTTTATTATTAACATTGCTTAAGTTTTTCTTCCAATTCCTGACTAGTCAGAATTCTTGAGTTCAGCTATGTCTTAATGGACTTTCTCCCTGCTGTATCTATCCATTTCTGATAAAGGGGTATGGAAATCTCCAAGTATGATGGGGGATTCTTCTCTTTGTAGTTATCTAAGTTGTTGTTTCACAGAGGCTGACATTCTATTATTAGGTACATAACACACTGTCACATCTTCTTGGAGAATTTGACCTCTTTACTGTTATGCAATGCCTTTGCTTATCCTTGGTAATATTCCTTGCTATTATTCCTGTTTTCTTTTGATTAGTGTCACAGCATATATTTCTCCACGCATTTACTTTTTATCTATAAGTACCTTGATATTCAAAGTGGGTTTCTTATAGACAAGTAGTTGGGTCTTATGTTTGATCCACTGTGGAAATCCGTCTCTTAATTGGTACATTTAGACCTCTGCTGTTCAAAGTAACTATTGTTTGGATTAAATTAAAGTTGGATTAATATCTACCATATTTGATACTGTTTCTTATTTGCCCCTGTTCTTGATTCATATTTTTGTCTTCTACTGTTTTTTTCTGCCTTTAACTGATCATTTTATAGGATTTTATTTTTTTCTCCTTTCTTAACCAATGGGTTACACATTGTGTTTTTTTAAACTTTTTTCAGTGCTTGCCCTGGAGTTTACATTTTTTATTCAATTGCTAATTCAGTTTTTAAATTATATTTGAAAATTATTTTGAAATTATACCCTTGGAGTTTCCATCGAGGCTCAGGGGAAACGAATCTGACTAGCATCCATGAGGACTCAAGTCCAATCCCTGGCCTCGCTCAGTGGGTTAAGGACCCAGCACTGCAGTAGCGTAATCCAGTGGCTACAGTTCTAATTCAGCCCTGAGCCTGGGAACCTCCATATGCCATGGAGGTGGCCCTAAAAAGACAAAAAAAAAAAGAAAAAGAAAAAGAAAGAAAGAAAAGATTTACTCTGTCCTAAAAGAGACTGTAATTCCTACAGCCTCTTTTAGTTCAAAATACTAGAGTTCTCCTAAGTATCCTCTCAAAGGAGTGGGGAGTAAATTTCACTAAAATAATAATGAATTCCAACTCACCATCTTGTTTATAATCTAAACCCTTGTCTTGGTTAAGAATATAAAATCAGGGAGTTCCCGTCGTGGCACAGTGGTTAACGAATCCGACTAGGAACCATGAGGTTGCGGGTTCGATCCCTGCCCTTGCTCAGTGGGTTAACGATCCGGCATTGCCATGAGCTGTGGTATAGGTTGCAGACGCGGCTCGGATCCTGCGTTGCTGTGGCTGCGGCGCAGGCCAGTGGCCACAGCTCCGATTAGACCCCTGGCCTGGAAACCTCCACATGCCGCGGGTGCGGCCATAAACCCGCGGCCATAAAATGACAAAAGGCAAAAAAAAAAAAAAAAAAGAATATAAAATCAAGTAACTAATTCAGCTGTCCTTATGTTGGAAAATTTAGCAGCCCAGGAGGACCAGATTCTCATACAGACCAGCATCTATAAAGGCTATTTGCATAAGGAAATGATATATGTGGTTGAGAAACAGCCCAGACTTTTTTTTAATAAAAATCATATAAATACATGAATCTCTTTAATGTAAAACATATTTTTGCTTTTGATATTTACTATAGTTTTGAAGATACGTTTCCTAGGAATGTTTAGTTTTACATACCCGTGGGGAAAACACAAGCAGGCATTAGTTGTTTGAATTTCATATCACTGTGGTTAAGAGGGAACTTATAATTTCATTTTCCACAATTTCCCACTGGTGCCAGGTGAGAAAAAGCAGCAAACAGTCTTCCGTGCAGATGCCAATTCCTGGCATTTTATGGAGCAATTAATGCCAGTGCCAGACAGGTGTGCCAGCAGGAAGAAAATGATCACCTTTGTCTGCAGCCGTACCATCAAGCAAACCAGTTTCTCCCTTTCTAAATGCTATAATTTTTCCATGGATCAATATCCTTTTAAGAATGAAAGTATATTTCATTTAAAACAGAGTTTTGAAAGAACATTAACCTCATGTCTTTTAAGATCCTACCATCACATTTCTAAGATTAAGATACCATTTTATTCACTTATTCATTGCATATAATTTTTTTGGCCATGTCCATGGCATGTTGAAGGTCCTGGGCCATGGATCAAATCTGCACCATAGCAGTGACCTCCCCTTCCCCCGTTTGAACCCACCTATTTCAGTATGACCTCACTTTAATTCATTACATCTGCATAGACCTTGATTCCAAATTTGTCACATCCAGAAGTTCTAGGTGGCACTGGGGGGAGGGGACACTATATAACCCAGGACTGGAGTGTTTACATTTTTAAGGTAAATCTCTTGGGATTTTGAGGTATATAATCTTATCATTAGAAAATAATTATAAATTGCTAAGAGAGAAGATCTTTAAAGTTCTCAACACACACACACAAAATTTTGTAACCATAAATGGGAACGGATGTTAACTAGACTTACTGTAATCATTTTGCAATCAATATACTCATATTGTCATCATGTTGTACACCTCAAACAAATATATATATATGTAATACATAATACGTAAACTAATATGTCAGTTACAATTCAATAAAAAAGAAAATAAATACAATTTCATGTTCCTTTATTTCATATGAACCAGAACCACAAAAAGAGTACAAATTGTAATATTAGCAGTGGATATTCTTTTTTTTTCTTATAAACTTTTGCTTTTTTTCTTTTTTTAAAGTAATATCAGTAGTGGATATTCCTTTTTTTTCTTATAAACTTTTGCTTTTTTTTTTTTAAAGTTTTATTATAGTTGACTGACAATGTTGATAATTTATGTTGTACAACAAAGTGCTAGTGTTATACATATACACATATCCATCCATTTTCAAATACTTTTCCCATATAAGTGATTACATAACATTGGGTAGAGTTCAGTGTGCTATATATACAGCAGATCTCTGTTGACCATCCATTCCATATACAACAGCGTACATATACCAAATCCAAACCCCTAATCCATCCCTCCCTGCCCTCACCTGTCCCCAGTGGTAATGAGAAATTTGTTTTCAAAGGTTTTGAGTCTGTTTCCATTTTGGAAATAAGTTTATTTGCATCATTTTTTTTTTAGATTTCACATATAAGTCATATCATGTGATGTTTGTCTTTGTCTGACTTCACTTAGCATATGATAATCTCTAGGCCCATCCATATTGCTGCAAATGGCATTGTCTCATTTTTTATGGCTATATATTCCATTGTACATATGTACTACATGGTTCTTTATCCATTCATCTGCAAAACAGACATTTAGATTGCTTCCATGTCTTGGCTATTGTTAACAGTGCTGAGGTACATGTACATTTTTTTAATTACTCAATGAATTTTATTATATTTATAGTTGTGCAATGATCACCACAACCAAATTTTAAAGCATTTCCATTCCAAACCCTCAGTTAATGCCCCCACCTCCCAATCTGTCTCATTTGGAAACCATAAGTTTTTCAAAGTCTGTGAGTCAGTATCTGTTCTGCAATGTATCTGTTCTACTCATTTTTCAGATTCCACATGTAAGTGATAGCATTTGATGTTGGTGTCTCACTGTCTCACTGACTTCACTTAACATGGTAATTTCTAGGTCCATCCATCCATGTTGCTGCAAATGCTGTTATTTCTTTCCTTTTAATGGCTCAGTACTATTCCATTGTGTATATGTACTACTACTTCTTTATCCACTACTCTGTCGACAGACATTTAGGTTGTTTCCATGTCTTGGCTATTGTATAGAGTGCTGAAATGAACACTGGAGTACATGTATTATTTCAAGTCAAGGTTTTCTCTGCATAGATGCCCAGGCATGGGATTGCTGGTAAATCTATTTTTGGTTTTCTGAGGAATCTCCATACTGTTTTCCACAATGGTTGCAACAATTTACATTCCCACCAACACTGTAACGGGATTCACTTTTCTCCACACCCTTTCCAGAATTTGCTGTTTGTAAAATTTTGGATAATGGCCATTCTGGCTGGTGTAAGGTGGTACCTCATAGTGGTTTTCATTTGAATTTCTCTAATAACTAGTGATATTGAACATATTTTCACGTGTTTTTTAGCCATCTGTATGTCTTCTTTGGAGAATTGCCTGTTTAGATCTTCTGCCCATTATTGGATGGGGTTGTTTGTTTTTTTGGTACTGAGCTGCAGAAGGTGTTTATAAATCTTGGGAGTATTAATCCCTTGTCAGTCGCTTCATTTGCAAATATTTTTCTGCCATTCTGTGGGTTGTCTTTTCATTTTGTTTAGGGTTTCTTTTGCTGTGCAGAAACTTTTAAGTTTAATTAGCTCCTATTGTTTATTTTTGTTTTTATTGTCATTACTCTAGATGGTAGATCTGAGAAGATGTTGCTGTGCTTTATGTTGGAGAGTGTTTGGCCTGTGTTTTCCTCTGTGGGTTTTATAGTGTCTGCTCTTATATCTAGGTTTTTAATCCACTTTGAATTTATTTTTGTGTATGGTGCTAGGAAGTGTTCTAATATCATTCTTTTACATGTGGCTGTCCAGTTTTCCCAGTACCACTTACTGAAGGGCAATCTTTTCTCCATTGTATATTCTTGCCTCCTTTGTCATAGATTAGTTGACTATAGGTGTGCGGGTTTAATTCTGTGCTTTCTATCCTGTTTCACTAATCTATATTTCTGTCTTTGTGCCAGTACCATATGGTTTTGATGACTGTAGCTTTGTATTATAGCCTGAAGTCAGGGAGCCTGATTCCTCCAGCTCCATTTTTCTTTCTTAGGATGGCTTTGGTTATTCTGGATCTTTTGTGCTTCCAAACAAACTTTAGAATATCTTGTTCTAGTTCTGTGAAAAAGTTCCTTGGTAATTTGATAGGAATTGCACTGAATCTGTAGATTGCCTTGGGTACAGTCATTTTGATAATACTGATTCTTCCAATTCAAGAGCATGGTATGTTTTTCCATCTGTTTGAGTCATCCTTGATTTCTTTCATCAGTGTCTTATAGTTTTCAGAGTACAAGTCCTTTGTCTCTTTAGGTAGGTTTCTTCCAAAGTATTTTATTCTTTTGGATGTGATGGTAAATGGGATTGTTTCCCTAATTTCTCTTTATGATCTTTCATTGTTACTATATAAAAATGCAGTATATTTCTGTGTATTTATTTTGTAATCTGCAATTTTGCCAGATTCATTGATGAGCTCTAACAGTTTCCTGGTAGAGTCTTTAGGATTCTCTAGGTATAGTATCATGTCATCTGCAAACAGTGATAGTTTTACTTCTTCCTTTCCAATTTGGATTCCTTTTATTTCTTTTACTTCTCTGATTGCCATAGTTAGGAATTCCAAAACTATGTTGAATGGTAGTGGCAAGAGCGGACATCCTTATCTTATTCCTGATCTCAGTTGGAATTCTTTCAGCTTTTCCCCATTGAGAATGATGTTAGCTCTGGGTCTGTCATATATGGCCTTTCTTATGTTGAGATAGGTTCTCTCTATGCCCACTTTCTGAAGGTTTTTATCAGAAATGGGTGTTGGATTTTGTCAAAGGCTTTTTCTGCATCTATTGAGAGGATCATATGATTTTTATTCTTCAGTTTGTTAATGTGGTGTAGCACAATGACTGATTTGCAGATACTGAAGAATCCTTGCATCCCTGGGATAAATCCCTATTGATCATAATGTACAATCCTTTTAATGTACTGTTGATTCGGTTTGCTAGCATTTTGTTGAGGATTTTTGCATCTGTGCTCATCAGTGAAATTGGCCTGTAATTTTCTTTTTTTGTGTGTGGTATCTTTGTCTGGTTTTGGTATCAAGGTGATAGTGGCCTTATAGAATAAATTTGGGAGTACTCCTTCCTCTACAATTTTTTGGAATAGTTTCAAAAGGAAAAATGTTAGCTCTTCGCTAAAGGTTTGATAGAATTTGGCTGTGAAGCCATCTGATCCTGGATTTCTGTTTGTTAGATATTTTTTAAATCACAGTTTCAATTTCAGAACTTGTGATTGGTCTGTTCATCTTTTCTATTTCCTCATGGTTTAGTCTTGGAAGGTTGTACTTTCCTGAGAATTTGTCCATTTCTTCTAGGTTGTCCATTTTATTGCCATATAGTTGCATGCAGTAGTCTCTTACGATACTTTGTATTTCTGTGATGTACATTGTAACTTCTTTTTCATTACTAATTTTATTGATTTGAGTCCTCTCTCTTTTCTTCCTGGTAAGTCTGGCTAAGGGTGTATCAATTTTGTTGATCTTTTCAAAGAACCAGCTTTTAGTTTCTTTGATCTTTTCTACGGTTTTCTTTGTTTCTCTTTCATTGATTTCTGCTCTTATCTTTATGATTTCCTTCCTTCTGCTAACTTTAGATATTGTCTGTTCTCTCTCTCTCTAGCTGCTTTCGATGTAAAGTTAGGTTGTTTATTTGAGCTTTTTCTTGTTTCCTGAGGTAGGCTTGTATTGCTATAAACTTTCCTCTTAGAACTGCTTTTGCTGCATCCTAGAGGTTTTGGAGTGTCATATCTTTGTTGCCATTTGCTTCTAGGTAGTTTTTAACTTCCTCTTTGACTTCCTCAGGGATCCACTGGTTGTTTAGTAGCATGTTTTTCATCTCCACGTGTTTGTGTTTTTTGCCTTTTTTTGTTGTTGTTGTTGATTTCCAGTCATATAGTGTTGTGGTTGGGAAAGATCCTTGATAATGATTTCAATTTTCTTAAAGTTACTAAGGCTTGATTTGTGGTGCAGAATGTGATCAATCCTGGAGAATGTTCCATGTGCACTTGAGAGGAATGTGCATTCTGCTGCCTTTGGATGGACTGTCTTATAAATATTTATTAGTCCAGCTGGTCTAATTCTTCATTTAAGGCCTATATTTCCTTACTGATTTTCTGTCTGGATAATCTGTCCACTGCTGTAATTGGGGTGTTAAGGTCCCCAATATTATCGTGCTATTGTTGATTTCTCCTTTTAAGGTTGTTAGCAGTTAGTTGACTTATATATTGCGGTGACCATATGTCAGGTACATATTTACATTTAAAATGGTTATATCTTCTTCTTGGATTGATCCTTTGATCATTATGTAATGTCCTTCCTTGTCTCTTAAAATATTCTTTATTTTAGGGTCTATTTTGTCTGCTATGAGTATTGCTACTTTAGCTTTCTTTTGATTTCCATTTACGTAGAATATTTTCATCCACCCTCTCACTTTCAATTTGTGTGTGTCCCTAGAAGTGAAGTGGGTCTCTTGAAGACAGCATATATATGGGTCTTGTTTTTGTATCTATTCAGACAGTCTATGTCTTTTGCTTGAGCGTTTAGTCCATTTACATTTAAGGTAATTATTGATATTTATGTTCTTATTGCCATTTTATTAACTGTTTTGGATTTGTTTCTGTTGGTCCTTTTCTTCCCTTCTTTTCTTGTTCTCTCCTCTTGTGGTTTGATGACTCTCTTTAGTGTTGTATTTGCATTGATTTTTTTATTTGTGTATCAGTCATAGATTTGTGGAATTTTCATTTCTGATTGTGGCCTTTTCTCTTCTGCCTAGAAAAGTTCCTTTAGTATTTGTTGTAAAGTTGGTTTAGTGTTGCTGAATTCTCTTAATTAGTTTTTGCTTATCTGTAAAGCTTTTGATTTCTCCTTCAAATCTGAATGAGAGCCTTGCTGGGTAAAGTAATCTTGGTTGAAGGTTTTTTCCTTTCATCATGTTAGGTATATTGTGTCACTTCCTTCTGGCTGCAGGGTTTCTGCTGAAAAACCTGCTGATAATCTTACTGGGTTCCCTTGCATGTTATTTTTTCCTTTTCCCTAGCTGCTTTCAATATTTCCTCTTTGTCTTTAATTTTGATGAGTGTGAGTAACATGTGTCTCAGGATGTTCCTCCTTGGGTTTATTTTATATGGTACTCGTTGTGCTTCCTGGTTTTGAGTGAATGTTTCCTTTCCCATGTTAGGGAAGTTTTCAGCTATTATCTCTTCAAATATTTTCTCTGTCCCTTTCTCTCTCTCTTTTCCTTCTGGCACCCCTATAATACAGATGTTGGTGAGTTTAACATTGTCCCAGAGTTCTCTGAGACTCTCTTCATTTCTTTGAAATCTTCTTTCTTTTCTGTCCCACATCAGTGATTTCCATTAGTTTGTACTCCACCTTGCTTATTTGTTCTTCTGCCTCCTGTATGTATTCTGCTGTTGACTGCTTCTAATGATTTTTTTTATTTCAGTTACAGTATTTTGCATCTCTGCTTGCTTAAGTTTTAAATCTTGTGTTTCTTTGCTCAATGTTTCCCATAAATCATCCATCTTTGCCTCCAGCTTATTTCCAGTGTCTTGCATCATCATCAGCATCAAGTCTAAAGCCTTTTGAAGACTGATAATCTCCTGATCACCTAGCTGTTTTTCTGGTTTTTTTTCTTTCTCCCTCATCTGAGTTACAGTTCTCCACCTTTTCATTTTTATAGGTTTTTGGTGTGGTCTCCTTTTTGCAGACAATAGTTGTCACTTCTCTTACTTCTGAGGTCTGGCTCCTTTGTGGCTGAAGCTGGTACAAGGATTGTTGTAAGCTTCCTGATGCGAGGGACTAGTGCCTGCCCATTGGTAGGTGGGGCTTTGTCTCTGGGTGAGATTAGAGGTGACTGTGTCCCTGAGAGGTCTTTAGGTAGCCTGTTTACTGATGGGTGGTACTGTAATCCCAGCTAGATTATTGTTTGCCCTGGGGCTTCTCAGCACTGATGGATGGGGCTGGATTTTCCCAAAATGGCCACCTCCAGAGAAACACATGCTGATGAATATTTCTGAGAGCTTTGTCTCCAATGTTCTTTCCCCACAACAAACAACCTTCATTCCGTTTTCCAAGGAGATCCTCCAAGAACTGCAGTCAGGTCTGACCCAGATTCCAATGGAGCCTCTGCTTTGCCCTGGGACCCAGTGCACACGAAATCCTGTGTGTACCTTTCAAGAATGGGGTATCCATTTCCCCCCGTCCCATGCTGCTCTTGTGCACAAGCCCCACTGGCCTTGTGGGGCCAATGCCAGATGCTTGGGGGACTCTCCTAATGCCAGATCCCCAGGTGTGGGGATTTGACGTGGGTCTCAGAACTCTCACTCCTGTAGGTGGGTCTCTGATACAGTTACTTTCCAGTCTGTGAGCTTCCCACTCAGCAGGTATGGGGTTGCTTTTATTGCGTAATTGCCCCTCCTACCTCTTGATGTGGCCCCCTCTTTGTTTTCTGGAGCAGGACATCTTTTTGAAAGTTTCCAGTCCATTTGGTTGAGCTTTTCAGAATTTGGTTATAATTTTGTTGTTTTCATGAGAGAAGTTGAGCTCTAGTCCTTCTATTTCACCATCTTAATCCCATCCCTGTACATTTTTGAATTATGGTTTTCTTCATATATATGCCCAGGAGTGGGAGCACTGGATATTCTTGATATGATTTTGATTTTAATGGGAACACTTCATTGTTTCCTTTTTTCTTCTTAGTTTAAAACTTTTATTGTTAAGTCCAGATCTTTTTTCTTTCTTTCTTTTTCTTCTTTTTATGGCCACACTTGTGGCATATGGAAATTCCTTGGCTAGGGGTTAAATTGGAGCTGCAGCTGCCAGCTTATGCCACAGCCATAGCAACACAGGATCCTGGAAGCATCTGTGACCCATGCCACAGTTTACAGCAATGCCAGATCCTTTACCCACTAAGCAAACCAGGGATGCAACTTGCATCCTCATGGATACTACATCAGGTTCTTAACTCACTGAGCAACAAGGGGAACTCCTTTAATTTGACAGACAATTTTAAACACTAAAGTTACACAATTCTATGTATAAGAAATGGTTGTTAACTTTAAATGCATATTTTCGGCACCTATCAGTTTATTGTGACATTTTTTCAGTGTCTCATTTGGTCACATTAACAGTTTACTACATTAAAATATTCTTTCCATGTTCTAAGATCCTCATCTTTAAGCATGTGATAGAATTACTACTGAACTTTGTTTACTAGTATTTTCAGTTTTGCACATTTATATTCCCAGAGTGTTTTTACTATAGTTTTCTATTTTCTGGAGGCTTCATTATCAGTGATATATTAGCTTCATAAAATAAATTCTATCATTTCATATGGTTGGGCATTATCAGTTCATTAAAATTTGACAGAACTTAGCAGTTTCTATCCCAGGAGATGAAATTGGAGGACATTTGTTGATAACTTTATTTGATAGTTAATGGTCTATTCAGGTTTTCTGCTTCATTAGTTGAGGAAAATTAACCATTTCATTGACTTTTTCAAACTAGTACAGTTATTTATGTCCTATGCTAATTAATTCCCCTTTAACAAACTTACATTTGTGTTTTTCCTTTTATAAAGTTAAAAAACCGCTGTTTTATCTACCTTAAAGAGTAGCACTCTTATTTATCATGTGAATTAATTTTCTTTTTTCATGTTAATATTTCTTTCTCCCGATTTTCTTAATATGACATCATTCTTTGTAACATTTTACATTGAAATGATTTTAAGCTTATGGAAAAGCTTCAAGAAGAGTATACGTATTTCTACTAGTCTTTAATTCACAAATATTTCTATTTTCCCCATTTGTTTTATATGTATATGAACATGCATATCTATACATGAATTTTCAGATGTATTTGAAAGTAAATTAGAATGCCATTTTATCAATACTTTCATGTTTCTTTCCTATAATTTCTTTCTTATATGACCACAGTAAAATTACAAAGCCAGAAAGTGTGATATTAATGCTAGTACCTAATGGAGTTTCCATTGTGGCACAGTAGGTTAAGGGCCCAACTGCACTACCATGGGTTGCTGTGGAGGTGCAGGTTCGATTTCCAGCCCAGTGAAGTGGGCCAGTGTTTCAACTGTGGCAAAGGTCACAGCTGCAGCTTGGATTCAGTCACTGGCCCAGGATCTTCCATGTGCCATGGGTGCAGCCATAAACATTACTTATTTTTATTTTTATTTACTAATACATTAATTGATTTAAAAAATTTCATTGTTTTTTTTTAAAAAGTACTATCTAATCCATACTTCACATTTAAATTTTTCAAATATCCTATCCTAAGTCCTTTACAGTTATCTTCCCCCTGGTTCAGAATCCAATCGAAGATCACACATTGCATTAAGTTGTCATGAATCTTTATTTTCTTATCACAAGATTTCTTCATCCTTTCTTTTTTCCTTTGCCTGGATATACTGCATAAGAGGCCAGTTATTTCAGGAAGTGCTTGAATTTGGGTTTGTCTCAGGAATCCTTATGATTAGATTCAGATCATGCATTTCAGCTGGAATGCCATGGTAGTAATCATAGGTTCTTCTCATATCAGGTGTCAGGTTTTAATTTGTCCTAATAGCCTTGGTGTTTACTTTGAACAACTGGTTAAGGTTGCATCAGTCCCATCTCTCCACTAAAGAGTAATATTTCCTTAATTATTAATTTGTATGAAAAAACACAGGTGACTATGAAAATATGCTGCCCTTGTCAAATATTTAGCAACTCATTTTAACTCCCACTAATGATTTCCTTCATCCCTCCCTCCCTTTCTTACCCATTTTTTTTTTTCTCATGGTAAGAACACTTAACAGGAGACCTACACTCCTAAAAAAAATTTTGTGTACGATATACCTTATTAACTATTGGCACTATGCTGTACAGGTTTCTTTATACATTTCGTCCTGTATAACTGAAACTGTATACACAGAATAGAAACTCCCCATTTTCCCCCTTTTTGCAGTTCCTAGCAACTACCGCGCTACTCTCTGTTTGTAAGAGTTGACTATTTTAGATGCTTCAGGTGGAATCCTGAAGCATTGCCCTTTTGTGACTGGCTTATTTCATTTTGCATATTCCAGGTTCATTCACTGTGCCATATATGGTAGGTCATATATTCCTTTTATGGCTGAATACTATTCCATTATATGTACATACCATATGTTCTTTATTCCTTCATACATCAGTGTACATTTAGGTTGTGTCTATATCTTATTGTGCATAATGCTGCAATGAACACGGGAGTACAGATATCTCTTCAAAATCTAGATCTCTATTAGTCTGAATATACACTCAGAAATGGGATTGCTAGATTATACGTTCCACTGATTGTTTTCTAAAATCTTCATTCCACATAAATTGGTTTTCTAATGTAAAGAAGACCTTTGCCTTCACTTTAGTTATTTCATTATTTGTTTATAGTTTCATTTACATTATCATTACTATTTCCAGCCTTAGGGTGAAAGTATCCAATGTTTCAACTTTAAATGATATCTGTTATATGTTATTCACAGCTCTTCTTTCTCAATTTGAGGAAACTGCCTTCTACTGCTTGTTTACCAGCTTCTTTCACAAAACAGCACTGAATTTTTATTAATGCCTTTCCTGAACCTAAATGAGAAGGCCACATGATTTTTTTTTTCCTGTGAAGGTGATAATGTTGTTAATTATTTGATTTTTTTGAGCATTAACCCGAACATATCCCTTTGTAAAATATTAAAGTTTTTTTACATCAGTGTTCATCAGGGTAATTGATTTTTAAATTTCTTTTCCTTACAGGAGAAATTATCACAGCATTGTAAATCAACTATACTTCAATAAAACTTCTAAAAACTACTTTGGGGAAAAGTCTACCCCAAAATAAATTTTTTTTATTATAAGCTGCTTGTCAGATTTTGGCATCAGCATTATATTGGCATAATAAAATGAACTGGGAAATGTTCCCTTTTCTTTTACTTTCTGAATGAATTCCATGTAACTTGGTGTTATTTCATACTTTGATATCACCAGTGAAGTTAGCTGAGATTAAATAAGTTTGTAAAAAATATTTTATTATAAAATCAATTTCTGCAAGAATCTTATTCAGATTTGCTTAAGTTTAGTTGTTTTAAAATTTTGGCTCATTTCTTCCAAGCTGTTGATTTTTTTAGAATGAAGTTACTATTTATAATAGTTACTCCTTACTACGCTTTTAATGTCGGTAGGCTTTGTGATGATATTTACTCTTTTATTCCCAACATTAGTAAACTGTATTTTCTCTTAGTTTATTCAGGGATTTATTAAATTTGTTAATATTTTAAATATTGTTTTTCCCTTTTAATATTCCTTAGTTTTAATATTTACTACATTTTATTCATACTCTAATCTTTATTTTTTACTTCCATATAATGACTTTGTGTTTGATTTGTTATTTTCCATCTCCCTAATTAGGAGACTCAGATCAATGATTCCAGATCTTCTTCCTTTGTAATATAAATACTTAATGCTATGAATTTTCTTTTAACCACTAATTTAGCAATAATTGTAACCATTTTTAATTCACCTGTGAATTTTAATTATCCATTCATTTTAAAATACTTTCCTCTTTACTTTTGTGACTTCTGTGATGCATTGGTTATTTTTCAGTGAGCTGTTGGCCAAAATTTTGGATATTATATATATATATATATTGTTTTTGACATATCACTTAATTATGGTGTGATCAGACAGCATATTCTGTTAATACTTAATCCTTTGATATTTATTGACTTTTCTGTCTTAACGTGTGGTCATTTTGGGTGAACATTTCATTCACACTTGAAAGTGTTTACTGAGGACTGAGGTTTAGCTAAATTAGATAAAGGTAGTTGCTAGTACAATTCAGATTTCCTATGTTCTTATCAATATTTTGTTTAGGCATTCTATGAATTTACGAGACAGAGGTGACTAAATGTTTGACTATAACTGTGAATTTTTCTGCTTTTACTGTAGTTCTATTAGATTTTATTTCAGGTATTTTGAAACTGTTAAAAATACACATTTTGAAATTGCTATGTCTTCTTGATAAATTGACTGCATTATTATAATGAAATGTCACTCTATCATTTGTAATGTTCTTTTTACGAAAGTCTGTTTTTATATTAGACACCATGGATGCCTTGTATTTGTTGTTCTCAAGAGAAATGTTTTAAATAGAAATTTAGAAATAGGTTAAAAATGAAAGGAAAGAGATGCATAACAAGCATGTTGTTGTATCATCTTTTTAACCCCCCATCACAGTCAGGAGTTAATATTGTTCTACATGCAAATTTTAAGAACTTTCGTACAGTTTAGTTTCACCTATTTGTTGTATTTTGTCATGTATAAAACTACATCTGATATAAAAGCTACACTACTCTGTATGTTTTCTTTTAAAAAGCACATCTTTTAAAGAATTTAATAAGAGGAAACATAATTTTGTCTATAAACTCACACAATTATAAACCGATTCTTTTCATTCGTTCCTTAAGATTCAAGTCTCAATCTGCATTACTTATCTTCAATCTGACAAATATCCATTAGAACTTTTTATAATGCATGCTGAAGTAAAATGTCATCTTTTTTTCATTTATCTGAAAATGTTTTATTTTGATTTAATTTTTAAAAAATGTTTTCACTGGATACAAAATTCTTTGCTGTCAGGTCCTCTTTCCAACCCAAGTTTAGCACTTTAAATACAGTCTTCCAGTCTCTTTGGGTATCCACTTTTCTTTTGACAAAAAATAAGCTATCAAGCATATCATTGTGCCATTTTGTGTAAGTTCTTTTTTACTTTTCTAGTGTCCTTCAAGATTTTTTCTTTTCTTGTTAGTTGAATTGGAAGGTATTGAGATGTGATTTTCATTTTCTTTGTACTGCTCTTTCTGATCACTTTAGCTATTTCATAAATTTGGAAATTTTTGGTAAAACCATGTATGTAGAATGGCTTGTAGTGGACCACTAAGGTGCTGATCATTTTTTTTTTTTCCTCTTAACTAATTGGATAACTCTCAATTAGTAGACCTGTCTTCAAGTTATGAGAATTTTTTCCTTTTATCTCCAATCTGTATTTAAGTTCATCCAGTAAATTTTTATTTCAGATATTACACTTTTCAATTCTAGAAATTTCCTTTCATTCTTTCTCCTATTCTTCTTTATTCTCCTCTTCCTCTCACTCCCCTGGTTCTGGTTTTTCCTCCTCCCCCCCATTTTCTCTTCCTTCTTCCTCTTCATTTTTATCTCCCTACTGTGGTCTTCTATATCTGCTTATTTGTTGTGATGTTCTTTTAAGTCCTTGAACACAGTTGTAATAGTTTAAATCTCTTGTTTCCTAAATCTAAGTTTTCCATTATTTTGGAATCAATTTCTACTGATTAATTTTTTTCTCTCAAATGTATGTCAAATTATTCTGTATTTTACTTTCTGAAATTGTAGAGGATATATTATAGCAAATTTGTGTTATCTCATGTTCCTTAAATGTGTGTTATATTTTTTCCAACAGGTAATTTCTAACTGGACTTTTTAGCCCAAGCAGGCCTAGTTTAATGGTTTTTTAAATTAGACATACTAAAAATTTTAACTTAATCCTAGATTATGCCACATATTTATAATTTGGGGTTTTATCATAGTATCACATTAATTTTTGAACTGTTTAGTATCATCCTTCAATCTGGCTGTGCTGGACTTTTAATAGGGTCCCCAGATTGCCTTTCCAATAGAATAGATATTCAGCCCTCAGTCCTACAGCACGTCAGCTCTCCTCACTGGCCCTCACTCTGTGCATGCACATGTATACACACACACACACACACACACACACAAACACATATATGTTGTGTGTGTGTGTGTGTGTGTGTGTGTGTGTGTGTGTCTGTGTAGAGAGAGAATATTTTCCGTTTAATGCAGGAATATGAGGAATAAGATTTTTTGTTTCATTTACTGATGTACACTAGATGTTTCAAATACTGCTTGACATAACTTTTCAATAAACATATTTAAATTAATTTGATATTTTTGTCTTTTCTATTTCTCTTTGTCATTCTTGAAAATGTTATCAGTATTTCCAAATCCTCTTACACTTGTATTCTTGTTTTATTCCATTAATTTAAATTATTAGCTAATTAATTTCTATGACAAGGATTTAAATGTATAAAACTTTCTCTAAGCACTTTAATGCCACAGGTTTAAAGGCACTATTTTTAATTATTTAAAACATTTTATAACTTTACTATAATTTGGGAGGGAGACATAGGTTATTAAAAGTGTCTTCCTCTAACAAGGATTTTTTTCCAGCTTTTGTCTTATAACTGATTCCTGGTCTAATTCAAAAAAATCACTTTAATTGATTAAAAACTATGAAATTTGCTTAATTTTTAATAATATATATTCTGTGTATGCTTGAAAAGAATAGATATATTCAGCTTGGAAATTTAATACTTTACATGTACCTACTAGGTTCAGATTAGTTACTAATTATGCTCATCAAATATCCTGCATCCTTACTAATTGCAGTGCAGAATTAAATTATTTTGAGTATGTATTATTGTGTATTAATAATAAATATGCTAATTAGAATGTTCAGGGAAACAAAAAATATGGTTTCCAAAGAAGCCTCTATACCAATGGCAAAGATATATTTAAGATTTTAGGTATGTCAGATACACAAATTACTTTCTTTTTTTGATTATATACTCTATTTTGACATATTTATATTATAAAGCAAAAATTTTTCTGCCAGATTTTTGCTGAGTCTATACTGATCTACAGAAAATAAAAGCTACAGGTATTTTTGCTTTATAGAGGATTATTTTCTTTTCCTCAGTCAGAGATAATCTATGCCTTTAAAAAGAACTCAGCTTTTTTCATTCTTTCTATTATGCCTAGGTAGTACATTTCTACCAAATGATATTTAGAAGTTTTCTTAGAGTTGTGATACTGAATGTTCAGCCTTTGCTTAGAATTCTCAAAACAAAATAAACAAACGAAACACACAAGTTCCAAACACCATGAAACTTAAAGCTAACTTCTTGGTTTGGTTGTCAGCCAAACTTCTGAGATCAGTTACTATGGTGATTTTTAAAAAGTTTTTTTTCCTATTCTTTTGGGTCTAATTAAAACATCAAAGTTTATAGTACATGCAGGAAAAAATAACAGCATTCATTTTTCATGTAGCAGGTTCTAGCCACTCTATAATTAAAACATAACATTTAAAGCCATTAACATAGGAACACAACTGAACTTTTAAAATACATAATAAAATAAGCAGTGCTCTGTAAAAAGAAATCATATTCATGTAATAATATCCAATATTGGGAGTTCCCATTGTGGCTCAGCAGGTTATGAACCCAAGTAGTATCCATAAGGATGCGAGTTCAATCCCTGGCCTCACTGAAGATCTGGTGTTGCCACAAACTGCTACAAAGGTTGCAGATGCTGCTCAGATCCCACATTGCTGTGGCTGTGACTGTGATGAAGGCCTGACAATTTGACCCCTAGCCTGGGAACTTCCATATGCCCTCCCCCTCAAAAAAAGCAATATTGAAACATGGGTTACTTTGAACGTTTGTTCTAACTTCTGATTAATATGTATCTTGGGGTGTTCCTCCTTGGGTTTATTTTATATGATATCATTGTGCTTCCTGGTTTTGAGTGAGTGGTTCCTTTCCCGCATTAGGGAAGTTTTCAGCTATTATCTCTTTGAATACTTTTTCTGTCCCTTTCTCTCTCTCTTCTCCTGGCACCCCTACAATATGGATGTTGGTGCACTTAACGTTGTCCCAGAGTTTTCTGAAACTCTCTACATTTCTTTGCAATCTTTTCTCTCTTTTTTGCTTCACATCAGTGATCTGCACTAGTTTTGTCCTCCACCTCACTTGTTTATTTTTCTGCCTCCTGTATATTCTGCTATTGGCTGCTTCTAATGAAATTTTTATTTCAGTTATTATATTTTGCATCTCTGCTTGCTTAAGTTTTAAATCTTGTATTTCTTTGCTCAGTGTTTCCCATAAATTATCCAACTTTACCTCCAGTTTATTTCCAATGTCTTGCATCATCTTCAGCATCATCAGTCTAAAGTCTTTTTCTTGGAAACTGATGATCTCCAGATCACTTAGCTGTTTTTCTGGGTTTTTTTCTTTCTCCCTCATCTGAGTTACAGTCCTCTGCCTTTTCATTTTTAAAGGTTTTGGCGTGGTCTCCTTTTTGCAGACAATAGAGTTGTTGCCTCTCTTACTTCTAATGTATGCCCCCCTTGTGCCTGAAGCTGGTATAGGGGCTTGCTGTAAACTTCCTGATGGGAGGGACTAGTGCCAGCCCACTGGTAGGTAGGGCTTTGTCTAATCTGGGTGAGATTATAGGCAGCTGTGTGCCTGGGAGTTCTTCAGGCAACCTATTTACTGATGGGTGGGGCTGTGATCCTACCCAGATTATTGTTTGGCATGGGGCTTCTTAGTGCTTATGGGTGGGGCCGGATTTTCCCAAAATGGCCACCTCCAGAGAAACACATGCTAATGAATATTCCCAAGAGCTTTGCCTCCAGTGTCCTTCCCCCACAATGATCCATAGTCTCCCCCTGTTTTCCCAGGAGATCCTCCAAGAACTGCAGTCAGGTCCAACCCGGATTCCAGTGGAGCCCCTGCTTTGCTCTGGGACCCAGTGCACATGAAAGCCTGTGTGCACCTTTCAAGGATGGCATCTCCATTTCCCCCAGTCCCATGGAGCTCCTGTGTACAAGCCCCACTGGCCTTCAATACCAGATGCTTTGGGGGGCTCTTTCTCCCAATGCCAAATCCCCAGACATGGGGATCTGATGCGGGGCTCAGAACACTCACTCCTGTAGGTGAGTCTCTGTGATACAGTTACTTTCCAGTCTGTGGGCTTCCCAGCTGGCAGGTATGGGATTACTTATATTCTATAATTGCCTCCTACCTCTTGATGTGGCCTCCTCTTTGTCTTCTGCAATAGGATATCTTTTTGAAAGTTTCAAGTCCGTTTGGTTGAAGGTTGTTCAGAATTTTGCTGTTTTTATGAGACAAGCTGAGCTCTAGTCCTTCTATTTGGCCATCTTCATCCCATCTCTGTTCTAACTTTTTAGTCGTTCATTTGTTCTATGAGCTAAAAAAAATCCTTTTCTTCCTATGGAATATCTGGAACTAATTAATCTTTCTTGCTCCCGTATTACTGATATCACAGCCCCATTTACATCTTCAGTGATTTGGCAATCAGTTCACAAAAAAGCACCTTCTTATACAACTTTCCATCCAAAGGGTTATAATTACTTTTATCTTTATTTTTCATAAAAGAGAATTACCAAGACAATACATTTCAGTATATCTCTTTGACTCTCTTAGCATATCAGTATCCCTTCCCAAGCACAGATAGAGGATTCCTAGAAATATCCACAACCATATCTAAATACAAAGAGTTCAAAATTTAGCCAGAAATATAGTGATACTTTAGATACTGAAAAAATTGCATTAAGTCATATCTTGGTAAAGAGATAAGCTGCCAATATTACAAATAAAATTCATAAGCATATTATCTGTCTGACTGATAATAGATTTGTGAGATACTCAAATGAAAATGGCCATGAAGAAAATGTAAAAGCATTTGACCCAGAAAATATCTACAAATGCCACAAAAATATTCATAAGGTAAAAACGTCAATTAAAAGGAGCCAGAACTTTGTTTGGTTCATATAGTAATAATAATGGATATTATAAGATGTAACCCAAAATTGAAGAAACAAATAGTTACTGTATATAAAAAGGATTTCTAAACCCTTTCGGTTTTTCTAAGGATTCAGTTGTACACAGAGGTGGTGTGGTAACTTGGGCTAAGCACTGAAGTACTGAACCAAATTACATGGATTCTAGGATCAACTTTGTCAGTACCAGTTTTATGAAATTTGACCAAATCTTAGCCACTCTTTTCAGCAGCTTTTTCTGGGGAATGTACTAATAATATCTGTCCCACTTAACCCTTGGGCTTCTGCAAAGATCAAGTAAAGATGAGTTGATAAAAGGGCTTTGAAAGTTAAAAGTTCTACATAAATGGGAGTCCACATTATACTGAAGTTCTTGTTTTTTTCCAGATTTGGTTTTAAGAGGCAAAAAAAGAACAAACTGTAATACACTAGTTCAGAAATTATTAGTGGTAATAGTGTTGTAATTTGTCAGCTTCACTTTGACAATTTGTATTCACCTCATTTACAACGAAATGAAGCAACAGTGGACTCTTTGCAAGAATTTACAGACTTCCCTGAATGAGCACATATGGCCCATTTATCTAAGAATATTTTAATAGGTGCAGTTTATTATGAGTTGATCCTCTGCAACAACATTACAAAGCTGATATGTATTTCCCAAATCGATGGCTTTGTCTATTTTTACATTATCTGGAAATCGATTTTTTTGGTTTGTTTGTTTCCTTAATGACGTCTCCCAGCTTCTAATTGACACAAAGGAATGACAACTTTCTGAAATTCATCAAAGCACAAAGGTGTGTCAACCCAGCATGAACTGGCTTTGATGGATGTTTCGCTTGTCTTTCCAAAAATTTCTTTCATACAGAAAATTCTTGTTTCCACTCTGTCTCCGAAGGCTCCTGTTTTCCAGTTAATCTCCCATTCATCATGTATGAACACAAAGCCATCAACTAGTTTTAAATGACTTCGGGTTCTAATTTAAGCATTTCAGGGAGCGGAAGGAATGCTTTTTTGTTTTTAGGGTTGAAACACAACAGCCACAGCAATGCCAGATCTGAGGCGTGTCTGTGACCTACACCACAGCTCACAGCAACGCAGGAACCTTAACCCACTGAGCAAGGCCAGGTATAGAACCTGAGTCTTCATGGATACTAGTGGGGTTTGTTACCGCTGAGTCATAACTGGAACCCAAGGAATGCTTTTAAATGGTTAAATCACCTTACCTGCCTTGGCTGTGGAGATACATAATAAATGCATATATACAATATATATACCCTGCATTTATATATATATATATATATATATATATATATATCTCAATAATAATATATAATATATATAATATATATACCCTGTATTTATATATATATATCAGTAATAATATATTATATATATATGTATATACTCTGCGTTTTTATCAATGAACCCACCACACAGAGGAAGGTTGTGGGAGATAAAGACAAAAGTAAGGAAACAGAATACTTCCACTCACCACAAATGAAAGTAGTCTCATCTGAATTATCAGCACAATCATTCACAAAATCACACAGCTTGTCTTTGGCAATGCAGTGCTTATTAGCACATGTAAATTCTTCAGCGGTACATGTCCTATTTGCACTAAGTAGGGGGGAACAATCTTGAAAGGAAACATCATCCACTGCTACATCTCCTATGAAACTGATTCCACGCTTTGCCCTGAAGACAATCTTAAAAAAAAAAAAAAAAAAGCCAGTATCAATTGATGTGTCCATCAAGAATTAGAAACTTGGGGCAAACAGTAAATACAGAACCTAGGGCTTGGATCTCATAAAAATGACCCTATCAGCCCCATAATGAAACTGACCCAGGTGTTTGAGGGATAGCTAAGATCTGTCCCAAACTCAACAGGTAAGAATGTGGGAATGGCAAAACCACTCTCTTGTTTCGATTTTTCGGAGAAGGGACCTAAGATACTGTCAGAACTCACCTAAGAGTAAGAAGATGCAAATATATATTTTACTTTATTTTATCCAGTCCCTCTTGTTTCTCTCATCTGTCCAACTCAATTATTAGAAATCAAAAAGACATAAAACCTCAATGCCATGAATTATTTTTTTAACTGGCCACATATTTGGAATTGAAATGATTGTCATTTGATATTGATTAATGTACATAATGAACAAAATTCTCATGTGCACCACTTTTGGACAGTGAGATCCTAATTTTATGGACTTTGACAGAAGTGATAAAAAATAATAATAGAACTCACTAAAGGTTTCTAACTGAAATTAAATCAGCTTCTATAAATTTGCCTGCAAGCTAAGTATGTATTTGTATGTTAACATAAGAAATATATATTTTAAAGTGAATTTAGGACAGTTAGAGATGAGTTAACCAGAAATACTTATTTACCTCTATGATTTTTATACAAATATTTACTGTCATCAAACTCCCAAACATCTTTTTACCAAATCTAAATAACTGTTTTTCTTGTAAGAAGTAATTAGTTTTTCCTTAAGATGTGTTATGCTTTTATGCTATGGTATGAAAACCTAGCTTTTTCCCTTTTAGGAGAAAACATAATATCTGAAAATCATCTCTTTTACTTTATAAGAAAAAGCAAAATAAAGTACAATTTTATGCAAATTCATACATCAAATTTACATAAGAGGAATAACTATTGTTCTTCATAGCAGATGAGTTAGAAAAGAAAAATAAATTTGTAGAGAGTTTGGATGTGACTAAGAAGGAGTGAAACTAGAAAGAATAATGACTACCATAATTTTATAAGAAAGCTGAGCCTAGGAAAAACATGGATACACAAATTGAAAAAGATCCTCTATTAATTGGATGTACTGAAACATTTAAGTATGAGATGCAATGCTCTGTGGTTAAGAAATCGGATAATATAATGGGCATTTCAAAATGTACTTATTTCTCATTTATAGATAAAATCTTATTTGCCTGCCATGTCCAATTGGTCAAATTATCACATATTGCAATGCTCTACACAATGTTACGATTCCATACGCTTTAATACTGGCTATTATTAAACATTTTTTAAAGAGCAGTGATGACATATTTATTTTTCCAGTAGAATAAAAGCAGGCTACAGTTATTTCATAAAATTTAGAAAACAACAGAGCATAGCATTTGAATTATGGACTTGCAAATGCCTGCCTCTGTGTGTGCTTTTTTGTTTTTTTGTTTTTTTTGGGGGGGGGTAGGGCCACACCTGTGGCATCTGGAGGTTTGCAGGCTAGAAGTCTAATGGGAACTACAGCTGCCGGCCTATGCCACAACCACAGCAACGCCAGATCCAAGCCACATCTGCAACCTACACCACAGCTCAAGGCAATGCCAGATCCTTAACCCACTGAGCAAGGTCAGGGATCAACCTCATGGTTCCTAGTTGGATTCGTTAACCGCTGTGCCACAATGGGAACTCCCCTGTGTGTGTTTAAAGCCTATCACTGTCATTTCGTAGTTTTATAAGCCAGGCAAATTACTCAACTTCTATGTTTTTCTGTAACTTTATCTATAAAATAAAGGTAACAATAGAATGTATCTCATATAATTACAGGAATTAAATTTTTTTAAGTCACTTAGTGCTTTGTATGTGATTGCTCTAGTTATAAAAATTATTAAAATCAAAGATGATATTCAAATTGGGGGTTCCCAAATACCACTCTGAGAACCTCCGAGTGCTGACTCAGCATATAATTTCTAAAAATACTGTATATTTTACTCAAGGGTTAGAAGCGCGGACATTTCTGAGGCTAAAGGGATTGATACCACAAAATGGAAGAACCATGGACAGTATGCCTAGCTCCCCACTATTTCTCCAGGGAATACTAATGTGCTTTGCACATAGTAGGTTCTTGATTGTTATAGTGAAGGAATGAATGAATCATATTAAATGTCAAATATTCATAAACTGTATATATTTCAAGGTTTAAATGACATGGGTGTATTTCTCTTCAGATTTCAATACGTGAAAAAATAAATTTCAGAAAGGTAAATTAAAAATAGATGATTCCTCTGCTTAAATCTCTTAATGTTTTTTTTGATATGTTTTAATTACACAAATGTTGTATTTGACCAGAGTAGTTAAGAATTCACTGCCTGAAGTGGAAGCCAATGTCTGGCCACAGCAAAACTTCCACGTATTCTTAATGATGATTCTTCTTGCTTCTATTAAAAGGTCTTGGAAGCTGAATAGGTGGAGTCTTCTTAATAATAAATTTCATATGGAGCACGCCACTAACTGCTGTCCAATCTTTTCTTCAGGTTGAACTTACTATCCATTTTCTCAATTATTTATAAATGACCCCTTAGAAAACTGTGTTCCAGCAAAAGGTCAAAAAGATACGGGATTTATTATTCCTCACATTTTAAAAAATTAGAGATAATGTTGTATCGATGCCTTTAAACAACTGTATCTAGCCTGTGCTTCTACATGGGTTGATGGGGCTGACTGTCAGATATGGCACATGACTCTAGATACAGTTACTGAACATTCACAGCTGATAAGGCTACTCTTGCTATATATACAGAGGACTGGAAATACAATAATTAGCAAATATATTATATCTTCCATCTATAGATAAGTGGCTCTAAATTCATGGACTTAAGCCTGTGCAGTTAGGACTAAGAAAAAAAAAATGTTCTGTGACATAAATGGCTCTGATTCTCATTCTCCCTTATCCAATCTTAAGTCTTAATAGCTGAGCTTTAGCTTCCCTTCTGCCAGAAAAAAAAAGCATAAAAAAACAAAAAATGCCAAACCCGAAGAACTAATAACAGTACTCCAAAAGTAAACAAAACAAAACACCGCACATTCAAAAAGCACTTGTCTTCCTGATAACCCACCAAAACTAAAATTTACACTAAATTATCTTAGCACACAATTACTTTCAGTTTCAACCTTTTAATCTATGTATTGCTTGTTTTTTCATTAATTGTTAAATTTTATCTTCCTAATATTATTGTACTCTACACGAAGGCAAGTACAGAAGCCCATGATTTTGTGCCTCCCACCCAATTTTTTAATTAAATCTGTTTTCTCCAGTAAGGTTCAACAATACAGTTGCTTTCAAAGGTCTCCTTAATCAGGCTTGAAAAAAAAAAAAAAAAAAAAACTAATGTAACTACAGTCTCTGGGAATATATTTGCAAAATAGAGGGAGGTGTTCTTCATACGTGAGAGGCAGGATGATACTCACTAAAATTAAATGTTCCTAGAAATATGATTGTCTGAGAAAAACTTAGGGCATTCCAGAATTATAAATTTCTTATGGAAAATGCTATATGGGGGTAAGTACTCATGCAATACATTAGAAAGGGTATGGAAGAGAAGGAGACAAGGAATAGAGGAAATACATTTAAGAAAAAACATCAACAAAGTTAATCATCTAACTACTTAGATTACAAACCTGTATATAGGAATGAACGCCCAAAAATATCTCTACTTTTTTCCACTGTGCACCTTGCTGTCCACTTTGAGCCCACAATTTAGAAGTAACATTGTCTTTCTTGCTGAGTACCTGCAGAGATAAATCAAGCAAGAAGCATAGAAACATTTGGCCTTGATAAATTTGAAACATGTAGAATTGGCCCAGTACTTTTTTTTTTTTAATTTTAATATCAACAGGAATCCCTGAGAGAAAAGCTGAGACATTTTTCATTAGATGTCTTTGTTTTCTAGAACGGCACTGTGTCCCCAGGGCACTTCACAAGCATTGTGTAATAAAGTTGTGCATGAATATCTGTCAGTCAAGTCCAAAGGTATCTGAGCACCACTTAATTAAGAACTCTTAACTATCTTTGCTTTTTCAAATCTGACAGCAGGAACGATTGGAATTCTCTATATTAAATCATATTCATGGAGTTGCATGAAAAGCACAGAATTACTTACTAAATCACTCTTTTGAGAATGACCTTGGGTTCAGTGGGGATGGTGATTTCAATAGCACATAAGGATGATATTAGCAGGCACCTAATTGTCTAAAGCCAATGAGAGCTCCCACCCAACAAATTCTCACCAGTGCTACCAGACCCTCATTGTAAAGGGTGATTCAGACTTATCTCAGCAGACAGATTATCATGACTCTTCTTATAGAATGACACAAAATGAATCATCAAAAGAGTAACTGAAGAGAATAGGGAAGAACAGTAAAATTCCATATTTTAAAATAATTGAGATGATTTAATTATTTCACAACATTACTTTTAAAGACTACAATTGATAAAACCAAATAATATCCATGTAAAGGGTTTGGGGAGGTTTTGACTTTTGAAATTGAAGTAGCTTTTAATGTTTTCATTATGTTTTTAAAAAGTTAAATACAAATGGTTATTCTTTATAGAGCTAGAGTTTCTACAGTCATATAAAAAGTAGTGGCTAGCAAAAATAGCACTAAATTCTTACTCTATAAAATTCAAGTTCAATCAACATATTAAAGTAAGAAAATACTTCTAAAAATATATAAAAATCATTTTTGAAGGATACTAAGAAGAACGTATAAGAAATAGATCTTTGTATGAATATTTCTCTATATATAAATCACTAAGGAAAAATATGTTCACGCAATATAGTAATTCAACATTTAATATGATTTTGTTCAGCCACGCACAAAACTAAGACCTGGATGTAGTACCATTTTAATTATTTGATAATTACTTGTAAAATTTAATGCTGTTTTCATAATTTTTTGTCTACTAATATAAAGTCATATGCTATAAAAAGGAAAGTATATATCAGATAATTAATCTCAGCCACAAAATATACCAGGTAAACAATTCTTATTTTTCTGATGCAAACATTCAGTTAGTTGTATTGATTGTTTGTCTAAAGTCATTTTTATAAATGCAATGTAAAACAAATGAAAAATTGTAAGTTCAATCCATAGGACCACTTGGATACTTTCAGAATATTAAACATGCATACATACATATACACAAACAAGTTTACTCTTAAACTGTTTATAGTGAGAAGACTAACCTATAATAAAACTATTCTTATAAAATTGAATTATAAATTTAACATTTCCAATAAAAAAATTACCAGCATTTTAAAAATAAAACATGTTTATTTAAAAAAAATTGATATGGCCAGCAAAAGGAGTTCCCTGGTGGCTCAGTGGGTTAAGGATCCAGCTTCTGTGGCACAGGTTTGGTCACCGGCCCTGGAACTTCCACATGCCACAGGCACAGCCAAAATGAATAAATGAATAAATTAAAATAATATGGCCAGGAAAGGCTAGAATAAGACAACTAAAATTATAGGAAATCACCTATTACTATATCAAGGTACTTGGAAAGAGGCGGTTAAGCAGATGATCTGCAGTATATTTCTATTTATTGGGGAAAAAAAGAAAGCAGGTAACCCAAGTGTAATCTCTTGGCAAATATACTAACACAGATTTCTTGGAAGATAAATTAATGTTATTTGACAAGGGGAGAGACCTTATCTATGGTTAGCTTTAATGAGATAGTCCTGATCTAAAACTGTTCATGATAAATAATTCTGGAATCTTAGAAAACGTCACATAAGCTACAGAACAGAGTATCAGTGGAGATACTTCAAAACTGAATTGACTTCTGTGTAAATGATGTGTCTATACATACACTCTAAACTCTATCTATTACATAAAGTATGTCTAATAGGGGAAGACAGGGTAGAGAGCTCTGAAATAAAATTCTAGAATCTCTTTCTGTTTTGCTTATTTCACTTGGTTGTCTGAAAGAAACTAGGACTCCTGGAAAAACTGTTAACTCCAAGGATGGAATAGGATAACAAAAAGATGAATCCGGATTTTCTTGGTCAGAAAGGAAGGAAATGCTTAAAGAACGATAGACTTGTCAAAGAAACATACAGGTCAGTTTAAAGGGTCTCCTATAACCATATCTGGACAATTTAAGAACAAATAAGTAATAATAGTAATACTTGACAATGAAGTGGATACAATTGGAAGTCAGGAGTCCACAGTGATATAAATTAAAAATGGATCAATAAATAGACAATTTTTAACAACAGAAAACCAACCTACAAATGTAGACAGAATAAAGGAGTTAGAAAATCATAAATAGGCAATCAGCAAGGTAAAATTAATACAGCAAAAAATAATAAAGGAAACAAAAACTACTGGCTATAACGAATGTCACCGAAGTGAATCTATTTACTTCCGTTATTCTCACAATAGAAATATTGAAACCAATATGATACATTTCAACGGTAAAACAGTGTTAGAATAAAGACCGTCATCATAAATAGAACTTTTTTTCAAAAATCCTAGTAGCCATTCCAGTCCAATTCGACTAGTTTTTTTCAGTCATACCGTTTGAAAACTAATGATAATTGTCCACTTTCATTTATTAGCAGACTACATATGTTAACAATGCCAAATTAAAGACTATGAATTTTTAAAGAACACCTTCAGAAAATGCAATTGCCTAAGCAGTACCTGGAGAGAACCAACTGTGGCACCGTTCATGTGAGCCCAGAACACCAGGGTACATTTTGGTCCTATGCGTGAAATAACAGGAGTGAGGATGTCAGCCATGTCACCAAATTTTCCATTTGAGCTATCAGCATACAGGTACCAGCCATCTGCAGTATTTCTGGGGAAAGTATGGTGTGGTCATCAGATGAAAAAAGAAAATCATAAAATACCATTTGCCAATGACCATACTTTATTGTTCTATTACTTGTTCTAAAAGTATAACAGGATTTTTAGCATAAGTATGACTCATAACCTTTAGCACAAATAAACCTTCTACCATTTTTATTTTAAACCCATGTATCAGTTGGTAAAATGTGCAAAACTTTACGGTCAAGGACGAAATTACCAGGTCTAATATGCAATAACTTGATTGATTTTTTAAAATAATAATACTGCTGATATTCTGACTGGTTTTGTAGAGCTTATTTTTATGTGGATAAAATGAGACCTTAAAGCACTGAATACATTTAGAATAAGCATTAAAAATAGAAATACAAGTAATTAAAGCAAGAAAAAGAGAACGGAGACTGGTCTGGGGTTCTTCTACTCACAGGTCTAAGAGGCTTTCAGGTTCAAATTTATTTTCTCTATTAATTTAGGTCAGCTTTACTTAAACATATTTTAAATACTCTGGTAGATAATTTTTTTTTTTGTCTTTTTGCCTTATCTAGGGCCACACCTGTGGCATATGGAGGTTCCCAGGCTAGGGGTCTAACAGGAGCTGTAGCTGCCGGCCTTCGCCACAGCCACAGCAACACAGGATCCGAGCCGCGTCTGCAACCTACTCCACAGCTCACGGCAACGCTGGATCCTTAACCCACTAAGCAAGGCCAGGGATCGAACCCACAACCTCATCGTTCCTAGTCGGATTCGTTAACCACTGAGCCACGACGGGAACTCCACTGGTAGATAATTTTTAAGGTGCATCTTTTCTTTCCTAGCTCCAAATCAGAGAGAGAAAATAATGATGGAAACAAATAAATATCAATGTAGTCTTGCCATAAAAGACAGGTTCATGCCACCATTTTAATTATCAATTCACAAAAGAGATATTAAAACATTAAAGAAAAGCTAGGTAGCACACAACTTTTTGCAGTACTAAATAAGGAAGTTATTCGTCATGATTTGGGTATTCTGATACTCTTTTTGTAATTTCTTTGATTAATAAGATTTCATACCACTTTATTACCAAATGCGATGCTAGTACTATAGTGTTTATTTAAACCATTTTGAAGTTTTATTATGTCTTAGGAAAGAAATGACTATCATTAATACAAAATAACAGATGTGAGTCCCTGCCATGGTGCAGCAGAAATGAATCCAACTAGGAACCATGGAGTTATGGGTTTGATCTTTGGCCTTGCTCAGTGGGTTAAAAGGATCCAGTGCTGCCATGGGCTGTGGTGTAGATCACAGATGTAGCTCGAAACTGATGTTGCTGTGTCCATGGTGTAGGTCAGCAGCTGTGGCCCCGACCGGACCCCTACCTGGGAACCTCCATATGCAGCGGGTGCAGCCCTAAAAAGCAAAAACAAATAAATAAAAAACAAAGTTGCTGTAGTGTTAACCAGAAGAAGAAAAAGAGAAAGAAAAAGAAAAAAGAGAATAATACATGGAGAGAAAGACAGACGTATTTATTCAGTCATGTGTTTCTTCTTGCCACTATGGCTGTGGCCTCGACGTGGACTAGATGGGCAACAATCGGCAGCTTAGTGAACCCCACTGAATGTATCAGTTCCTTAATTTATAAAATGGAACAGACCCATTTTATTAACAGGAATTAGAAATAAGGGGAATATCTACCTCAGTACCTGGCCCGTCTTATATATTTAATAAACAGTAGCTGCGATTTGGAGTTACGTTTATGTCATTTGTTGTGGCTAACAGAAGAGAGTTTAGTGCCCCACGAACTACAGGGGGTTTGAATTAAGATTGTTTCTAAGAGGCAGGATTATTATATTGTATGAATTGTGTCTATTGAAGAAATACTTCCAGCTTTGTTCCTTCTGTGTACTTAATATCCCACGGTCCCATGGATATGGAGAGCAAAGATGAATATATGAATTATTCGTTGATTTGTAGATTCACTGAATCCGGCACAATTTCAATAAATCTTTTCCCCCCAATTGACAAACTGATTCTAAACTTAATATAGAAATTGAAAGGACTAAGAAGAGCTAATTTTACCATAAAGGAGAACAAAGTTGGAGAATTTACAATATCAATATCAAGACTGATTATAAAGTTAGAATAAGTAAAGGCAGAAAAATGGGCCAGAGAAATGGATAACACAGTACTAAAAATATTACGTATATTTGTACTTCTGATATATAAATCTTGGCTCTTGAGAGCAGTGATGAAAAGGGCAATCTTGAATAAATTAGGTAGCCACGTGGGGAAAAAACAAATCTTGATTCCTGTCTCACTAGCATTCACAAAGAATAAATACCAGGTAAAATATACCTGGAATTTGGAAGGTAAAACAACAAAGCTTTCTAAGGTAAAATAATCCATCTTCATGATGTGGGATTAAGAAAAGTTTTTTTTTTTTTAAAGTACATAAAGATTACTAACCATAAGGGGAAATATTAAAAAACAGGACTATATTCAAATTAAGGATTTTTGTTTCTCAACGATACCAATATGATCAAAAGCCCAACCAGTGAACTGGAGAAAACAATCTGTATCACATTTAATGAACTTCAGTAACACTTACTGACTGCCTACTATGTCATGCACCATGGCAGATGTTCGACAATGTGTGTGTATACATACACACACGTTTTATATATCTATATATAAAACTACATACATACAAACAAGAACAGGATGAAATATTTCAAAACGCTAATATATTTGTTTGGGGGCCATGACTATTTTGTTTCCTATACAGTGCCTGGTTCACAATAGACCCTCAGAAAGATACCTGATAAACAAAATAAACAAGATAGTTTAAAATCAGTACAGCAAACACAGGAATAAAAAGGCCAAAGGAGTGACAGAACTGTGGATTCAGATGAAATTATGCGGGAAAAGTTGTTAATAATATGTTCTAGGCTCGGGGAGAAATAAATATAAAAAGACAGAACAATATTAATTGATCTGGAGACCACGGAAGAATTAACTAACTAAAGTCACAATTCTAGAAAGGATAAAAGCATCTAGTCAGTGGTTCTTCATCTGGAGGCCCTGTATTAATTTCCCAGAAACTACAGTGAAAAACCATTAATGTTTAATTTCCCCAATCCAATATAATTTGAGAAAAATTCAGTGACAATGATAAGCACAAAATAATTATTAAAGCAATTCAAATTCTGTATCTTTGAAGTATCCCCTCAACTGCAAGGAAAATGAAAAAAAGGAGACATTAAGGAGAGGTCAATTCGAAAAATGCAACAAAACCGCTTTTGTGTTTTATTTGTGTTTTTACACTGCCAGTACCAATACAGCAGTATAACATTTGGTCGCCAGTATTATATGCATTAAGTGAGTACACATGATTTATGTATGATTCTTAAGGGAAAAAAATGAAGAACTACACCGACATTTGCCCATGTCTGAAATGAGATCATTTGAGCACGTACCTGCAAAGGAAATCAGTTCGCCTCTTGGAATGGGTACAGTAGTAATGCTCACATCTAACAGGGCTGTCATTCATAAAATATCAGCATTTCTCTACCAGCCTTCAAAGTGTCTTTTCTCATATGGGGCAGGAAGTAGGATGTTTTATAGAAACACACCTTCTCTAATAAAACATATCATAAACCCCACAGGAGTGAAGGTTTAAAGAAAGTACTGTTATACACCTGGGTGCTGCGAAAGTAAAGATCCCAGGTGATGATGTACAAGTCATTAAAAAGTCATTATAAAAGGAGATCTGATTTATAGCCCATGCTATTTTAAAGAACGTTACCTCAGCCTCAGTAGATAATCACTTTCTGAAGTCTTAATAGTATACAGATTAAGCAATTTTAAAAATTATTTTCCCCCTTATTGAGGCTCTCCTGGGTATTTGCCCTGACTAAATCAGCAAGAAAAAAATACCCTTGCATGGACAAATAAAAACATTTTTGGGTTAGGTCAACTGACCTTTGATTCTATGCATGTACAGAATGAAGGAAATAGTCTTCAGACTTTTACTCTAGGTTGAGATACACCTTTTGATTGACTGTGATACCACAGGCTATTGTAACATAGCTTATACTTGAACTACTGAAAGTCGTCATGAACTCGATTATCTTCATGAGTAGCAGAAAATACAAAGTGTTAACAGTGTAATTCTTCTAGGGGTTTCAATAGTAAAACTGCCATATCGACAATGACCCATTCTTTCCATGTGGGACTGCTCCCCAACCCTCCTACCAACGCCACTGTCTGACCCACCACCTGGGTCAGAAGTAGGCTTTGACAAGTGGCCTTCTTAAGGTTTTGGGTGTTTGTTTGCTTGTTTGTTTGTTTCTGGACTTGCCCATGGCATGTAGAAGTTTCTGGGACAGGGATTAAACCTGTAGCACAGGTGCAACCTGAGCCACAGCAGTGACAATGCCCAATCCTTAACCCACTGCACCACCAGGGACTCCAGAAGTAGGCTTCTTAAATAAGCCAGAACACTCACGTGGAGTTTTTAAAACATAAGAGAAAAGGAACATTCTTTTTTGAGTGTCAAGACATGACCCTCACAAGGCTGGAAACCGGCTATCTGACTCCGAATTTCCACACATGCCCTCTGTACTCTGGTGTAGTATTTTAGAAGAGACACTCCCCCCCCCCCCAAAAAAATCCTGTTTGACCTTATTGGTCCTTATTTGGCCACATCTGATGCTACCATCCTGCTTAGAAATTTTCAACACACCTTTATTGACTCAAAGTGAGATCCTTGAACTAAACTTTATGTTCCTTGATTGCAAGTAAATATGAAGCCTCAATAAAATACACATCAATTATTGCACATACTATCCAAATCAGCTGACACTTTTTTTTTTTCAGTGTGAGGCTTTCTTGATAAAGGAAGCAGTGAATTAATTTGCATTCTGGGGCAAGCTCTTTTTTATCATCGTGGCTTTGTAACTAACAGCCCACAGAGTGGTCTTTTGAACTGCACCAGCATCTAACAAGTGTCGGAGGATTTTTTCCATAAAGGCCATATAGTAAATATTCTAAGCTTTGTGAGTCATATGGTGTTTGTTACAACTATCCGCCTCTGTCACTGTAGCATGAATGTATCCACAGACTGCTTACATGATTGATTATAGCCACGTTTCAATAATACTGTATTAACAAAAGCAGGTATCAGGCCAGAATCAGTCTAAAGGCCATGGCTTGCTCACCACTCCTCTCTAGATAAGTCTCAACTCATCAGGATCTGAGAGACAACTTTCTCTACTAATACTCAGCTTCAATGTTCACATATTACTCTACTCAGACACCCAGATTTATATCCATTGTGTGTGTTTATTCAGTTACTTGACTACATCAAGTACTTTCTTATCTCCAACTCCATTACACTGGTCTTTTTTCTGGGCTTATACTAATGATCAGTATAGTCTTTCCTCTGTACTGTTTTGGTTTACCCTCTGCAACATATTTCGAATATACTCTCATTCCCAAGCCTTCTTAAATTTCTAGACTCAAAATTCCTTGATTCAAAATCACCTCCTCACCTAAAAATCCCGTATCATTTTACACATAACTTTTTAAATGCATTTTAGGTTAGATTTTAATTCATGGAATATATGCCCCACTAGATCGTAAACGTTTTAAACTATGATGTTATCTAGAACACCCTGTGAAGAGGCTTAAATTCAATTAATACTGAATAAATACTTCCTGAATTTGTTGCTAAATAAAAATAGTAGATATCTCCCGCTTTTCTATACCAAAATTCTCCTTTATAAATGGAAGGAATCTCAATTTTGAACACGGACTTACACTTTTAGCAGACTGCTTCTGGATATCTCTTTCCTAGACTTACGAAACAGAAGTGAAGAAAAACCTTTGGTTGAAATTTTATGTAACTACCTGGAGATTTTACTCACTCAGACTTCAATAAACAAAGGTATTAAAGCCAACTGTTTTAATTAGGAGCACCCATGGTTCCTGTTTCAATAATGTATGATATTCAGTGGAGAATAACTCTTTGTGAGGCAAGTAGAAACATATTTAAAAAATAACAACTGATAAATTTTAAACTCTAAGAAAATACACAGTGTAGCTGTATTTACTTATCTGATTCTAAGCCATACCTTTAGAAGGCTTACTAAAATAAATATATTGTTTGTTAGGCTAAAGAATCACAAGATAAATACTTTTGGCCTAACAAAGAATATTAAATTAGTATTCCTTTAAGTTAGGGAGTATTCCTGCTGTATAGCACTGGGAACTATATCTAGTCACTTATGATGGAGCATGATGGAAGATAAAGTGAGAAAAAGAATGTATATATGTATATGTGACTGGGTCACTTTTCCGTAAAATAGAAAATTGACAGAACACTGTAAACCAGCTATAATGGAAAAAATAATCATTTAAAATTTAATAATTTAGGGAGTATTAAATAATAGTTTGTTATATGAAACTCACAACATCCTAAGAAGGTAGGATTATATATTGCTATTTCATACATGAGATAACTAAAATTAAATAATTTGCCAACAGTAATTCCCTTGGTAAATATTGAAGCCAGGACTGTACTTAGATCCATCTTTCCATGTCTTATACTCTAAACTAGTTGTATTCTAAGTATGTACCAGCAGCATCATCATATCTGTTTAAAAGGCCATTTCTTGGACCCTGTCTCAGACCTGCTGAATCAGGAACTCTGGAGTAGGGCTCAGCAATCTATTTAAACAAATTTTCCAGCCTCTTCTGGCACATGTTAAATTTTGAGACCCAATCTCAAAACCGCATACACCAACAGAAGAGTATTTACAATGCCACGTTTCTAAGTCAAGAAGCTAATTTAAAAGGAATACCTTAAAAAATAGATATACAAACTTTATTCTTCTTCCCAAAATGAACAGAACACTCTGGGGGAAATAACTGTAAAGAATTTTTTGCCAATTGTTATATACAACACCTCATCTTCCATTACATAATGTGTAGAAAATAGGTCCTATGTTCTAGTTTAAAAAAAAAGAAAAGAAAAAATGGTTGAGAGGTACAGGTTGAAATTCTTAGTCAAATGTATCTGAGAAACACAAGGCATAACTTCAGGGGTACCATTAACACACACACAGTTTGATCTTTAGGAGTTATGTAGCCAATTGTCCATTTTACTCTTTTTTTAAAAAACTCATACAACACTCATGTATTTAATGGGAAAAGAAAGAAAAAAAGAAAGATTCCTGGTCATGATAAGCACTCAATAAGTATTTGTCAGTTGAGTAAATTCAAAATAGTAATGATTTGTTTTTGAGAATAACTAGATAAATACCTTTTAAACTGTTTGACCTAGATTTCAAAACAAATTAGAAAAATTTAAATTTTGAGAATTTTAAAATAATTTAAAAAATTAAAACACGCATCACAGTTATCAGAAGTGACTCATTAATACAAGAATGTATTCACATGTAATTGTGAATGAAATTTCTATTTATCCCAGACAGAACAGACTTCAAAAGAAAGTTATCATAGACAAAGAAAATATTACATAATGACGGAAAGTTCAATAGTCCAAGAAGACATAATAATCCTCAACAGGCATAAGCCTAACAACTGAGCTTCAAACTATGTGAGGTAAAATTAATAAAGTTGCAAAGAGAAATAAATGAATCTACTATCATTGTTAGAGACTTCAACATCCCTTTATCAGAAATGACCACCCACATAGACAAAAGATCAGTAAGATATCCATTTGCAAAATGATGCAATTGGACCTTTACCTTAGATCATCCACAAATATTTACTCAAACCAAATCAAAGACCTAAACATAAGAGCTATAAAATTCTCCGAAGAAAGTCTAGGTGAAAAGCCTCATGACACTGAATTTGGCAACCGTTTCTTAGATATGACCACAAAAGCCAAGGCAACAAAAGAATAAATAAATTGAACTACAGCAAAATTAAGCTTTTGTGCATAATGGACACTATCGTAGAGTGAAAACTCAACCCATTTAACCTGAGAAAATATTAGCAAATCATATCCTGACAAGAGGTAAATACCCAGAATATGTAAAGAATTCCTACAACTCAACAATAGCAACAACAAAAAAAACGATTCAAAGGGAGCAAAGGACTTGAATATATATGCAAGTTACCAAAACACACCAAAAAGATGGTCAATGTCATTATTATTAGGGAAATGGAAATCAAAACCACAGTGTGCTATCACTACTCCCCCTGTAGGATGGCTATTATAAAAATAAGTGTTGTCAAGAGTGTGGAGAAAGAAATGCTTGTTATATGTGTAGAATTTTATATTATATATATTTTACCACAACAAAAAATAAAAAAGTAATTTCCCCAAAATTAACTTTTGGTAAGAAAGCATTAGCTCTATTCAAATCCAATGTTTAATATCGTCCAATACTTTGCTTTCTTTATCATTATATAAAGAAAACAGAGACTTTTTATCTTAAACATCATATATATAAATACATCCTCAAATCACCTCAGATTTACCCATATTAATTTTCTTTAGGTTTCATGTCATGGAAGTGACTGAGAGGCCTGGCTAGATTCAAACCTCCTTTCTGATCTACTGCTCAATTTAGTTGGCAGAAAGTAGGAATTAAGGGTTAAAGGAGAAATGAGAATGAGCAGAGGTATAAAGAGCAGTCTGTCTCAAAAAAGAAATACCTATAATGGAGGGATAACAACTGCCTGGAGATAGCTTCCTCTGAAAATCCATTTGGCTTATTCTAGAATCAAAAATCAGCCTAGCCTGCCATTGTAAGGGGGGGGGGTAGAGAAGTGTAGGCTTGTCAGATGCAAATAACAATCACAAATATGCAAAATGAGTCAGGTTTCCCAGTCAGATTCTTACTCCTGCAACATTACCAGGGCCTGAAAAAAACTGAGAAAGTGTCCTATGCTCAAATTTAAATGATTCCTATATGTGAATATTTTTGAAGATGATAAAAGCTGTGGGGCCATGAGATTAAACATTTCTACGTTTGCACCACTTTTTTTGAAGGCCACACTATATTAAATTGGAGATTGGTAATAAAGTATGAGGAAGGAATGGCTCTGATGTCTAAAACTATCTGCTCTCCTGTTTTACACAGAAAGCTGACCCTCAGATCTGTGCATTTGCTGACAGAGCAGATAATTTGTTCTGGTTCTTAACCCCCTCACAATCACATTTATGGAGAGGGGACTTACGTTGTGCCCTTTCCTCCCTGTGCTTTGCCACCAGATTTCAACGTCAGTATTTTAATGCCTTGTATACTTTGTTAAGGATGATTCCGAATTATCATTCTTTGACCTTTACATTATTCTACAGTGTTGCTCATCAGCAACTGCTGTTATCGGTCATTTAAAGTATCACTGGTCTGTGATGAAAAAGGCAATCTAAATTCTGAATATATAAAAGATGGAGATCATGTTAGAAGTGTTTTAAAATGTAAACAAACACTACCACAGCGTTTTGTGGCTGATTCTCTGTTTTTCTAAGAAAGTGACTGCAGAACGTCAAGACTGGAACCTATACTAAGGCAATGAAATGGAAATGGTACAAGCTAATACAGGTAAGCATTGTTAAAGGGATATCTTTTTAAAAAGCAGGGGAGGGAAAGAGGAATCTCTTTGGATTTGAACATCAACAGTGAATGATCCTCGTCCAGGACAATTTAGGAGCAGATTTTTCCCTTACATAAAAAGTCTCTCATGTCCTTTCATTTTATACCAACCTTCGAAACATGCTAATTCTATTGACTGGAACTTCTGGGTGTTCATATTTATGTTTCAGAAATTATGTTGATAAAAACTGAATTGCTGAATTTAATAATTCAAGTCTAATTTAATAAATTATTCATTTTTTTAAATTTACATGTTCTAATTAACTTTCTGAAAGTTTTCCCAGAATACTATTTTGAGTTCATGACATCTTAGACAACAGTATAACTGTATTTGGTTAGAAAACTTTATGTTTAATTTAAAGGCAACTGAAAAGTAATCCCTGGCAGGAAATTTAGATCTCTACTTTAAAGAGAATACGAGAAAATTTTATTTTAAACCTAGTGATTTCCCCAAAGAAATTCTACCTCAAGATATTTTTCTGTGCCTTTCTTTTCTTTTACAAGAAACCATATACATCTCATGTAAAATATATGCAAAGTTAATAAAAGTAATATATCTCTGCATATGAATTAAGTACGTAACATATCAGGAAATAATTCATAAGAGCATTAAAATTCTATCCATAGCAGCTTAGAAAAGAGAATTATATCTTCAGAATTTTAAGACTGTCACCAACTTCCTATGGCTTTGTTTTCACCTTCTCTTTATCTTTTAAGGACTACTCCACTGGTCCAAATATTAAATGCTTAAGTTTTGTCATCTTATCTTTTCATCACCTCTCTTTTCTCACAGTCACTTGGTATGAGACCAACACTCTGTCAAGTGTTGACTGAAAGAGTCAGCTCGTCAGTACCCTTTCTCTTGAGAACTCAGAGTATCATGAAGGAGTTGGATACGCAAATTAATATTCTGGGACAGAATATAGCTTCTTTTGAACATAGCTTCTTTTGAATATAGCTAATATCCAAAGAAGAACAGTTCAGATTTGACTACAGAGAGGGACCGGGCGAAGTGTCCCAGAAGAACTGACTTTCAACTAAGTTTGAAAGGGTAAGTTAGGAGACTGTTGAATGAAAGTATCATGGCATGAAATAGAGTCACATTTGGAGAAAACAGATTTGTTGGATGAATGGGAGAGTGGGCTGATGATGATGAGGCCACAATAAGGAGTCTCAGTCAGACAATAAAAGACCTTATGATGGATGGATTAACTAACCTTTACTCTGGTAAGGTTATGGACATAGGATCATTACATTGCACAACCTAAGTTTATACAATATTATATGTCTGTTACATCCTAATATTGGAAACAAAAAACATTGTAAGACCAAGTTAAGAAGATGAAGAACATCTACGTGGATGTTTGCTAGGTGCCTTAAACTAAAGAACTGGAAAACAAAATCAAAGGTATTTTTCTGTTTCCACTGAAAGGTCCTAATTGAACTTAGGCCAACTGGAGCTACCAAGCTAAAAACTCATGGTATTCCTTAATAGCTTTTTTTTTTCACTTTGCATTTCTAATTAATCATTAAATTGCACTATATTTATATCATGCATATATCACAACTTATATAGCCTTTTTTGTCCTTCATAATTTCATCCCTTACTCACCACTTAGAATATTTCAACAACAAAACAGCTGCTAAACACAAGTCGACAGGGTACTCTAAGCAGTTACTGTTACCAATAACTTCCGTAAAAAAGCAAATCCTTTATTAACCATCTGTTTATCACACTACTGGAGACCTCTATATGCACACCATGTTCTATTCACTTCTGATTTCCCATTAGAAGTGGCCAGTGAAAGACGCTAGCAGAAGACTGAAGGGTGGGAGGAAAGAGCACTCAGTGTTTATTCCCACCACTCCAGCCCCTTCCCTGTTTGTCTCTCCATGGTCCTGGCAAGGAGATGTGCTCTTTTAAGGGCTTTTCTCCTTTGAGGAAGTGTTTCTTCTACAGCATCAACTTTTTTCCTAACCCAGTGTCCTTGCTTTGTCCTTCAGTTTTATGGATGGTAATGGCTTCCTTCTGTGGCTGGTCTTTGGGTGCATCAACAGCCCTGCCTGTGACCAGGTTGAGCTCATCACAACATCATAGATGTGAACAGATAACATGGCGATGCTCATCCTGCTGTAACTACTGGCTCAGAAATAATTTTCTTGTTACACGGTGAGCCCTTTGAAGACAGAGGTGTCTTTTCAATCTTAGGAACCTCAGATTTCAGTACGTCTGGAAAAAAAGAGCCCATCTAATGTAAATTTCCAAAATCAGAGAAAGAGATGCAAGGTAATTTTAATGAAGGGATTATTTTGCACTAAGAACATGGCAAATTAAGGGCATCTGAACTAAGAAGGCATTTCAACAGATCAATATTGTATGGAGTAAGCCTAATTTTGTGTGTTTCACAACATTTAAAGAATGATGCTACATTTTGTAATCTGGGTTTTGAGCTTATACTGCAAGTCAGGATTATGAAAGACAAATGAATTGGAAATTACAGAATTTAGGGTTTTCCTATCATCAAACATATAAAAGGAACAGTTTTTTTTACATTTTAAAAAATTAAAGTATAGTTGATTTACAATGTTGTCCCAATTTCTGCTATACAGCAGTGACCCAGTCATTTATATGTATACACAAATATACGTTCCTTTTCTTAACTTCCATCATGGTCTATGCCAAGATTGGATAGTTTACTGTGCTATACAGTAGGACTTCATTGTTTATCCATTCTAAATGTATCTACTGACCCCAAACTCCCAGTCTATCCAACTCCCTTAACAGTTGTTATATCACTGTTAAATGAACCAGAATTTCCGTTTCTGCTTGCCAACTATATTTCAGTTGAGACAGATTCTGACAGAAGAGATATATCAGACATAAAATTTTCTTTAATGTTGGAAATGAGTAAAACTTGAGCTTTCTCCAATGTGATGACATTAATTCCTTGTTTAGAGCCTTCAAAGAATAGCAGTCACGGATATTTAATGATTTATAATGACTCTCCTTTTCTCTGATTACTTCATTATTATAAAAGGCAAGAGAAATTTTTTAACAACAATATACCTATATTTCCGGTCATATTTATGCCTCAAATTCAAATTTATTTAATGTGTGATTCTCTACAGTGGATGCAGTACTATGGTCAAAAGCTACAGACTCTATGAAAAGTTTCACGGATTCTGTTGTGAAAGTCATTCAGTATATACATACTAATTCTATAAATTATGTCCAACTTATGCAACCACTGAAAGAACTAGATGGCCACAAATTAATGAGAATATGTTCTTGCCAAAACCTGCTAGTTGAATAGTGGAAGGGTTCTATGAAGATTTAAAGAACTGTTACCTCCAACAATGTACTGTTAACTCTAATTCAAGAATTTTTCAAACAAAAGGAATGCTTACCAAATAGCCAATAATCAAAGGAAAAACTGGTAGTATTTACATTTTTTCACCCATAGCAACATCACCCTACATATGAACAAGGTAAATTTGAAACTTTAAAAAAGAAAAAAGCTTATATCTGACTCTGTGACTTAGGTCACAAATCTGCCAAATATAAGGATTTATGCTGAAACCAAAGATTTTCATAACACAAATCAGTAACAGTGATGCTACATGTTTTTCTAACATAAACACATAGTTCAATTTAAGTATAATTGTATTATGTAAATTGTCTATACATCTAAATGAAAAATTGGAAGAATGCTTTGTTGAAATTTATGAGTTTAAAGATGCGTTCCAATATCTGATCTATCCCTCTGCAAATGACTATTAATGCGAAGTTGGTTAAAGGGTTAGATAATTTATCTAACTTGCACAAATAAAGTTTTGAAACATATGCTGTTGCCTTAATGTCAAAGTGTTTCCTCTAAAAATGATGACTCATATCATTTTTATTAGATTTCATATATAAGTGATATCATATGATACTTGTCTTTCTCTGACTTACTTCATTTAGTATGAAGTAATCTTCAGGGTCATCCATGTGGCTGCAAACTGCCTTATTTTGTTCTTTTATTTGGCTAATATTCCAAAAATCTTAATTTACAAAACAGAAAGATTCACAGATTTTGAATCAAATGTATGGTTACCAAAGTGGAAATATCGAGGGGAGGGATTGGGAGTTTGGGTTTAACATATACACACTACTATATTTTATAGAAACTAACGAGGACCTACTGGATAGCACATGGAAATCTACTCAGTATTCTGTAATAATCTATAGGGGAAAAGAATCTGAGAAAGAATGGATATTTGTAAGCGTATAGCGAATTCACTTTGCTGTATACCTGAAACTAACACAACACTGTAGTCAACTATACTCCACAAAATTTTTTCAATAAAAATAAAAATGAATTACTTTCTCAAAATGACATAAATATGAAAGAAAAATATTTTTGTTACTGAACTCAAGTATATTTGGAGTAACTTTAGTATCTGAATCTACCTTTTCAACTGTAATTTATGAAATCTAAATAGAAAACAACTACTCACAATAGTAATTTAGTGTTCAAACTGCATCTGAAAAATATAAAATTCACACTGGATAGTGAAGACTGATTATAAAAGGGGAACACAAAATATTTTAATTTGATAGTAATTACATTTTGAAATGAAAAGTTTGTATATAGAGGGTAAAATAAATATATTAGAATTTCTGCTGTTTTATCTTTTTGTGTGATGTGGCTACCAGATAATTTAAAAATTATATGTGTGGGAGTTCTCATTGTGGCTCAGTGAGTTAAGAACCTGATATAATGTCCATGATGATGCAGGTTCTGTTCCTGACCTTGCTCAGTGGGTTAAGGACCTAGTGTTGCCACAAGCTATAGTGTAGGTCACAGATGGCGCTCGGATCCAGTGTTGACATGCCTGTGGCATAGGCCTGCAGCCGCAGCTCCGATTCAACCTCTGGCCCAGGAACTTCCATATAATACAGGTACAGCTGTAAAAAATAAATAAGTAAATAAATAAATAAAAATTATGTGCATGGTTTGCATTATATTTCTACTGGAGAACACCAGTATAGAGTTCAAGATAAAATAATTAATTCAAGTTTGTTAATTACATTGAATTCTTATATACATGTTTTCTGGGTTTCATCTATGTGTTTAATCTTTTTTTTTTTTTTTTGTCTTTTTGCCTTTATCTAGAGCCTCACCTGCGGCATATGGAGGTTCCCAGGCTAGGGGTCTAACAGGAGCTGTAGCTGCCGGCCTTCGTCACAGCCACAGCAATGCGGGATCCGAGCCGCGTCTGCAACCTACACCACAGCTCACGGCAACACTGGATCCTTAACCCACTGAGCAAGGCCAGGGATCGAATCCGCAACCTCACGGTTCTTAGTCGGATTCGTTAACCACTGAGCCACGAAGGGAACTCCTAATCTCTTTTCAAGAGAGATTTTTTTTTTAACTTACCTCTCACTTTAAATGAGGATTTGTCTATTTATATCTGTGTCTTCTAGTCATTCTGCAAATTGTTATTTATATATTTAAGGAAAAGTTACAGAACATACACAAACTGTAATCTATATTTGGTAGAATGACAATTTAATAATATTTGGTACAATGACAATTTAATATTAATTTAATAATATTTGGTACAATGACAATTTAATAATAATTTAATAATATTTGGTAGAATGACAATTTAATAATAAAAAAGAATCTTCTGCCTCTAGTAGTATTTTGATCTAATTTTTGCTTTTTTTTAAGTAGTACTGTTACACTGCTTTCTTATTTTGGTGTTGGTATAAGTCTAATTTTTACCAACTATTTTCAGACTCGTTGAATCATTTTGATTAAATGTTTGTCTTGTAAGCACTGTATAGTTGGATTTTGTTTGTGGGGGTTTTTTGTGTGTGTTTTATCCAGTCTGATTATCTTTGTCTTTAGTATTTAGTACAAAAATATTTAATCTAAATGTTGTTACTTCAGGTTTTAATTCTACCTCCTTATCGATTTTTCCTCGTATTTCCAACAGTTTTGCATTTCTTGTCACTCTTTTCATTCCTTCTATTCAGTTGAGATTTTTTTTATTCTAATTTCCCATCCATTCCATTAGATTTTTAGTTCCAGTCTTTTTTTTTTTTTTAATTTTACTGGAGTATAGCTGACTTACAATGCTGTGTCAGTTTCAGGTATACAGCAAAGTAAACCAGATATACATATACCTATATCCATTCTTTCTCAGGTTCTTTTCCCTACACATATCTCACATTGATATGAGATGCCCATTTTGGACATCTCACATGAATTGAATCATAAAATATGTGACCTGCAACTGGCTTCTTTCACTTAGTATAATGTCTGCAAGGTTCATTCATTTTGCAGTATATAACACTTCAGTTCGTTTTATGATATGCAAAGTGGATACACCACTTTTTGTTTATTCATTCATAACCTATGAACGTTGAGTGGTTGATACATTTTACCTATTTCGAATAATGCTGTTTGGAGCACTCATAAGCAGATTTTTGTGCGAAAATATATATTTTTTCAACCCCTCGGGTTCCTTTTTAAGGAATTATCAGGCCATTTTCTGCATCTGCTATGTCATTTTACAGTACCATCAGCAATGTATAAGGGTTCTATTCACCATGTCCTCACCAATATTTATTATGTTGGACAGTTATGATTATGACGTGAAGTGATATCTCATGGTTTTGATTGACATCCCCTAATGGCTAGTGATGTTGAACATCTTCCATGTGATTTTTGTCCATTTGTGTTTCTTTTTGGAAAAATATTCAAATATTTTTCCTGTTTGTAAAGTGGGTCATCTGTCTATTATTTAACTGTGAGAAAATTCAATGTATTCTTATACTTTTCTGGATACTGGATACCTTTTAGATATACAATTTGCAAATATGTTTTTCCATTGTGAGTGCTTTCTTTTCACTTCTTTGATCACATCCTTTAAACTATAAAATTTGTTTGATAAATTCAAATTTTTATTTATTAGATTGCTTGTACTTTTCATGTCCTACCTTAAAACAGCTGCATAATTTGAAGTCGGGCACAATTTCACTTATTTTCTCTCTAAAAGCTTTATAATTTTAAAGTGTTACGTTTAAATCTGATCTTGAGTCAATTTTTATATATGTTGTGGAGTAAGGGTCTAACTTCATTCTTTTGCATGTGAATATCCTGTTGTCTAGCACCATTTGAATGGTCTTAGCATCCCTGTTGAAAATGAAGGTATGGGTGTATTTCTGGGTTCTCAGTTCTACTCTTCTGTTCTATATGCCTCTCCTTATTCATGCGCCACACTGTCTCCATTACTGTAACTCTGTATCAAGTGGAAATTGGAAGTAATTTGTTTTCTTTTTGAAGATTTTTGTTTTCTTTTTGAAGATTTTTTTTTACTCTTCAGGATTTCAGTCATTTCTAGGAAGATTTTTGGGACAGCTTATCAGTTTCTGCAAAATCTATGTGGAATTTCAACAGAAGTTGCACTGACTCTGCAGATCACTTTGGGGAGTACCGTCACCCAAGCAGTGTGAACTCTTCCCATACATACATACACACAGGGTGTATTTCCATTGTTTAGGTCTTAAGTTATTTCCCATGTTTTGTAATTTTCAGTGTATACACTTTTAACATCTTTGCTAAATTTATTTCTAAGTATTTTATCTTTTTGTTACTATTGTAAATGGAATTGTTTAACTTTTTTGAATGTTCAACAACTAATACAACCAATTTCTGTATGTTGATCTTTTACCCTGCAACTTTGCTCAACTCATTTATTTAATATTTTTTATGAGTGTGCATTCCTCAGATTTTTCTATATACAAGATCATGTCACTTGTGAATAGATGCAGCTGGACTTCTTCCTTTCCAATCTGGAGTCTTTTATACCATCTTCTTGCTTAAAATGTCTAGTACAATATGGAATAGAAGGAGCTGTAAGGTCTTATTTCTGACTTTAGAGGAAAGAAAGCAGTCATTCACAATTAAATATGATTTTAGTTTTGTGTTTTTGTATTTGGCCTGTATCAGGTTGAGAAAGTTTCCTTTTGTTCCTAATTCGTTGAGCATTTCTAACCTAACATTGTACCGAATTTTATATTTAGATAGTGTTGAATTTTGTAAAACAGTGTTAATAGTGTCAAATGCTATTTCTACATTTATTAAGACGATCATGTGCGTTCTGTCCTATATTCTATTAATAAGGTATGCTATATTAATTGATTTTCATATATTGAAACAATTTTGTATTCATGGGAAAAATTCCCCTTGTTCGTGGCATAAAACACTTTTAATATGTTGCTTAATTTAGTAGATTTTTTTTAAGATTTCTGTCTCAATATTCATAAAGGTTACTGGTCTGTAGTTTTTTGTTTTGCAGTGTCTTCGATTTTGGTGACAAGGCAATGTCAGCTTCATAGAATACAGTGTTTCTTCATCTTTTATTTTTTAAATTTTGCAAATAATTGAGTCAATTCTTCTTTAAATTTGGTGGAATTTACCTGTAAGGTCATCTTAGCCTGGATTTTCCTTTGTGGTGAGATGTCTTGATTACCAATTTAATCTCTTTTATTATTATAGGTCTTATTTTGTCTTCACTTTTAAAGAAAATTTTACTGAATACAGAATCCTAGATGTAACAATTTGTTTTTACACACTGTGCCTAGAAATAGGCAGATCATTTGAGGCTCTGGATGATACTTTCCTCCAAAGAGGATAATATTTACTCTGGAAGGCAAAATATCTAGGAGTAAATTATCTTGGATGGGGCAGAGCTGATTGGAGCTGGGCTTGCTAAGGGAAAGACAAAAACTCTGTACTTCTTTTTTAACTTTCAGCCACCCAGGCTGCCCAGAAGCTCAGCCTCTTTGCCAAGATATGGTGTACTTTTCTTTCCTTTATCTGGTCCTACTATGCCAAAGGCAGATACTCTTCGAGGTTCTTTAATCATGTTCTTCCCTTACAGCTGACTGATTGAATTACTCATTTGACATCAATGATTTCCAACAGTCACAATGACAACCTGACCCCACCCAAAAGGAACACACCCTTCATGGTCTACATTTCTCAATGAAACAGAATATTCCCTCTCAGTTATCCTTTTTTTTCTTGTCTTTCTTCTCAGTTGTCTTGCAAATCTCCTTATCATGAGAGCTTCATTTTTGTGTTTGGTACCACCACTCCTCCGGTCATTAAAGTATTGAATCTGACCAGCCTCTTGTTCAAAGTTACTAAATTTTTACATAATAAAACTAATGTTTATTACTGCTCCATGATGGGCATAACTGCTATTTATCTTTGCTTGGTGAATTTCTGTGCAGCATGTTTAAATCCAGCTCAAAAATCACCTTTCTTATAACACTTGTTTTCTTTGTGTACTCTCAACCTCCCCTCCTCTGTGCCCAAATAACACTGTACCTTCTTCATGGCCCTTATATTCTGTTTAAATAATACTGAATTTTATATCATTTTTTCTTATCTGTACTCCAAAATTTTTAAATCCGTGCATCTCCTTCTGGTATTTGCATAAAATATTTCTCATAACTGGTAGGCAAAAATATCTCTTCAATGCATTATAAGGTGTCTTCAAAAGCAACGACTCTTAGGAAATATGAATTTTATGAATAGAGTTTATATACTTATGAAGCTTTGTACAAAGTCAATATATTCTTATAAAAATATGACTAGATATATAAAGACTAATCTGAAAAATAACAATTATGGCATAGTTTTTAAAATCTAGAATCTGAACCTAAAACTTATTATCACAGAAATGGTATTACATATACTGTTATTCTACAAATAAAATACCTAAATATTTTTAGTTGCCTAAAGAAAACATCTTGTAAATATACTCCCTTTTAATCTTATGATTATAAAATTTTAAGAACTCTTTCAAATTATTTTATGTTGAATAATAATGAGGAAAATAGAATTACTTTATAAAAATGAAAACAATTATAAGCAAATAAGTTATTCCAGTTAAAACAAAATTCACAGATCTAGTGCATTTTAATGAAATCATTAATATTGCTTACATTTCCTTAATTTAATTTTTATTTTTTAAACTATTTGTTCTCAAAATGTACTGCTATTTACAAATATATGATATGGTATAAAATCATAAGCTAAAAGATGCACACACACACACACACACTTAAATATATATATTTTGTTTTTACCTCAATATATGAGGCAAGAACAAAAGAAAATAAAGGTTCAGACATTAAATGGAGCCACGGATAAAACTAGATCACAAAATATATTTAAGTTTCACAGAATCACTAAAATTAGATGAAAATTTTGATTCTAAAATTTCTGTGAGCCATTATGAACAGGGAAGCATAAAGAGTAACACAATTTAGAGCCTCAAGAAAACACAAAGCCAAAGGGGTTGCATTACCCCTTTAGCATCAGTGATTTCTCATTGTTACGGGGAACATACGCACACGCCTGATGGTCTATATTTTTCAATATGACAGAAGGTCGATAAAAGTGAAAAGTAATCAAAGTTACAAACACATTTGGGGAGCCATGTCTCTAAGAGAATTAGGGTGGAGGTTACATTTTGGGTTATCTGTCTAAGACCTGGCTATCAGTATCTTTTAACAATATCTCCAGGTAATTTCTATGTGCTGCCAACTTTGAGAACCAGAACTTGACTAAATAAATCGGTCTCCAATGTGCGATTCCCAGATCAGCTGCAGCAGCAGCATCTGGGAACTTGTTAAAAACGTAAATACTTAGGGTCCACCCCGGACCAGCTCAATCAGAAATTCTGGAGTGAACCCAAGATTCCTGGGTTTTAACAAGCTCTCCAGGTGATTCTGACGCAAGCGTGAAAACCAGCTGACTAAAACAATCCCCAGCCAGCAGAATGAGATTGCCTTGCTTGACTTATATCAACAAAATATGGGTTCTGGATATTAAGAGTAAAAGGAGGCAAGAATAGGTTTGGGTCCTGGACATTACTTGATTATTGTTTTCTCTTCAGTGCCATCACTAACACTTCACCCATCTTCCCTCCCTTTTCCTTCAGAATTATTTATAGAGTCCCAGTTTTCTGGCTCTCCATGACCTGTGGCATAAAATTGCAATCAAATAGTGTCAGATATCTTCTGAATGTTTGCTTTTTAAGCATGAGAGACTCCCAAGATGTCAGATAGTGTTTAAGAGCATGGATTTGTAGACCTGGAGTCAAAGCTTCCAGCTCTCAAGCTTACTAAACAGTGTGCACGAAAGCAAGCTGTTTAGCATCTTTAAACCTGGGTTTGCTGACATGTAAAACAGGGATAATTATACAAGCCAGGAAAGTTCACTAGGAGGACTTAATGTGATTATGTGTGAAAGGCATTCACATGATGCTGATCACTTAATATACACTCAATTGGTACTGCTTTCATATCTAAGATGCTTCATTACATGAAAGTTACCACTGCTTGTTTGTCAGACTTCCCCGTTTTGTGTAGTCAAAGAGGACATGCTAAAGATTACCTGCCTATATAAATATCAAAATTCATGAATTTATAAACTTGGCATTTTCCCCCTTTTTCATTTACAGCCTCCACTTAACTCTTTAGGTATAATTGTTTGAACTAGGCATATCAAAGGTATATTTTAAGTATAAAATTAGATACACTTTTTTAAATTACAAAGTTTATTAATGATAAATAAATCGCCTAACATTTCCAGAGCAAAGTGATTTAAAGAAGATAAAATTGAACTGATATAACATCCTTCCATTAGCCATATATTCTCAATGAATTGGTGAGCACATTATTAGTAGCTATTATGAGCAAAACTATGCATGTTTTTAAACAAATATTTTTAAATTATCGTCTAAGTACTTATTAGATAAACACTATGTAGGAAATCTATGGAGAGATATGTATTCATTTATTTGTACATGAAAAGATAATAGTTAATATATATTCTTGTGTCATATCTCAACTTCCATCCTTTGGTTATTTGGCCATTAACACATTAATTAATGTTCACATTTAAAATAATATATTGAAACATAAACAAGCTTTTTTTGTAAACCATTACTATTTTTAATAAACCATTTTTAGTCTGACTTGCCTCACCTTACAACTAAGGCAAAACTACTCTTCAAGGATGGTAATGTTAAGAAGAGTCTGAAGAAAACTAGTTCTAAACGGCAAATTTACAGAGATTTACTCAAACCATGAGATTAAGGGACTATATTTTGAATTTCATTATGACTGCAGTTCTAAAAGATAGACTTTGTAAGATCAATGTAAATAATTCTTCGGAGAAAAAGTCTGTGCCAGACAGGATTACCAAATAAAAAACGACCTTTGCTCATAGTTTACGGTTGAATTTAAATATCTCATAAACTCTCAGGAATAATTTATGTTCTTAATGTCAGAGATATTTGAATGGCTGTATTAGAGTCAGATCATCCTACAAATGCATATCTTTTTTAATACGCAAATACAAATACAAGCATCACCTTTAAGCAAAAACATTTATACTATAAAGAAAATGCACTGTCCTCCTTCACTGGTATTTCTATGTCTACTGAACGAATACACAACAAATGTAGGAGATAACAGAGGTTTCTTTTTTTGCTCTATTAAATCTCACTGTGTATTCTTTATACAAGGCCTTATGAAGACTCTGTTAACTTTTGTTTGATTTATTTCAGAATCTTAAAACCCAGAGCACAGTTTAAAATTCAATTCAGTAAATTTCCTTCAAATGCACAGAGATTTTAAAACCCACTTTTATGATAATCCTCAGTGATTGAAAATATTAAACTAAATTAATAATGTTTATAATGAAGTTTAAAATGTCAGATTGAAAGTAGAACTAAATCAAGCAGGTGCAAGTAAATAAATGTTTCCAATAGAATAAAATTATCTAAGAAGTTTGAATGCAGATTACAGTAAGAAATGAATGTAGTTAAATAGGAAGTCATTTAATAAACTCAAACGCAGCATTTTCAAAGCACTTTTCTTAGTTCCAGGATTTAGGAAAGACACAAAAGGGAAAAAATATTAAGGTGCCTGGATTCTAGTGAGACTTACAATCCAGAAGAAGAAAGAAAATTAATCCAGATGGATATATGCCAAAAACTCAACTGAGGGACTTGATGCTACATATTTGGAAAGTAAGGTAGCCATGACTTATATTACTGAAATAAATTGTAACTCTCAAGTCAGAAAAAAAGTTATTTTTCCATCTCAACCACTCCTACCCTCTACTTGCAGATATAGCTTACTTGACAAACATTCTAAAGCTTAAATGCTATTATTTCCCTTCCGGTATCTTGACCATAGCAAAATATGCTCTCCACCATTCCCATCAACTTTTGGTCAAGGTTCTCATTTGACTGAATTTTCATATAAATACTCAGTGACCTTAAACCTTAATATAATGACACTACGTTAAATTATAGATACTTTGGGTATTTCATATTATTATTTTTAGACATATTCTGCTCAGTATTTTTTCACCCCTATTTTTCACTGCCATCAAAGATATGATGCTGACCTCAGAAAAAGTTACTTTTTCCTTCTTAGAGTGATAACTTCTTTACATCTTTCCTAAGTAGCATCCTTTGTTTTTGTGAATTTCTCTATTTCTCTTTAAAGACCCACCCTCTTCTCCTCATGCTTGATGGTAATTGGGTGTGGAATGTGTTAGAAACAGAGCATAAAATCCTTCTCTAGTACCCTGGAAAGGCAATCATTCATCATCAATGAAAAGCAAAATGGCACTACCTCTGCCTGCCTAAGCTTGTGGTCCAGGAAAGACACATAAAGACTTTATAGAGACACTGTTTGTCTTTAGGTCAATAAAACCTCCTCAATAATTTCATCTGCTTTTCTTACTTCCAGCTGTTTTTCCTTTTTTCTCAATTCTGTTTATATCCAATTATTACAATTACTTTTCAATGCATTTCTATCAACTTCTGGCTCATTTGCATAAAGTATATAAAATATAGGCCCCGGGATGTCTTACCTTCCCCACCCCCACCAATATTAGACTCTACAGCATAGTATTTCAGGCTCTCTGCAATTTAATCCAATATATCCTTCCAGTCTTATATCACAACATAAGAGCTAGCATCTGTTTTGCATTATGAGACACATACTTTAATTACTGCTTTTCATACATCTTCTCATTTGTGGTTGACACTAACCATATGAGGTATGTACTCTTATGCCATTTCTTTTTCAGATGAAGAAATTGAAATTCAGAGAGTTTACTCAATCCTCTAAATCCACACAGCTAATGAATACTGCATCTGGAGTTAAATATAGCATTATTTGATTTCAGAACCTAGGCTAAATAATGGCCCCAAAGATATCAGGCCCTACTCACTGGAACCTATAAAAACTTGTTACTTTGTATGACAAAGCCTATGCAGATATGATTAAATTGACAATCTTGAGGTGGCCCATTGCCCTGGATTATCTGCATGAACCCACAAGTGTCTACAAGAGTGAGGTAGAGGGAAATTTGACATAGAAGAAGAGGAGGCAGTGTGACCACAGGGACATAGAGGGCAGTGATGTGGTCACCAACCCAGGAATGCTGGCAGCCACCAGAAAAGGGAAGAGCAAGGAACAGATTCTCCCCAAGTCTCTGGAGAGGAAGTGGCCATGCTAATATCTTGATTTTGGTCCAATGATACTGATTTCAGACCTCTTATCCCCAGAACTGAGAGAAAGTATTTTTTTTAAAGCCACCAAATTTGTGATATTTTGTTACAGCAGCCTAGAGGAAAATCACCCGATTCTCAAATCAGAAGCAACATGAGCAGGAATTAGGGACTAATGACCACAGGACAGGAATCTAGGGCATTTCTTTCAAGTCTATAGTTGCCTGGACAGAGACTCAAACAACCCAAATCTAAAGGAAATGGGGTGCCCAAAGGCTGGGAATACCATGGGCGGGAGGGGTAAATTGGGAGGATGGAATTGACACATACACTCCACGTATATAAAACAGATAACTAACAAGGACCTACTGTATAGCACAGGGAGGTCTACTCAAGGTTCTGTAATAATATATATGGGAAAAAGAATGAATATGTGTATGTGTGTGTAACAGATTCATTTTGCTATAAACCTGAAACTAATAAAACATTATAAATAAACTATACTACAATAAAATTAAAAACAACAATAATAAAAAGAGCACCAAGTCAGAGTCAGAGAAGCATCAAAGATGAGTTAGGCTGAAAGTAACACTAAATACTAATGAAGGTAAACACTTAGGTTCATTTCATTCAGTTTTCGCAAACCATAAGAAAAGTTGGTTCTTAAACTTGGCAGGGCTAGTCCTGCAAGACAAAGATAACTGGTTGTGTCTGAAGGACAAGATGCCCATGTAACAACAGGTTGCTAAGACAGTTTGGATGAATGTAGTCACATGGATTCCATGCTGGGTGAAAAACTGCAAGCAGGTGCATGGCTTAATGAAACAGCAACATAAAAGCAGATCCCTAGCTATACATGAAGAGCTTTATCTTTGATTCTACTCAGCATGTTCATCGCTAAGTGTTAGCAACAGAAAGATATCAGGATCTGGGTGGAGATTTTGTCACCTAAAGACATGCATCATTCAATGACAAAGGATGGTTAATTAAACCAGATTGCATCTACAGAAAGGCATTAAACAAACTTTATAAACAGACTTTTTAAACCATAACATTCACTAAAATAGACTGTCAGATGAATCAAAGATATAACTGCAAAATATCAAAATAATTGAAGTACAGTGGAAAATGCAAGTAAAGTTTATTTAAACTTGGAGGAAGCCTTTCTGAGAATCACAAAAAGAGGGAATGATGTTAGTAAGATGGTGGAAAAGATGGTTCTTTCTCAGTTCCCTCTGGAGAAAAATCAGCTAGTAAATATTCACAGACATCTTTGTGAGATTCCCTTAACCAGAGGTGAAGTTGAAGCACCTCCCTGGATTGTAAAAACCTAGAAATAACACATTTGAAAGGTAAGAAAAGTGATTTCACTTTGACCCAATCACCCTTCCCCAAAGCCAGCACTCTGCCACATGGAGAAGGTCCCCCCCTGGGCCTGTAGCTTCTCCACCGAGAGAAAGAAAACCCAAGGTGGGCATTCTGTTTTCTCAGCATCATGGACCCTTCTCAGGAGGTCCACTTAGTTTTCACTTCACAGGGATCACTGGGAGAATAAGTGGGACTAGATTTCTACGGATCAGCTAGAGAAGGAGAAGGGAAAAGGAACTCACAGCAACTAACATAGTGATCGTGGTGAACTGTGTTTTTGCTGATAAGAGTGTCTGAGTGGAGCAACCCCAGCCAAGGCTCATCTGCCCATTTGCAGAGACAAGATGATAACTCTGTTCATCCAGGGAGCCTGATTGGCTGCGTTTGGTCTGGGTCCTCAGCCAAAGAGTCCTACCAGCAATGAAGCCTGTTTTATGCCTGCTCAGAGAAACTAGGGAAACAGCAACTCCCATCAAATGCTGAGCATAGCCTCTGGCCCTGCCTGACCCAGGAGCCTAAATAATGGCCGGAGGCAATTTCAAAGCTCAGTGTACAATAATGCCTAGATACAGCACAGCCTACAGCTCTTCCCAGCACTGGAGCCCAGCCTACGTCACCCTCCCACCCCCATTGCTCAACCCAGCCTGAGGGTTCTCATCTGAATGTTAAGAACCTCAAAGCCAGGACAGTGTTCTTATATGAATGTTTAGTCAAGCCAACTGTACCATCTGGATGGAGAGCATAGCTTGGGGCCTCACCCAACCAGGGAAAATGGCAGAACGCAGCCTGCATCTCTGACTGATTGTGGAGTCCGACCAACAACGTCGTTTTGCCTGGGAACTCCACTGGCCATGTGACTCCAGCCAATCAGTGGCGATTTCTAAGCCCTGCTAGTGGCCCCAGCTGACCAGGGATCCAAACCAGCAGCCCCACCTGACCAAAAAACACAGTCAGGAGCCTGGCTTGAATGCCAAACCAAAGCAGCAGATCCACTAAACCACAAGGCTCAGCCAGAAGGAATGCCATCTCAGAGAACATGTAGCAGATTTATCAGACTAGAGACCCTGACAGCAAGCCCCTCCTGCCCAGAGTCACCACCATCATACCCATCTAGAGCCCCAAGCTGAGATTATCATCAGTTTAAATCAGATGCTATAAGATAGGTTATGTAAGCCCCACGGTAATAACATGGGAAAATATTGGAGTAAATAAACAAAATGTTGAGATACAGGAATCAAAGCATATCACCATAAAAAGTTATAATATCACAAAAGACAGTAAAAGAGTAAAAACAGAATAAAGCAACTAGAAAAAGGTCAGAAAATAACAAAATGGCAATAGTAAACCCTTACCTACCAAAAATTATTTTGTAATTTATAAACATAAATGGATTAATCTTTTCATTTAAAAACCTAGAATGGAGGAATGATTAGAAAACAAGAAACTAGATCCAAAAATATACATCTTATAAGAGATTCACTACAGTTTTAAAAGAAACACATAGGCTAGAATTGAAGACATGGAAAAATTATTCCATATAAATGATAGCCAAAAGAGAGCAGGGGTAGCTATGAGAAAAAACAGACATTAAGTTAGAAATAGTCACAAGAGACAAAGACCATTGCATAACAAAAAAGGGACAAATTAATAAGAGAGATAAAATGATTATAATTATTTATACATCACTGAGGTATATGGAATGATTGGCAAACGGGGACGTGTTGTACAGCACAGAGAACTCTACCCAGTATTGTGATAACATATGTGTGAAAAAATTTAAGAGAGAATGGATGTGTATATGTACGACTGGGATACTTTGTTGTACCGCAGAAATGATCACAACCTTGTAAACTAACTACACTTCAATAAAATTTTTAAAAAGTCAAAAAAATGTATATTCACCCAACATTAGAGCACCTACATATATAAAGAAATAATAGCGGAACTGCAAGGATAAACAATCGGCAATACAGCAATTGCGAGGGGCTTTAATACCCCATTCCCAACAATAGCTAGATCACTCAGACAGAAAATAAATCATGAAACAATGGATCTGAACAACTCTATAGATAAAATGGATACAGCAGACACACACCAAACATTTTCTCCAATATCAGCAGAATACACATTCTTTGCAAGTGTACACAGAACTCTCTCCACAACAGATTATATGTTAGGCCACAAAATTGTCTTAACAAATTCAAGACTGAAATTATATCTAATATATTTTCTGACAACAATGACATGAAACTAGATATCAGTAATAAGAGGAAAGGGGAAATTCACAGATATGCGTAAATTAAACACACACTCCTGCAGAAGCAATGGATCAAAGAAAAAAAACTCAAACGGGAAACAAAAAATTTCAGACAAATGAAAATGTAAATACAACCTATCAAAAATTTGAGACAAATGAAAATGTAAATACAACCCAGCAAAAGCAGTTCTAAGAGGAAAGTGTACAGTTTTAAACACCAACATCACAAAAAAAGATGCGATAACCTGAGTTTATGCCTCATAGAACTAAGGTAAAAAAGAACAAATTAAGCAAAAAATTAGCAGAAGGAAGGAAATAATAAAGACTGGAGCATAAATAAATGGAATATAGAAGAGGAAAACAACAGAATAGACCAATGAAACTAAGAGTTTTTTTTTTTGAGAAAATAAACAAAATTGACAAACTTTTCACTAAAATAACCAAGAAAAAAGAGCTAGGACTCAAAAGAATAAACTGTCAATAAGTGCATACTTACAACAGTATATTATTCTGCCATAAAAAAATGAAATCCTTGTCATTTGCATGAACATGGATGAAACATGAAGGCATTATGCTAAATAAACTAAGTCAGACAGAGACAATTACTGTATGATCTTAGTTACAGGTGGAATCCATAAAACTCAAATTCATATAAACAACAGAATTTTGGCTGCCAGGGCCAAGGGGCTGGGGAAATGTAGGAAATAATCATAAGATGAATAATTTATGGGGATATGATATATAGCATGATGACTGTAGTCAATAATAAAGTATTGTATACTTTAAAAGCTGCTAAGAGAGTAGGTATTAAGTATCCTCAATACATGCATGCGCGTGCATGCACACACGGTAACTGTGAGGTGATGACTGTGTTAACTAAACCCTATTGCAGTAATCATTTCATATATTTATACATACCAAATCATCACATTGTACATCTTAAATACACACAATGTAATATGTCATTTACATGTCAATAAACTTGGAGAAAAATATAACTCTAGGGAAAAAAGAATTAAAAAAAAAAAACTACAGCTGCCAGACATAATTATGGACATCCTAAGGATTTTAAGATGTAAAGATATGATAAAGACTAACAAAAGGCCAGTAAAAAAATCTCTACAACATTCATAACAGATAAAAATCACCTCAATGCTTTAAAAGATCTTATCAATAAGAAAAAAAAACAAAAACAAAAATTACAACTGAAAACAAAGCAAAGAGCACAAAATGGAACACAGACACAGAAATACACTTGGGCAAGGTATGAAGCAAAAGAAGAAGTTACCCTCTCATAGTATTAAATTAAAAAATATATAATTAGCTGCTACTTTAACCTACTAAATTGGAAAATACAAAAAAATTAAAGACTTTAATGTCTGGCAAATATACAGAAAACCAGAAACCACCATGTACTGCTCTCAAAAATGGTACATTCTATACAGTAACATAAAAGTATACACCAAATATTTTATAATATAAATAATAACAGAAAAATTCAACTCTATGCTTTTTTACTCTCAGGATATAATCTATAATGTGTGCAAAGCAGCACATTGTTCAGTGAAGATTTATTAAATTTTTATAAAATCAAATGCAACTCATAAATCAAATAGGAATTAAGTTAGTGAATTGTGGTGTATCCTGTTAATGGAGAACTACTGCCCCATTAAAAAAGTACCGGTAAATAACTGCTTACAGATAGGACATAAAATTAAAACCATATTAGAAAGCAATGTGATAGATGTGAACCTATTTTTACTAAAATATATATATATGCGTGTGTGTGTGTATATATATATGTATATATATATATATATGCAGGGTGCTTTCATCATGGTGGCAAGGTTATAGTTACCATCATTTCTCTTTCTTATGTATATTTAAATGTATATATTAAACATGCAAACATAAGAATACACTTCTTTTGTAGTAGTAAAAGAAAATATTTTTATAACAAAAAGTGAAGAAATCCTTAAAAGAATCAGTAAATGGTCTTTACTCACAGTATTATTTTAGTTCATTTATACTATCCACTAGCATTTAAAGTTAGAGAATTTTTTCAGGTATTATAAAAGATGGAGACACAACCAAGGGATCCACAGGGGGCCTCTCTTTCTACCGGGTATTAAACATCTATTCCTGTGTGTGCTGGTTCCATGTCTGATGAAACTTACTATTCTCACAGAGCAGAGGCTCAGGAAACACACCCTAAACGTAAGAATGAATTTTGTGCCTAGTTAAGGCTACCTCTGCATCCTCCAGACCATAAAGACCTTTGGTTTGAGTATGCGATGTGTCTGCATACATAACTGTCATTAGATCATATTAATGTTGCTTCATATGTGACATATAAGTAAAAGTTTCTTATGTGATATGGTATGTTCATATTTTCAAGTCCTTGCCTTAATATAAAATTTAAATCTGATTTATCTTTATTAGGTTGAGAAAACATGATTCCTCTATCTTTTGTCTAACTACAATTTTCTTTAGGCGTTGGAATATCAAATTTTCTTCATCAATAGGCTGAAGGGAAAACATTTAAAAATTACATAATGAAAATGAATTTTTAATTTTTGAGTGCAGTTGTAACCATGGTATTAGAGTTGTTATTTTATTGTTAAACAGTGATCTTTGGTAACATAAATTATACCCTGTACCATGAATACATTCTTAAAACTACCATGTACAGCAAATATACTACCTAACCACTGTATATGTGTTATTTTAGGTACGGTTTACAAGGTTTATTTTCAGCTTAGATTTCTCTTAAAAGTCCATGGTTTCAATCCACTATAGTTAATTTTTGAAATTACTAGCAAGCTAAAACACACTGAAATAAAATTAGAATTAAAGTTGATTTAACTTATTAAAACAAATATGTATGCAAAAATAAAGAACAGGAGCTTCACTCAAGGTCCTTCTAAAATAAAAGCCATTTATCTTGTGTTTTAGAGGTACAATTACGCTTTATATTCAGTCCTGTGAAAACACTACCAGAAATGCTACTTCCTATAAGTATTAAAACAATAAAGAGGAAATTACTACAGTTAATTTTGATTTTGCCCATTGCATTTCTATTTTTATTTTAGTAAAACTGTTAATAAAGCCTGGTATTTAACCCTTATTCTAGATTTATAAAACTGGATCTTTTAGAAATTATGTTGAGAGAGTGTTGAGGCATCTAAATCGACCTATAAAATATTGGCTTACCAGGGAAGACTCCAAGAAAGCAGTAATTCTAGCATTTAATGTCTAAGAGTCTAAAGCTTTGAAAATCATTATTGCTTCAGAGCAGAAAAAATTAAAATATTTTCAGTTTTACTGAAGCCTTTATCCACATTTATAACTAGCTCTCAGATATATAATGATATGACAGGTCACAGAGACAGCTTGCATTACGCATGTGGCTTTTAGTATATAATGATGTGAAGCCTGGACAAATGCATTATATAGATTGGAATGTAGATGCATCTGCAATAGGGGGGCTATAACTCATTGCTACCTGAAAGATGATCAGTGTTATGAAGTAAAAAGAAAAATCTCAGAAAAAGCACTTCCACTTTATAGGTAAGCAATACACTCAAGCAATTGCATTCTGTGAAATCTTCATTTTGAATGAGATGGGTCATATTCAAATAATTTTTCAACAATCTGTAAGCAAATGTTAAAATGCAAAATATTTTAAAGATCTGTCTTTTACAGATGGTTATGAAATTGGTACATTTGATTTTGATCCAAAAGAAAGAGAGGGTTCATTTTGACTGACAGGTAAAGAAGAGAACACATAGGAAAAAGGTTTGAGAAAAAAGGTTGGGTATCATACAACGAATAAGGCGATGCAGAGGGTGCCTTGAAATTACATCTCTTTTATTAATTTTGTCCTTTTAGGGCTGCACCCACAGCATATGGAGGTTCCCAAGCTAGGGGTCAAATGGGAGCTGTAGCTGCCAGCCTACACCACAGCCACAGCAATGCGGGATCCCCAACCCACTGAACGAGGCCAGAGCTCGAACACACGTCCTCATGGATACTGGTGGGGTTCATCAACCACTGAGCCATAACAGGAACTCCAGTATCTCTTCTAGATTAAAGTCATGCAAAGAGTTTTCTCTCAAATGATTTCTCAATTATAATAGATACTTCATAACAAATTTTATTTTTAAACAAAATCATCTTAGAATTTTTTTGTTACTTGGTCTTTCCTGAAATATTTCATATTAACTTTTTAACTAGTCAGTGGATTTAGAGGAAAATGAATCTGCTCTAGTCAAAATTGGAATAAGTGGTAAGAAAGCCACCTTCCATCTTAGCAATACCTTCCCTACTTTCTGCTACAGAGGGCCCCTAAGAATAAGGTTCTAGAACCATCTAAGAATTACAGCAAAAATACAGAGCCCCAGCTCTATTTCTATGATCCTTTTTTTTTTTTTCTTTGGTCTTTTTAGGGCCACACTCACAACACATGGAAATTCCCAGGCCAGGGGTTGAACCAGAGCTGTAGCTGCCACACTATACCACAGCCACAGTCACACCAGATCTAAGCCACATCTGCAACTTATACCACAGCTCACAGCAATGTCAGATCCTTATCCCACTGAGCAAGGCCAGGTATCGAACCCGCATCCTCATGGATACTAGTCAGGTTCGTTAACTTGCACCACCATGGGAACTCCTCTATTCCTAAGATTCTGATCCAAGTGTCAGAGTCTGCTTTTAAACGCATTACATATTTAAATTTTAATATATACAGAAACATTTTCAGAGGTCTGATCTTGATCCACACTTTGAGAAACTTTCCTAAAGCTGCTGTGAGCACAGTTAGAAACCACTGATGCAGCATGTGCTTACGTATTCTACCAGATATCATTCCATATGAACAATACATAGGGAGAGCTTAATCTTACTTGAGGGAATGATTTCAGACTCCTAGGAAAACTTCATATTAAACCTTACTTAACCAATGAACAGGCATTTACTGCAGTCAAATAAAATGCATTTCAGGGCCAGCAGCTCAAAAGTCAAGGAAATCTTGGCTTACAGCAGTGAAAAATAATAAACTGGGTCAAAGAAAGGCTTTCCTAATGAGATAAAAATGATCATAAAATTAATAGAACTTAGCTATGAGCCAATTTACATATTATGGTAAAACTGCCGTGGCTAATTAAATTGGTTATGGAGGTCAGAGTAGAAGACTCTGAGATCTTATGAAATTTTTTTTTTTTTTTTTTTTTGCCTTTTGTCATTTTATGGCTGCACCCGCGGCATGTGGAGGTTCCCAGGCTAGGGGTCTAATCAGAGCTGTGGCCACTGGCCTGCGCCGCAGCCACAGCAACGCAGGATCCGAGCCGCGGCAGCAACCTACACCACAGCTCACGGCAACGCCGGATCGTTAACCCACTGAGCAAGGGCAGGGATCGAACCCGCAACCTCATGGTTCCTAGTCAGATTCGTTAACCACTGAGCCACAACGGGAACTCCTTATGAAATTTCAAACTGGGAGGAATCACTATACAATACTTTCAAGTCTTCAACATTCTAAACATATTTAAATTTGAATTAGCTACAGAGCTCAGATGCTAGGTAATCCAAACATCTTGATTCAATGATAAGCCAGTAACAATTCTTTTTAACAATTCTCAGCTGAGTTAGACTAATGTTTTTGCCAAGTTTGCTGGTAGTTCCTGGATATGAATGGATATAAACTAATTTTTCTTCTGTGTTGTGTGTGTTTATGTTAGTGTTTAACTAGATCATGGTTCTTTTTCCAAAATACCAAGAAAAGAATTTTTCCACTAAATGTTCTCTCTCATTGCTTAAGTTAAAGGAAATGGATATTTCATCTAAACCCGATCTCAAAAGAACATGCAAATTGCAACTGACGGTATTTCCATCGAATGGATTTTAGTTTATTATTTCATTGCCTTATAGTTTCCAATCCTAGGAAAACAATCATGCCAATTCCTTTAGCTGACCCTTGCTGAGCAGGGTAAAGGGAGAACCCACTCACCAAGCCTTGTGCTAAGGTCATGGCCACATAGAAGCAGCCTTAAAGAAGGCTATGGCTTCTAATTCCTATACAGATATTGAATGAAACAGCTGTATGGAATGGTGTTCCTTCCCCATAAACAAACAAGTAAAAAATGTAACTTTTAGTTTAGACTCAGAGTTCACCTTAGATCCTCAGGTACAAAGACAAGTCCATGAAAGTATGAACACAAAACAGCAAAATGTCATCTGCAATATCACTTTACTTAGCTTTTATCATTTCGTTTCCATGATGGGAAACACATGAAGACCTTACTGAGGACCCAACTATATAGTGAAACTTCCCTCCTTACTAATACCCTGCCATGACTCTTTTGGATGTTTTATTGCTTCATTAGGTATATGAAGTGAGAGAATATTTTGAACTATATTGATGTGATTTTTCTTTCTTTTGCACTTGCTTATGAATGAGCTTTACCAACCCAAGCCAGAAGCAATCTTTTCCTTCGGGTGAAGTGGAATCATGAAAGGTGAAGAAAAAGAACTGACAGCTTTTTGATTTTTCAAAACTGGTCTTGAAAACTATTTTAGAAACAATGGTCTTAAAACCTGGCTTTAAATTCCTGGAGCCAATTACCTGAGAGAGCAAAACACTTTTTTTGTTTGTTTGTTTTTGAACTTGGATAACTAGATGTTGGTACTATTTTTTTTTTATTTTTATTTAATGGTTTTACTTTTTTCCATTAGAGCTGGCTTACAGTGTTCTGTCAATTTTCTGCTGTACAGCAAGGTGACCCAGTCACACATACACATAGACATTCCTTTTCCTCACATTATCATGCTCCATCATAAGCGACTAGATATAGTTCCCAGTGCTATACAGACATTTTCTAAATAGAAAAGCCCCCCTTTAAATGTAAGAAAAACAGAATTTGGAAAACTGAGTTTGGGGATCTACTATAATAAGCCATAGAGTAGGATATATGATGCATAAGAACCATTTCTTACCACAAAGTAAAAAAAAAAAAAAAAGCCAAACCTTCCTTGGCTGAAGAAGGATCCCTGAGAGAAGGGGAGAAGGAGGCTAGAAGAGAAAGAAGCTGCCAGACCACTCCCTTCATCAGGATTTACTATCAAGTAGAATACATCCATTTAACATTATCTGATTATTAAGTATTTGCATTTAAAATACATTTAATTTGGCACCTTATAGCCTTTAATTATAACGCATAAATATATCGATCCTATCAACTAACTCACTCAACAAATAGTTACTGAGGTTTAATATATACTGAACCTTAGAAATGCAATAAATGGGAATCACAGTTCCTGCAATTCCTCAAGGAACTGGCAGGCTATGGGGGGTGGGGCAGAGAAACAAGCAAAAGGCTTATTATATCACTATGCCTCTTACACATTGCCATATTTCTATTTATACTTTTACCACTTAGAAGTGAGATTCTAGTCAGCCTTTTTATTTACAGAAACATAGATTATTAATGAAGTATGGCTTATTTGCATGAGCCACAGAAACTTTCTGAAATTACCCTTTCCTTTTTATGTTAGAATCAGGCCAAAGAAATTTTCTATACTGCAGTTTCAGAAATTGCTTGCCAAATGTCAAATGTGATCAAAACAAAGCAGTATTAATATCTGCTACTCTGTATACTCTAGGCAATTTAGCTACAGATGTTTAAATAAAATGATGGTAAAACTGGAACCATTTCAGCAGAACAAAAACAAAAAGCTCAGAAAACCAGGATGAAAAAGCCCAGGGAAAGAAAATCATTGTACACTAAAGGTATCGTGCGGTCCCCTTGAGTGCAAGGTCAAGGTGGCTAAGGCAATGATGGACTGGACAGCAGATATACCATTAGTTTTCTTTGAAGCAACAGCCATAGAAGCCGGGGGTGTGAAGCTTTAACTGCAAGAGGTGTGAAGGCATAAAGGTTTTTGAAAAGATTCTCTGTAATATAAATGGGGATACCATTTTTGTCTTCAGTAACATATCCTTGAAATTATGAAAAGGAAAGAGGAAGAATGGAATGTTGCAGGCAGTAAGCCCTCAATACACTTGTGACTAGAAAAGAGAGGAAAGGATGAGTTATTAAACCTCAAAAGAAGATAGTAAAGAGGATAAAGAGTCAAGATTGGAAGAAGAGGGAAAGGGGCAAGGAGGTTGAGGAGGAGCTAGAAAAGGAAAAAAAAGAAAAATCTGGAGGGTAAAAATGAACAGATAATTGTAAAACAACACGTTAACAGTGCTTTTTGATGAGTGGCAATATTACAAATTATTTTCCTTTCTTGACTCATGCTTTCCTCCAGTTTCTAGGACTTTTACAAGAGCATTCACTACTTCTTTTAATTGAATTTTTCAATCTTGTATGAAAGAATACACTGAGGCCACTTATGCTATAACTTAAGCATTGATTTTTACAATAGCACTAGCTTAGGGTAAACTGGCAAGAATTCCAGGAACTGCTTATTCAATGGTTCCTAAGAGAAATGTTCCAAACACGTGGTCACTTACGTTGTATGATCCACTGATGGCCTGTGATTTTCCTCCCCGTGATGAATACTGGTTCCATTACCAACGCCCCACCTGAACGTGTTTGCGTCTTGAATTAAATTTTCTGAGGTCGGCTTGTACCATTTACAAAGGCTTCCTTTTTCAAAGCTGCAAACTTCCATAGCTTGAATAGGATGGGACAAAGACAAGATGTGCTAATCACAATAAGTGTATCAATAAACGGCGAGTTCCCTCTGCATCAGCACTTTCTTACTCCCGGGGAATTTTAAAATTATAATTTAACTTTTAAGCATGACTAAAATTACTAGTCAAATGGTTTGTATGACCACTAGAAGAATTTTAAAGAAATCCAAGTGTAATGTATTTAAATATCTCTAGTAAATGAAATTTGGAAATAAATACTCATACTAAAGAATCTGCTTTCATAAGGAGGTGAGATTTTAATTAGCTCCTAAAACAGTAATTGAAGCATTGCTAGTCTCTTCTGACACAACACTCCCATTACTTATATAACCTCCAAGTTCTATGTTTTTTTTTCCACAGTCTAACAAAGCTAAATTTTACCTGAGTCTCTGGAAGGGTTATTCCAAATATGAAACTACTTAAGTTCCAAGCAATAAGATTTATAGCGTCTTTTCTACTGGACTTCTTTCTTTGAAAGTTTTCAATATTCCTATAATGAATGCATTCTAATATCAAATAAATGAAAAAAGTCTAGTGATTTTTTTGAATATCTAAGCTCTGCATGAAAACATTCTTTCTCTCCCCCTCCCTACCTCTCTCTGCATGCATTCATCTCCCTATCTGTCTTAAATCCTCCACTACCTTAATAAAAGATTCAATGCAATGAGTTTTTGTGTGTACAATGACAAGCTTAGTATGTACTCTAACTTTTAAATGGCATAAACAATGAGAGCGTAGGCTACCACTACCACCATTTAGAAACTTGTGTTCCTGATTTAACATAAAGTTAGAGAAAGAAATACACAATCCAAACTATATCCAATCTCCCGAGATAGGCCATGAGAGAAAATATTTAAAAAAAGAATATATATATATATATATATATATACACATATATATATATGACTGAGTAACTTTGCTTTAGAGCAGAAATTGGCACATTATAAATTATCATTTAAAAAAACTTTAAAAAGTGATGTTAATCATGACATTCATGTATGTTATTTAATCTGTGATATTAATATCAATCATATAATTATCCTTATGAGGAGATTTAACGTTCAACAGATTCCTATTCTTCATATTATCAAAGATAAAAATTATAGATTTTTTTAAAGTTAGAGGACATAATGTTTCAGTTGAGCAAGATAAGTGCTAAAATCTGCTGTATAACATTATACCTATAGTCAACAATATTGAACCGTACACTTAAATTTTATTAAGAGGGTAGATATTACATTACATTCTTAACCACAATAAAAAAATTATAAAATGTAAGACTGCAGATGACAGGCACATTCATCATAATAGTATATCTTATAAAGAGATGGAGCAGGTAAGATCACATAATTTGTTCAGAAATAAAATGGTAACAATTCATGTTTATTCAAAACAAATACCCCCATTTTAAAATAATAGTGGACATTCATTCAGGATATTTAAAGAACTTACCAAAACTTCTCATTCAATCAAAATGATGCTACTGAAATCACAAAACTGAACTAAGAAGAAAGGCAGGATTCACTAAAGTTACTCATTAGGTGTAATTAATTTAAGATTTTGTGTAAACTTTTACAAAGATGATTTACACATTATAAGAAGTTTTTAGTCTCTGCCCATGAGAAAGTCTGAGTCCCGGAACAACTTCTAACATCTGTGATGCACAGTATGTATTCATGACCAATTTGAGTTAATTACTGTCCCATCACATTCATAGAGTGAATCAGCTTTGATTTTATGAGTTTTCAAGTCTAGATTAGTTAGTTTATTGTGTATTGGTATTTTTAAGTTTTAGAATTCCCTGACAAGGCTGGAGTAAGACAAAGTAGTGTTTCACTCTATGCTATATCACCTATATGTTCTCAACCTTTAATTTTATTAATGCACTTGAGAAATAATACCATACATTCACATACTGCTTAATAAAACGTGAGCAAGGGAAAAAATAACAAGTGTTTATTCTTTCTTATGGCTATATTCAATGAAAAGTTTAGGAATTCACCTACCGCAGGATGATTCATCTGATTTGTCAGGGCAGTCATATCTAAAATCACATTTCCGGATACTTTTGACACACTGACCACTGGACCTGCAAACAAATTCACTGTCTGTACAGTTGTGTGGAGGTAATGTCACCGGAACTGAAGTTTCTGGTGGAGTTGGGAGGTCCACTGGCAAATTACCTTGAAATAATAGACAATTATCATTTTGCAGATTTTTCCATTTCTTTCAAGATTTCACACAAGTTTTACTTAGCATGCTGCACATTCAACATTATAAAGAATATTTATAGTATTTGCTAATTTGCTGCACTTCTTTATGTAAGCATGTAAGTTGGAGTCATATCTTAGTAATAGCAAAGAATTCTGGATATTTTTGATTATAAAAATAGGTGAAGGTGCAGACGGGAATTATTGAAAAACTCTTCAGAACTCACTGAACAAATGGGAGGCTCAAGGACAAGGCTTGGAAGACCATGAGGAACCAAGGGAGTTCCAGATGCTGGCATTAGGAACCAGAGTCAAGGTGGGTTAAACCTAGTCCACCAGGTAAAGAAGCTTTGTTCTTCCACTGCCTCTCTGAATCTAATATCTCAGCTTTTTTTCACTGATCCTCACATGGTCAAGATTCAAGGCTGATAGACTCAAACCAAAAGTATTCACCCAGAAGTATTTAAATAATTAAGATAACAATTTCTGGTTTTACACAATTTAGAAGAAACTTACAGAAGTTGATTAATTTACATAGTAATCTATTCAAAAAGCATTAATTGTATTTCTGTGTCATATACATGGTAGATGCAGTAGATTTAAAACCAAATGTGCTGTCACAGCCATAAATAGTTAACTAGTGGATAAGACAGATAATTCTCTCGCTACAGTTTTGCAGGATAAGTTTATGATAGAGATTACAGCACCATGGATGCAAGAATGATACCTATCCTTTTACTTCTGCATTTACAGCACAATCCATAGACCATGGTATATGGCAGGTACACTATCACTATGAAGTGAGTCAATAGCTATATAGATAAATGGAAGGATGATGGATGGATGGAAGGAGGTATGGAAAGATGTGTGGACGGAGGACAGAGTGAATGAATGACTAGTGGAACAAATGCAAGATTGTATGGTATATTAAGAGGACACAGGAAAAGCCTATTATCAGATGCGAAGCGGGGAAGACTTCCTGCTATGGTGATGTTTAAACCAAGCTTTTAGTTTTAAAGGATGATGTGTTGCCTGGGAGACGAATTAAGGGTACAAGGTCTTTGGGGGCAAAAAGACTTACGTAAAGGCAGAGAAATAATTTTTCCTGTTGTTTTTTGGAATACCATGGGAGTTCAGCATGCAGAATCTCTATGATAAAGAATGCCTCTGATGGAGTCATTAGATACAGGATTAGAAAGAGGATAGTTACTGGATTATGAAGAGCTAAGTGGAACCAATTAGAAGCTTGAATTAAATACCAGAACCTGTGGACAAACACCAAGACATAAAATTTCCACTTTAAGAAATACTCATTGGGCATTAGTGTAGAGAATAATGGTGGCTCTGATGTGGGGAAGAGAGAAGAGTTGAACTTTATTTCCAGAAAGCTAATGAACCAAAGCAGAGATGGTTTGGAGGGAATAGCAAAGACCTAAGCAATATTACACGTAGTGTCTAGAGGACTGGGAATTTGGGTCCTGCTGGAAATTTGCAGAAAGCCCAATACATAGTACTCTACTTCTTAACCCAAGTTTTGAAAGAATTACAACTTCAACTGAAGTACATATGACAAGTAGTAGATCAAAAGATCAACCTTTTTAAAGATGAAGTTGATACTAGAGAAAATGGTATATATCTGTGGGCAAGTATCTTTCAGAGTGTAAAAATCAGATATAAGCAGACTGAGTTTTTACCTGTGCTAGAAACTTCTATACATAAGTTGACCACTGTTGAACTACAGCAAGGAAGAGTTGAGGAGATCTCATGCTTTATTCCCCTCACTTCAAAAAGAAAAGAAACTCCTAAGAATTCGTACCTCCCACTCTTCCATCCCTGCACTGCTCTTCTATCCCCTAGCCTCTACTGGTTGCCACTTGTTTGTTCTCTGTATCTGTGAGTCTGCTTCTTTTGTGTTTTATTCACTAGTTTGCTGTACTTTTTAGATACTACATATAAGTGATATCATACTGTATGTCTTTCTGTCAGACTTATTTCACCTAGCATAATACTAAGTTCATTCATATTGCTGCAAACAGTATTGTACAACACAGGGAATATAGCCAGTATTTTCTTATAACTGCAATGGAAAGTAACCTTTAAAAAAGTACATCATTTTTTTTTAAAAAGAGGAAACTAAGAGACCAGGTAATGTGTGCTCAGGCTCTGCTTGCAAAGGTAACAATCTACATTGTTGCTTTTCCACAGCCGATGTTAGGGTTCATTGCTGGTGTTTTACATTCGATAGATTTTAACAAATATTTAATGACATGCTTCCATTATTAGTATATCATACATATCACTCCACTAAAAAAATCTCTGTGCTCTGCTTATCCATCCTTCCCTTGCCCCTAATCCCTGGCAAACACTGAAACTTATACTGTCCCCATAGGGTACTCTTCTCCAGAATGTTACATGCAGACTCTTCATATTGGCTTCTTCCACTTAGTAATATGAATTTAAGTTTACTCCATATCTTTTCATGGCTTAATAGCCTGTTTTTTTCAGCATAGAACAGGATTTATTGTCTGGATAAACCACAGGGTATTTATCCATTCTCCTACCAAAGGGCATCTTGGTTGATTGGGCATCTTTTCATATGCTTATTTGTCACCTGTATATCTGCTGGGTGAGAGGTCTGTTCAGATCTTTTGCCTGTTTAACCTGGTTGTTGGTTTTCTTACCGTTGACTTTAGAGAGTTCTTTATATATGTTGAATAGCAGTCCTTTATTAGATATGTCTTTTGCGAACATTTCCTCCCAGTTTGTGCACTGCCTCCTCCTTCTCCTGACCATGTCTTTCACAGAGCAGTTTACAGTTTTAATAAAGTATAATTTATCAATTATTTTTTTAAATGATTGTGTCTTAGGCCTAAAAGGTCACGAGTCATCTAGATTTTCTGCTTTGTCATTTTAGGTGTTTTATAGTTTTACATTTTGGATTTCAGTCTATAATCCATTTAGAGTTCACTTTTGTGAAGGGTGTAAAGTCTGTCTAGATTCACTTTTGTTTTACACATGGATATCTAATTATTCCTGTACAATTTTTTAAAGACTATCTTTTTTTCCATTGTATTACTGTTACCCTTTTGTCAAAGATACGTTGACTACATTTATATGAGTAGAGTTTTGGCTTTCTATGTTCTTCCAAAGATCTGTTTCTCTCTTCTTTCATCAATACCACACTGTCTTGATTACTGTAACATTACAGCAAGTCTTGAAGTTTGGCGGTGCCAGTCTTGCAACTTTGTTCTCCTTCAATAGTGTGTTGGATATTCTGGGACTTTTGCCTCTCTATAGAATCAATTTTTCTATAATCAAAGAAAATTTGCTGGTGTTTTGATTGTGACTGCATTAAATCTCTAGATCAAGTTAGGAAGAACTAGCACCTTGAATATAGTGTTCTTCCTTATGCGTGGTATTGTATCCTTATCTCAAAAATGTATTTTCTATTTAAAATACACAATATTTTGTGTCAGAAAATTTTATATAAATGATATTCATATTTATTTTGAAATTGTAATTATTTATTACTCGACATACTTTCAGGTTTACATACAGAATCAAATCATTCATTTTAACTGATTTAGAGTATTCAATTAAATGAAAACCTGGAGTCAAATGTTTATTGTATGAATAGTCTGTAGCTGATGTATCTCTTCTCAAGAAGGGCATTAAGAATTTTATAAAGTATGCTACAATGGCCATCTTTGTACATTTCTTTCTGTAAACATATGCCAGAGTATTTCCAAGACAAGGCAACTTGAAATGAAATTGCAAAGGAATTATTATTTCACCACTTATGAAAACAATTATTTAAGTTGACTGATTGTTTTCATAAGTGGTGTACCCATTTCTACCTGGAAATGTCTGTTATTTTTCATAATCTAGCCAAGTTTGGCATCATTAGCTTTTGTTTAATGTTTGCCAGGATAACAGCTCTGAAATAATAATTCCTCAATATTGTAAACTTGTATTTCCCTAATTATTAAGACTTTTTTTAGGAGCCACTCAAGTATCTTATTCTACTTTTTAATAAACTGTTCACTCCCCATGTTTTTTTTCTATTGAATCCATTGTCTTTTTATTAATTCAAGCTTTTTTTTTTGTCTTTTTGCCTTTATCTAGAGCCGCACCTGTGGCATATGGAGGTTCCCAGGCTAGGGGTCTAACAGGAGCTGTAGCAGCCGGCCTTCGCCACAGCCACAGCCACAGCCACGTGGGATCCGAGCCGCGTCTGGAGCCTACACCACAGCTCATGGCAACGCCGGATCCTTAACCCACTGAGCAAGGCCAGGGATCGAACCCGCAACCTCATGGTTCCTAGTCGGATTCGTTAACCACTGAGCCACGAAGGGAACTCCTAATTTACGATTTTAAACTAATCTTATATATTCTCTATACTAATCCTCAATCACTTACCTAAGTGACAAAATACACTCTCCTAATCTGTGATTTGTCTTTTCATTTTGTATGGCATCTTTCAGAAAAAAAAAAAAAAACCTCTTATTTTAATATATATCAATTATTCCTTTATGCTTGTATTTTAAAATTTCACTGAAAAATATCTTCCCTATTCTGATATCAAAAAATATTTTCTATAATTTCCATAAAATTGATTTTTACTTTTGATATTTCCTCCACTTAACTCTCCTGTTATCTACTGTCTTTGATGAAAATCTAAATTCAATTTTTTTTTCACATGAATGGTCACTTTTTGATCTATTAGTCTTTTGAGCAACTCAAATTTTCTCACTCTTTATAATTTATTATGAAATACACATATAAAAAAGAACATAAAATACTTGCCTGATTTAAAGAAAAATCTAATGAAAAGAATAGCAAACTCTCCAGTTTATAAAAATAAAATTCACAATTTTGAACCCTTTAGTGTTTCCCTGCTGATCCCATATCCTCGTTGCCACCTCTCCTGGTTCACATTTACACCGAAATCTGTGCTTTTAATTTCTTTGTTTTTATTTGCATTTCCATTCTATTCATTTGCATATGTACCAAATAACCTTTCACAGTGCTTACTCAATAGCTCATTATATGACAGAATAAGTTTATGCTGAAATTTTTAGAATAGTGACCACGAACATGGAGCACCATGTAGTTCATCTTAAATAAATAAAATGTAGTTTAGATTTGAACTTTAGATAAATAGACTCATTGCTATTTATTCATTAGCATTCCATCATTCATGTTAATGTATATTCCTACAGTTAAGCTGTGCTGACTGCTGTATAATATTTCACCATATGAATATGCAACATGTGTTACATAGCCATGCTACAATCAATAGTTTTAGAGTTGACTCTGTTTAAGGTGTAGTTTGTTTGTACATTTCTCCTATTACACCTAGAAGTGAAATTGCTTGGTCACAGCACATACTGTAACTAGACAACGCCAAGCTCCTTTTCAAAGTAATTGCATCTATTTCTACACTTGTCTATACCTGGTATATAGATATTCTAGTCAGATCACGTACTTGTCATCGCTGGTATACCTAGAATTACCCATGTGTTTGTGAATTTCTTTGCTGCTTATTCTATTTTGCATCTCAGCCCTTGTTGAGCTCATTCTGTCTCTACTCTTGGTGAGGAATCTTCCAGTTATGTCCTTGCATGGTGTTCCCTGGTGCATGCATTCAGACAGGGATCTCATGTCTCTTTCTCTTCCTATAAAAGCACTAACCCCATCCTGAGGGCATCACCTCCATGAACTAATCTAACCCCAATTACATTCCAAAGGATTCACTTCCAAATACCATCACATTGTGTGTTAAGCCTTCAATGTGTGAATACTGGGGGTAAGACAAATATTTCAGTCCATAGCAAAACTTACGATTTTTTAAACCAATGATTGCTTGGAAATGCTAAAGTTGATAGCAATGACTGAATTAATTCTCTTAAAACAAAAAAACACTAAAAGTTTTGCAGATGAGACAAAATTGCAAAGGACTGGTACAAACAACTGAGCACCAAGAAGCAGAGATGAGTCTGCTTTGATCTGATTTTCCTCTACATCCCTAAGCCAAAGAGGAGCCAACTCACCTGCACATCTGTCATCATACGTAGATGACTCAGACTCCTGATAGACTCAGTGTTCTAATTCCTTCCTCTGTGAATTCCTTGTAAGAAATATACTTCATGCTACCCAAATAAAATATTTCTGAAAAAAAAAATAGACTTTCCAACTTGTTTTATACTAAACTTCCCTCATTACAGCTATTCCCACACTGGTAATTAAGCAAATAAAACTAACATTTAACAACCCTAGCCCTGGATAAATTATTGCTATCTTCAGATATATCACAAATGTGCATGGTTGCTCTTTATCTATGCGCAATGGTAGGTAGGTAATGGTGTGTTTTTCTTGTGACTTCTGATGTTAATATATTTAAGTAAAAATCTAAAAGTCTACATGAGGTTTAAACATAGTTGATCCTTAGAAAAATGAAAAGCATACATTTTTCCTATTGACCTTAACACAATAGCATAGAGTTATACTCACAAGCTGAAATAACTATATTTAGCATAATTGTATCTATAGTTCCAAGGGAAAAGCATACATTTTTCCTATTGACCTTAACACAATAGCATAGAGTTATACTCACAAGCTGAAATAACTATATTTAGCATAATTGTACTAAAATGTCTGTGTAGGTCTACATTCCAGAGGAGTAGGTTTTATTGAAACACAGCTATTCTTGAGATATGATTTACTAACAACTGGATACAGCTATTTGTCATATATTCTGCATTGCCGTTTTTTTTCCCTGTCTCCAGTAGCATGTCAGTTCTTTTTGAAATAGTTTTGCTTTCACACACATTTTCAATGAAAATTTCCAGGTAGCACAAGTTAGTTTTCATCTTTACAAACATTCTACAATATTTGCAAGTAATTGCAAGCAGACTAAGTCACAGTTGGACAATTGTCAAGTTAAAATTTAAGTAATTTAAGAGCCTTATCCATTTTTGGTATTCTGCATTTCCCTCAATCAAAAGATGAAAAAATCTTAAAGTTTTACATTTAAAATAGGTCAAGTCAGTTATTTGTTTCATTTTCTAGAAATGCAGTAAAAACACTAAGTTGCACAGACCACAGGCTCTTGGTAAAATTTTTCCCTAGGTATATGCTAAATCACTTCACGAAAGACACTATAGCAAAGATGCTAAAACCATAATATTTCAGATTACAACCATTGAGTCAGAAATAACATAATTTTTGCCTTGAAGTCTTCTATTAAACTGCCAATATGTCCAACATTTCTAAAATCTTCTTCAGAGTCTATATTTCTTTTCAAAAAATACGGAAGAAAAGAGAACTTAAAAGAAATTTATTTTCCTGAGACAAATATAATGGACACACCAAACGGCTTAGTATTACAAAGTGAAAAGCTACAGATGATATCTTCAAAATAAACTCAAAAGCACTCACACTTTTTTCTAATGAAACAAACCACTCTTTGCAGAAGAGAGGGAGCCCATCAAGGACAAATAAAGCTGGTGAGATATTCAGGCTAAGAAGGAAGGATGCCAAAAATGCAATCAACTCAGTCAGTTTAGTAGCAACAATAACAACAAAAACCATTGTGGGTGGGGGAGGACATCATAAAAATTGTTAAGTATTCTCTAAACAGGTACCACACTTTCTCAGTTTTATGGTATCATCAGTTACAAGATATGCTGCTGACTTAGTAACAAAATTTTCCCAGGAAAAAAATAACACAACAATACCCTGGATAGTGATACTCACTCTAATCATTAGTAATTCTAGTAACTAATAAGTCTAATATGCATGTTGAATTCCAAAATTTTAAATTAGATGAAAAGTACATAGGTAATTTTTCTTTCAGTTTGCAGACAGTGTGTTGTGATGCCATATAGTCACAGGTTTATTTTTCCAAATAACCTAGCTATCTCATCAATAATCTTGGACACAAGAAAGAAAAATCCCGTTGCATGTGTTCTGCTAAAAGAAACATACTTGTTGCTTTTCTGATGGAAGATGCAAGGAATCATGCGAAACAGATACTTCCTTTGGGATAACATTTCAAAGTCTGAATGTCTAGCAATGATTCTTACTACATAATCTACTCTGAAAGTCTAACTCAAGTTGAAGGGAAAGCTATTAACTTTGCTGCATCATTATCTGTTCTAAGAATAGACATCACCATACACTGATGCAAGAAATCATAGGATTCTATTACATGGTTAAGATTGTATATTTTCCCTAGACACGTAATTAATCTTGCCTAAAAAGCATATTCTCTAGTATCTTTCTGAATTAGATTTAAAATAAAAATCTACATTACTTAAGTTTTGAAACAAAGGAGATACAAGCCATAATTGAGAATGGATTTGAAAAACCTCAGAAATAACTACAAGTTTAAAAAAATGAGAGGAGGGAGACTGGATTAAGATGGCGGAATAGAAGTACTGGAATTCAACTTCTCTCCCGAAAAACAGCAAAACTACAAACAAATGCCGAGCAGCCTTCAACCAAATGGACTGTAAACTTCCAAAAAAGGTACTCTACTCCACAAGACAAAGTGGAGACCACATCAAGAGGGAGGAGGGGCGATTACGCGATAGAAGCAACCCCATACTTCCTGGGTGGGAAGCCCCACAGACTGGAAAGTAACTGCATCACAGAGACTCACCTACAGGACTGAGAGTTCTGAGCCCCATGTAAAAGCCCCATGCCTGGGGATTGGGCACAGGGAAAAAGAGCCCTCAGAGCATCCGGCATTGAAGGCCAGCGGGGCTTGTGTGCAGGAGCTCCACAGGACTGGAGAAAACACAGACCCCATCCTTGAAAGGCACACACAGAATTTCACGTGCACTGGGTCCCAGGGCAAAGCAGTCTCCATAGGAATCCAGGTGGAACCTGACTGCAATTCTTGGAGGATCTCCTGGGAAAACAGGGCTGACTGTGCCTTGTTGTGGGGGAAGGACATTGGAGGCGAAGCTCTGGGGAGCATTCATCAGCCTGCATTTCTCTGGAGGTGGCCATTTCTGGGAAAATCTGGTCCCTCCCATCAGCGCTGAGAAGCCCCAGGCCAAACAATAATCCAGGTGGGATCACAGCCCCACCCATCAGGAAACAGGCTGCCTAAAGACCCCTCAGGCACACAGCCAGCCTCTAATCTCATCTAGAGACAAAGCCCCACCCATCAGAGGGATAGGAATCAACCCCACCTACCAGTGGGCAGGCATCAGTCCCTTCCATCAGGAAGCCTACAGCAAGCCCCACCCATACCAACTTTAGTCACAGGGGACGCAAACGCCAGAACTAAGAGAGGCTACAACTCTATTGTTGGCAAAAACCTATAAAAATGAAAAGACAGAAAACTATAACACAGATAAGGGAGAAAGAGAAAAGCCCAGAAAAACAGCTCAGTGATGAGGAGATTATCAGCCTCTCAGAAAGAGACTTTAGACTATCGATGCTGAAGATGATGCAAGGCATTGGAAATAAACTGGAGGCAAGATCGATCATTTACAGGAAACACTCAGCAGAGACATACAAGCTGTAAAAATTAAACAAGAAGAGATGCAAAATACAATAGCTGAAATAAAAAATTCCTTAGAAGCAGCCAACAGTAGAATACAGGAGGCAGAAGAACGAATCAGCAAGGTGGAGGACAGAGTAGTGGAAATCACTAATGTGGAAGAGAAAAGAGATAAAAGATTGAAAGGAAATGAGCTGAGTCTCAGAGAACTCTGGGATAATGTTAAACGCACCAACATCCGTATTATAGGGGTGCCAGAGGGAGAAGAGAGAGAGAAGGGGACAGAAAAAATATTTGAAGAGATAATAGCTGAAAACTTCCCTAATATGGGAAAGAAACCACTCAGTCAAATTCAGGAAGCGCAACAAGTACCATATAAAATAAACCCAAGGAGGAACACCCCCAGACACATATTAATCAAAATGACCAAAATTAAAGACAAAGAGAAAATTTTGAAAGCAGCTAGGGAAAAGAAACAAATGACATACAAGGGAACCCCAATAAGGTTATCAGCAGATTTTTCATCTGAAACTCTACAGGCCAGAAGGGAGTGGCATGATATACTTAATGTGATGAAAGGGAAAAACTTCCAACCAAGATCGCTTTACCCTGCAAGGCTCACATTCAGACTTGAAGGAGAGATCAAAACCTTTACAGATAAGGAAAAGCTAAGAGATTTCTGCAAACCAGCTTTACAACAAATCTTAAAGGAACTTCTCTGGGCAGAAAAGGAAAGGGCCACAAATGACAAGGCTCACCAGGAAAGGCATATATACAGTAAAGATACTAAATCATCCATGCACAACTATGCTACCAAAATCAGAAATCTTGAGAAGAGAGCACAAATGCAGGTCACTGGAGACGCACGTGCAATTAAGAAACCGACAACTTAAAACAATCTCATTTGTATATAGACTCCTATATCAAAACTTCAGGGTAAAAAAAAAAAAAAAAAAGAGCAAAAAAACCCCCCAAACAGTTAATACAATGGCAATAAGAACATATATATCAGTAAATACCTGAAATGTTAATGGACTGAATGTCCCAACCAAAAGACATAGACTAGCCGAATGGATACAAAAATAAGAAAACAACCAATGGATCACTGAAGAA
>PVHT021183707.1:12202313-12260263 GCA_004024745.2 Catagonus wagneri | reverse complement strand
AAAGACACGACACTCCAAAACCTCTGGGATGCAGCAAAAGCAGTTCTAAGAGGAAAGTATATAGCAATACAACCCTACCTCAGGACACAAGAAAAAGCTCAAATGAACAACCTAACTTTACATCTAAAGCAGCTAGAGAGGGAAGAAGCCAGGTCATGGAAACAACCTAAATACACATCAACAGAGGAGTGGATAGGGAAGATATGGTACATACACACAATGGAATATTACTCAGCCATTAAAAGGAACGGAATAACATTAATAGCAACATGGATGAACCTAGAAATTATCATACGAAGTGAAACCAGTCAGACAATTAGACAGCAACACCCAATCCTACCGCTTACACGTGGAAACTAAAGAGACACAATGAACTTCTTTGAAGAACAGACAATGACTCACAGATTTTGGAAAACCTTGGTTTTTCAAATAAGAGAGTCTGAGGGGTGGGGGGATGCACTGTGGGTTTGGGACACAAAATCTATCAAATTGACTTATGATTTTTATACACCTATAACTGAAATAAAATTCATTGTTAATAACAAAAAAAAAGAAACAGGAAAAAAGAAAATATATGGTGAAGATTATCAAAAAAAATAAAAAATAAAAAAATGAGAGGACATGGGCCTGGAAGATTAATGATGGTCTAGGACAAAGTGAAAAGAAAATAAGTTTACAGTATAAAAACTATTGGCAAAAATTAATAAAATTTTGCAGGTAAAAAGCCTAACCATTCAACTCAACACTATTTTGAACCAGGATTGTGGCAGAGGTAACGGAAAAAATAGAGCAGATGGGAGAAATATTTTGGAGTTGGAGTCTGCAGGATACACAAGCGGGCAAGTTTAGGGGAAAAGCCAAAGACAATGATATTTCAGTCCTGGGTTGCTAGAGAATACTGATGTCATCAAAAGGAACAAGGGAGGCCTGGGAAGAAGAGAGTTGATATTTGAAGAAATGGATAAAAATGAAATAATCTACTCCTTTTTAGTCATCTTTAGTTAAAAAAAATAGTTGCAAGTTATAAATCTGTGCTTTGGACATTAGGTCAATATTTTGTGCTTGTGGATTGTTTTCAGTTTTGATTATTAATCAAGGAGGAAACATGCTGTACATAATACTTATAAGTAAATCAATGTCTGTAAGTGAAACTGTATGCACTGATCTCACCTCAGCTACTATGATGCCATTAAAAAAAAATGACTGATGATAACCAAGAGCAATATTTTTATTGAAGCCTAATTTTTATTTACATTTTTAACATATGGTAAGATTACATCAGCTTCATGGAACTTATGGCTTCAGCAGGCTTTGTGGCTTTAACCCAAAGTTTCTTTTGTTATGAAGCCAACATTAAAACCACACAGTTCAGACAGTTTTAAAAATTCCCTTTTTTTCCCCCTAAAACCTGAACCAGAAAATCAGGACTAATAGAGTGTAACTGATACTTCTCATCTCTGCCCTTGTTTCTGGCAGCTTTTTCCTCCACCTTAGAAACATCAGCCACAGCATGCAATGGAGCAGGATAACTGGAGCAGCAACAGGAACAGCAGTCACTTGTGTTCCCTTCCTGCATTCTTTTCTGCTCTCTTCTGTGGCTGGGGTCACAACGATTCTCCCTAAGCTAAGAGTAGGAGGCTATTTGGCCACTGAGATCAGACATTTAAGGTACAAGTCTCATTCTGACCTCAACTGTGCAATCTCATCTGGGTCACCTATGCTCTTTAAGTTCAGCTTTTCACATCTGTAAAATGGAAATTGCTTTTTCTTTCTTGGGAGGTTAGTGTATCTGATGAGCAATGTAATAATGGTGGTAAACATGATGAACCAAAGAAGCAGACATTGTAATCTGCCACGTTACAGCTTGCTAGCCTTGAGCTGGTTATCTCCTTCAAAATTTGCTCCATAAGACTGGGGTTACAAAGGCATCCATCCTATCCATCACTCAAAATCTCTGCACCTGTTATGGACCAAGCACTATTAAAACGTTATAGCATCATATGAGATGAATCAAAGAGTGACAGATGTTATCGATGGGACCATACATCAGCTCCCTCTCTTGTAAGGATTTTCTGTATTCTCTGCCCTTGCTAAGTGCCCTGTCTGTAGTGAATACTTCCCCTCCCCAATGTTAGGCTTGACCGCCTGATTTGCTATGAACAATGGAAGTGAGTAGACTTAATGTCCCAACAGAAGCTTTAAGTATCTTTCATTTTCCAACCCTCTCACTTAAACAGAATGTGTCAAACAGAGACTTGGTCTACCAGCCTGGGTCCCAGATAGACAGGACACACAGAATAGAGATACATAGATTGAGACTACATAGAATTACAGCTATAAACAAAAATTGCATATGTTTACTATTATTATTCTATGCCAACCACACACTTAAGAAATAAATGCTTGAGGCTGTTAACACTGAGACTTGGCTTTCAACAGAAGTTGGCATATAACATCGTGTCTTATATATAGAAGTGATTCATATATAATCAAGTAATAAAGTAAAATATAGAAATACTTTTAAAGATATAGACATCTCTCCATCTATCCACCCATCTATCCAACAGTTGTTTATTGAGTACTGCTATGTGCTGGATACTGTTTAAGCTACTGAAGATACAGCAGTGATCAGACAAAATTCTTGGTCTCATGTAGCTAACATTATTATGGGGAAAAATCAAGTTTGACTATAAGGTGATAGGTGTTGTGGATAAAGTTCTATCTCATCTAAGATGGGGGTGAGATAGAAAATGTCAGGTAAGGAGATAAGGAAGATACTGTGTGTGTGTGTGTGTGTGTGTGTGTGTGTGTGTTATAGGTGGAAAGAAGCTTTCACTAGAGAAGAAATTTTTGAGAAAAGATCAAAAGAAGTAAGGGAGGAAATCAAGTGCATATCCAGGGGAAGCACATTCCAGGAAGAGGGAAAAGTAGGTACAAAAGCCCTGAGGCATAAATGGTAGGAATGCTCAAAGAGCAACCAAGATGTCTTATAGTTAAAGAAGTCAATCGGTAAAAGGTAGGTAAAAGGTAAAGTCAAAGATATATGAAAGAGCTGGTCATTTATTCCTTTGAAGTTATTGGAAGAAATTCAGCTTTTGTTCTGAATGAGATAGGATGTCATAGGAGGACTCATGATAGGATGACATGAGTTTATGTACATTTGAAAAGGATCATCCTGGCTGCTGTTGTTAAAAGAAATTTTATTGTTCCAGAGTAGAAGCAGATAGATCATTTAAAAAACAACCACAACAATCTATTTAGAGACAAGGGCAGCTTGGACCAAGAGAAGAGTGTTGAGAGGAATGAGAAGCAGTGGACTCTGGATATACATGAAGTTAGTGGCTGATCAGGTTTCTTGATGAAAAATAAGAAACTACAGGCAAACGATATAACCGACAGGGCTTAGTCCCCAAATACATACAAACAACTCATAAAATTCGACAGCAAAAAACAAACAATCCAATTGAAAAATGTGCAGAAGACCTAAACAGACATTTCTCCAAAGAAGACATATGGGTGACCAGTAGGCACATGAAAAAGCTCAACATCACTAACTGTTAGAGAAATGCAAATTAAAACTACAATGAGGTACTGTCTCACACCACTCAAAATGGCCATCATTAGTAAGTCTACAAATAACAAATGCTGGAGTGAGTGTGGCAAAAACAGAACCCTCCTACACTGTTGGTGGGAATGTAAATTTGTACAACCAATGTGGGAAACAGTATAGAGGTTACTCAGGAAACTAAATATAGAGTTACCATATGACCCAGCAATACCACTTCTGAGCCTATATCTGGACAAAAAGATACATGCACCCCTATGTTCATAGAAGCACTATTCACAATAGTCAAGATATGGAAACAACCTAAATGTCCATCAATAGATGAATGGATTAAGAAGATGTGGTACATATATACGATGAAATCCTACTCAGCCATAAAAAAAATGAAATAATGCCACTTGCAGCAACATGGATGAAACTAGAGATCATCATACTAAATGGGGTTAGTCAGATGGTGAAAGACAAACATCATATGATATCACTAATATGTGGAATCTAAAAAACATGATACAAATGAACTTATTTGTGGAACATAAACAGACTCACAGACTTTGGAAACAGACGTATAGTTACCAAAGGGGGCAGGTGGGGGGGGGACAGAAAAGGGGTTTGGGGTTAGTAAATGCAAACTATTACATTTAGAATGGATAAGCAATGAGGTCCTACTGTATAGAACTGGGAACTATATCCTGTCTCTTGGGATAGACCATAATGGAATATAAGAAGGGGAATGTATGGGTCAATTTGCTATAAGCAGAAATTGGCACATTGTAAAGCAACTATACTTCACTAAAAATTTTTAAGAATTAAAAAAGAATAAGGAACTAGAAATAAACTGTTATTTACTGAGGCAGAAAGACATGTATGAATGGTTGGACTTGCGGGGGGGGCATGGACCATCAAGAATTTACTTTGAGGAAACCAAAAAGAAAACAAAAAGACAGCTTACAGAATGGGAGAAAATAGTTTCAAATGATGCAATGGACAAGGGCTTGATCTCTAAAATATAAAAAGAACTTATACAACTCAACAGCAAAACAGCCAACAACCTAATTGAAAAATGGGCAAAGGACCTGAATAAACATTTCTCCAAAGAAGATGTGCAGATGGCCAACAAGCACATGAAAAAATGATCAGCGTCACTAATGATTAGAGAAATGCAATCAAAACTACCATGAGATACCACCTCACACCAGTCAGAATGGCCATCATTAATAAGTCCACAAACTACAATTGCTGGAGGGGGTGTGGAGAAAAGGGAACTCTCCTGCACTGTTGGTGGGAATGTAAGCTGGTACAACCACTATGGAAAACAGTATGGAGGTACCTTAGAAAACTATACATAGAACTACCATATGACCCAGCAATCCCACTCTTGGGCATATATCTAGACAAAACTTTCCTTGAAAAAGACACTTGAACGCTCATGTTCATTGCAGCACTATTCACAATAGCCAAGACACGGAAACAACCAAAATGTCCATCAACAGATGATTGGATTAGGAAGATGTGGTATATATACACAATGGAATATTATTCAGCCATAAAAAAGAATAAAATAATGCCATTTGCAGCAACATGGCTGGAATTAGAGACCCTCATACTAAGTCAGAAAAAGAAAGACAAATACCATATGATATCACTTTTCTCTGGAATCTAATATACTGCACAAATGAACCTTTCTACAGAAATGAAAATCACGGACTTGGAGAACAGACTGGTAGTTGCCAAGAGGGTGGGGGAGGGAGTGGGACGGTATGGGAGTCTGGGGTTAATAGTTGTAGACTATTGCCTTTGGGATGGAAAAGCAAGGAGATCTCGCTGTATAGCACCCGGAACTATGTCTTATCATTTCTGACGAATCTACATATGTAACTGGGTCACCATGCTGTACAGTTGGAAAATTGACAGAAAACTGTAAACCAGCTATAATGGAAAAAAAAAAGAATTTACTTTGAGATCTTGAGGAATAAAGGTAAACTTGCTGAATTCTGATTTCCTTTTTTTCTGGCTTTTCAGCGTAGGGGCAGAGGGGGGCGGTTGGCTTGGCTTTCTGCAGTGTTAGTTGCATGGAAACCAATACACAGAGAATGGTAAGTAACCCTGCCAGAATGATGAGGTGGACTGTCAGAGCTATGTCATGTGGCTAGAGCAGAAAGAACTGGAATCCAGCCCTCTGATGATGTTTGGTGAGAGGTTATTGCTCCTCTGACTGATAATGTTGCCCACTGATGGACTAGGCTGAAGGTTAAGTCTTCGGCACATGAAAGTGCTCCCTGCATGCATTACGGCAATTGCTTTCTAAATTACCTATCCTCTGATCACTCCAGGAAGACGACTATGCTTCCCCTTGTCATGCAATTGAAGAGTCTACAGCCTCACTCCCAAGATTACCCTCCAAGAGCTTTGTATTCGGCCCCACAAGTTCACTATGCACTGCCTGGAATTAGTTTCCGCATGGTGTGCTCATTTTAAGTTGTCTTCCCAAGTTATCTTTGAGATGCCTATTACATCTAAGTTAGGATACTGAGTAGGTGGTTAGTATCTAAGTCTGGAGTTCAGGGTAAGGGTTGATAATGGAGATATAAACCTGGGAGATTTATAACAGAAAGAAGTCTGTAACATGGAAAGGAAATGGCTGGCAACAGTCCTGAGGAATATTTAAAGTGCAGCCTGAGAGTAAAACATCACTGAAGGTAACTAAGAGGTTACTAAAGTCTCCAAAACAAGGTAATTATAAGGCAACCGGTTCAGTTGTTATAACCTTCCAAATACGATGGAATTACAGTTTAACCTCAGGCACAATTTCCTAATATTTCCACATGATAAGGCATAATACACACAACTGATTCAAAGCTCTACTATGTTTGCAAAAATTTTAAGATTAATTACCAGTGAGATTCACAACATTTTCCAGGGTTAATATATTAATAGAATATATTAGAAGTGAGAGTATGTTGCAATTTCCTTGGCAGTTTTTTCAAGTAAACAAGTTTGAAAATACTAAAATATAGAAACATTCTTCCTTACCAGGGTAGAGGGTACAGTCCATAAATGACAAATCATCAATTGCAATGTCTCCGGTAAAGCCATCTCCCACTGAAGCCTCCACTGAAATCTAAGAACAACATAAGAAACCTGTTGATATTTTGAAGGAAATTAACTTACGGACACACATGGTTGAAAAGGAACTCAGAATTTACCTAAATAAAACCCTCTTCTGAGCCATTAAAAACATACTTTGCAAGAGTCTCCATAAGTAGGCCTCTTGCCTCTATCTCAGTATTTCCAATAATAGGAAGCACTACATCTTACTGGACCCATTAAACCCATGAAGCCCATTCTGTTTCTGGTGAGTTTTGGTTTTATTAAATTTCAGTATATAAGATTGATATCTACTTTCCCGTAACTTTCAGCCATTAATACTAGACCTGCCCTGTTGTCTTCTGATCCTTTAAGTATCTGATCCTTTAACTATCCCCTTTTCCCAGCGTTGCCCCAGGAGTTCATCTATTTCCAAGGTTAAATCTCTTCATTCTTCAAGAAACCCAATTTATTGCCAGAGGTACTTGCTAGAATGCACATTCTGAAGAGCTTTAAAATTTTTCTCACATTGACCTTCTTCTGTAACACTTTATGAAACTGGCTAATCGTTATTAGATTTCCTTCAGAACCACATTAATCACAGTGAACTCAGATGACATCAGTGCTGTTACAGGAGCTGCAATTCCACTGCAACTGCAGTAAAATATGAAATACTGACAAACCACTATACTATATGGCAGACTGTGATTAGGGCTGAGATTTACTATAATAGAATTAATCATAATGAATTATTTTAATACTCATGCAAACATGTTGCATACTTACTAGGAATCCTGATATACTTTAATAATGAAGAACACCAAGCAAACTCAAACAACACACCCCCTTTTCCACTAAGAGAGGAATATATGCTTCTGTTTCACTTTCCCTCATAAATGCTATGTGGAGAAGCTGAAATTTTGTTTCATTTTTCAAATTCTGTCCTCCACTAAAAGTTGTTTCATGCGCTATTTATGTCCTAGTTAAATAAGATTATTAAACGGTCAAAGTACTGACTTTAAGCATCTTGACATCTTTTCCCAACTTTCTAGTATATCTTGAGAATTACTAGAATTTTCTCCCTGATTTGTCAGTAAGGAAATTAATCAATTTGGAAAAGGTTTATGCATTTAACTTATGGGAAACTATGGCCTACCTAATACCACTTGAGGAAGTCTTCTGCTGCTTTAAAATGAATCAAGGCAAATATAAAATGATCCCTTCTTTTCATCACCCATGATTAAAAGAAATTTTATAGGCAGATAATACAAAAATACAGAAATAATACTCAGTACAAAATCATAATTTGTTCTAATAAACAAAAAGTCAGCAGTCAGAATGTGGTAAAACATACTGTAATAAAATATCTTTGTTTTTACAGAAAAAAAGACATTGCAGCTGGGTGAACAATAGGAAAAAAGGACTGATGAGTTACTAATAGGCCAATTAATTACAAATACACCCCTTGTATCAATACTTGTCTGTCTCACTTCAAAAGAACATAGATATGGCAACAAAAGGCTCAGAAGATGCAAGCAAAAGGAAAAATTAGGATAATTAAAAATAAACACTACTGACTTGGCTATACTGCTTACGATTATTTCGGTCGATTAATAAGAAGGGATAGAATATTGATAAGAACATAATCTCAAAGTCTGTGAAAAGCATACCCATCTTTATAAGTTAACTTCAAGGATAAATACACGTACATAGCTCCATTCAAGTGTGTGGGTGGGTTCCACTGTTCCAAAACTTTCCTTTTTGTTGTTTTCATGTAGTCACAAACTAAAGAATGGAACATTTGTGAAAATCACAAATTTTCTCATGGAGAGCCACACCAGGTAAGCAGCATTTCTGAGTGGATGCTGTCTACGCAAGGAATATTTGGAGTTTACGTCACATGAAGTGAGAAGCATTTTGATATTGTTTCTATTAGCAGTCAGTGCCAAAGGAAAGACAAAGAAATAATCCAAGGCAGAGGACAGCTGGGTCTCTCTCTAAGATAATTTAATCATAACTTTACCAAAATATATTCAACTTCCTGATCTAAATGACAGCATTCCTCAGAAAGAGTGAATGACAGTTTCAAGTTGAGATACTAAAAAATGCCATATATATAAATGCAATTTCAGCCTCTTTTGAATATTTAATTAAACCTGCCATTTTTTAAACAAAAAAGCCTACTCAATAACAAATCACTCCTTGAGAAAAAGTTATGAATGTTGAAGCTTCATTTTACTTTTGTCCTACATTTAATTTAGTCTTGCAAAAAGCTTTACAAAATATCTTAAAAATAGTCACAAAAAAAAAGAACTAACCCAAGTGTCTCTTTTTGGAAAATTCACTTTCACTTTTGGTGTTTTTCCCAGAATAAATGGAATGTTATTAAAACACTAATGCTATTGTGTGCAAGGCAATATTGCCATCCTGGACATTAGGGAGGCTAAATTTTACTCCTAAGTTTCATTAGCACCTTACTGAATGACTTAGAGGACAATCGAAAATTCCAGTTTGGTCTGAATGATCTGCATTATTTGCAGAGGGCAATTCCACTTATATGAGAACTATTACTGGCTTGGAAATTTTATAAAATAATCCAGCTCTTCTAACTCGCTCTTTTCATGCTCCAAATAAAGATGGAGTGGCCTCAATTACTTTGGAAATTTGAGTTCTAATATAACCAAAGACTCTAATATTAACAAGGCTCTAAATTTAGAAAGCTGAATTAGTTACCAAATTTTAAATTCTATAGAAACTATTATTATATACACGTAAGACACATTTTAATCATTATTTTTACCAGTGTCTTTAATTATATATATAATTAACTCATGTATATACTATACTTTTATACACACATATATAAATAAAATAGGCTCTAATAATTCATAAGAAAGAAAAAATGGAATTGATTCAGCCTGCCACCTACTTTAACTATGCTGTGTTTGGAAAAAAATACAAAATTCCAGTATAATATATCAACTTTTAATATAATGCATCTTCAGATGAACTTGAAAGAAAGAAAGGAATTCTTGTTTAAAATTTATTTAAAAAGTATGTTTCCTATGTGGAGCAACCTGAACTCCAATGTGTTTCTGATGGGAATCCAAAATGGTGCAGCCACTTTGAAAGATTCCTATAAAATTAAATATACACTTCCATATGATGTGGCAATCCCACACATGGGTATCTGTTTACGCAAGAGAAATGAAGACATGCTTAGACAAATCCCATTCACAAAGTTTATAGAATCTTATTTGTTTTCTCAAAGTTAAAAAAGCAATCAAAATATCCCTCAATTAGGAAATTAGAAAGCAATTTCTGGTAAATCCATGCAATGCAAAACAACTCAGCAATAAAAAGGACAAATTAATGTTATATGAGACAATATCTGTAAATCTCAAAAGCATTATGCTAAGTAAAAGAAGCCAGACTCAAAAGTTCACACAATTTGTCAATAAATTTATATGACATTCTAGAAAAGGCAGAACTATAAGGAAAGAAATCAGATTAGCGTTGCCAGGGGCTAGGGGCAGCGGGGGGGGGGGGCATTGATGACATAGAAGAATGGGGAATCTGGGGGGCAATGGTTATATTTTTACCTTACTTATGACTGTGGCTACATGAGTATACAAATTTGTTGAAATTCACAGAACTGGTGACCTAAACAGGATAAATTTTACTTACATAAATTATATCTCAATAAACAAATAAAAGTTCTATTATGGTACAGTAGATTAAGGACCCAACATTGTCATTGCAGAGGTTTGGGTCGCTGCTGTGGCACAGGTTCAATCCCTGGCCTAGGGAACTTCCACATGTGCAGGTACAGCCAAAAAATAAAATAAAAATAAAATAAAAAACATTTATTCTGTACTTATTGCCATAATCAATATCTTGACTGCTTTCACTGTTTTCCAATTGCTAATATAATGCACAGCATTTCACAATTAGCCTATAGTAATCACAGATGCCTCAATGTATTTTTCACTTCAGCATGAAAAAACTTCCCTTGCTCTCCACTAATAATCTTCCAGATGACAAATATTTATCTTTTTCCTTATACTTAGTGGTATCTACTTATTCTCATTTAGTTTTCCTATAATTTAAAATCCAGAAACAAATAAAATGAAAGACATTATAAAAACTCTTTAATCCTATTTTTACAAGTGATTAAAAGATGTACTCAAAATCCTATAAAAACGTTTATATAACTATCCAAATTTTACCGCATAACCTACAATTTTAGGGGCTCTTAGAAAGTCTTCTTAGAATCTCAAATTTTCTAGGCTAATACTTAAGAAAATATTTGGTAGCTTCAACATAAAAATGTTTTTAATAATCACTGGAGTTTTTATAAAGCCTGAAACCAATCTTTATAAAAATTAAACTCAGACTTTTGTCTGAAAATTTTTTGTTTCTAACTTTCTGGCCATTTTAACAGCTAAAAAACACAGAATGATTAGTTTTCCAATGATTATATCACACTATGAAAAACACATCATTAAACATGAGCTATAAAGGCTATATCTAAACTGGGTATACACTGAGCACAGAAATAAATGATGAAAATAAAACTGTGATAGAATTAGAGGTGAAATAAAATGCTGGGACAGATAAGTAGGACAAGTACTATAACGGGTTACTTAAAAGACACAGTCTGATGTCTATCTACCTGATCTGAGTTCCTGCTTTGTGAAAAAAAAAAAATGCAAATTTTTTTTGCTCTTTAGGCTTTATACTGTATTTCTTCATTTTTAATATATAAGCATTATTTTTTCTTTATTTTAGGGCTGCACCTGCATCATATAAAGTTCCCACACTAGGAGTCTAATCCATCCATTTTGCAAATGGCAAAATTTTGTTCCTTTTTATGGTTGAGTAGAATTCCATTATATAGATATACTACATCTTCTTTAGCCATTCATCTGTTGATGGACACAGGTGGCTTCCATATAATGGCAACTGTAAATAATACTACTATGAATACTGTATGCTTTTGGATAGTCACAATAATCAAAACCATATGGTACTGACACAAAAACGGATACATAGCTCCACAGAACCGAACAGAGAGCCCAGAAATAAACCCACACACTTATGATCAATCGATCTACAACAGAGGAGGTAAGCATTTACAATGGAGAAAAGATTAGTGGTGCTGGGAAAACCGGACAGTAATATGTAAAATAATGAAATTAGAACATTCTCTAATATCGTATATAAAAAAAACACCTAAAAATAGATTAAAGACCTAAATCTAAGACCAGAAACCACAAAACTCCTAGAGGAAAAAATGGGCAGAACAATCTTTGAAAAAAATAATAGCAATTTTTTTTAGAATTGTCTAAAATAAAAGCAAAAATAAACAAACAGGACCTTATTAACTTAAAAGCTTTTTCCCAGTAAAGAAAACCATTGACAAAATGAAAAGAGCCTACCAAATGGGAGAAAATATTTGCAAATGCTACAAGCAATACGGGGTTAATATGCAATATGTTATAGGTTACAGTGCCTGTAACAAAAAAATCCCCAAACAACCAAATAAAAATAGGCAGAACTGAATGGATACTTTCCCAAAGAGGAAATGTAGATGGCAAACAGGCACCTGAAAAGATGCTCAACATCACTAATTATCAGGGAGATACACATCTAAACTACAAAGAGGTACGACTTCATACCTGTCAGAATGGCTTTCACCAAAAAGAACACAAATAACAAATGTTGATGAAGATGTGGAGAGAAGGGACTCCTCACACACTGCTGGGAATGTAAATCGGTGCAAACACTGTGGAAAACAGTACAGAATGTTCTCAAAAATTAAAAACCATGGGACCCAGCAATTCTACTCCTAGGTATATATCCTCCCCTCTCCCCTCCCCAAAAAAATACTGTTTCTTCTTTTTTTTTTTTTTTTGTCTTTTTGCCTTTTATCTAGAGCCGCACCCGTGGCATATGGAGATTCCCAGGCTACAGGTCTAACAGGAGCTGTAGTTGCCGGCCTTCGCCATAGCCACAGCAACGCGGGATCTGAGCTGCGTCTGCAACCTACACGACAGCTCACGACAACGCCGGATCCTTAACCCACTGAGCAAGGCCAGGGATCGAATCCGCAACCTCATGGTTCTTAGTCAGATTCGTTAACCACTGAGCCACGAAGGGAACTCTTACTGTGTTTCTTCTTAACCAGTGGCAGACTTTGCAATTACTGGACTGCTAGGAATTTCTGATTCTTCCATGAGTGCCTACTTTGGCATTGTGCTAAGTGTTTCTTTGGTTGCCAAGATGGAAGAAAGTCTCCGCTATTATGCAGTGTCTCACTATCTAGCACAGAAGAGCCTAAATGGTGACAAGCCAGCTCCTAGGAATTTAGTTTAACCCCAACATTGCTTTAAAGCAGGACAGGTTGCTAAATGTTTTTGAAATAGGGTTATTTCACTGCTCTGCAGTTGCTGCAGTCCCCATTATTCCCTATTACACACCTAACTCTAAGGCTGAGTGTCAGCTGCCATTAATGAGTTCACACTTGATCTACTTGTTTTTTTTTTTTTTTTTTGTCTTTTTGCCTTTATCTAGAGCTGCACCCTTGGCATATGGAGGTTCCCAGGCTAGGTGTCTAACAGGAGCTGTAGCTGCCAGCCTTCGCCATAGCCACAGCAACACAGGATCCGAGCCATGCCTGCAACCTACACCACAGCTCACGGCAACACCGGATCCTTAACCCACTGAACAAGGCCAGGGATCGAACCCGCAACCTCATGGTTCTTAGTCAGATTCGTTAACCACTGAGCCACGACAGGAACTCCTTGATCTACTTGTCTTAATTCACATCCCTTGCCTAGTTCCCATGGCTATATGAGTTTGCAGTCCCTCGTGCATGCTAGTTAGGTCAGAGGCCCTGAAGGGTCTGAGACTCGACCATACTCACAAGCCAACGAGTTAGTCTGGCACCCTTGAGTGTTCATATACTGACAGAAGACACAAGATCCTTGATTTAGAGACAGAAAAAGCATCAGCCAGAGAAATACGTTCCACTGGTCCCCCAGTTATCAGAGGGCAAAATGAGTGTCAGATGTTTTCCTGCATGAGTAGTGGGCTGCACCATAGAAGAGGGACCCTAACATTAGGAGGCTGTAGTTGTTAAGGGCTGCTGGTACCCCTGCGGAGGGGAAGAAGGAGGTAAGGCAGGAAAGGGGAGGAGGGGACGGCAGTAGGTAAGTTACTCTAGAATGTAAGCAAATGTCTCAGAGTAAAGTCTAAGCAACACATCCTTTGCTCCGAGGCTGAACAACGCAGAACACAGGAAATGCATGGGGGACTGTCCACTGATAATGAAGTCGGACAGTGCTACACCGCTGATACATCTAATTGGTGGAAGCATGATGACCCCTTCATGTATGTGTAAGTGAAATGTTTACCTAAATTCAGCCTCCTTTACAACAACTCAGTTTACCCGACTCTGACCTGAATGAGTGCAGTTTGTTCTCAGGGATGGCTACCCACCTCCCGTTAGCCCAGCTCCTTTTCTACCCGCAAAGTCTTTTCCCATCAGAACTTATGTTGTATTGAGAACAGAGATTGAAAAGAAAAAAAATCAAGGCAAGAAGGATGTGGTTGAAGAAATAGGGTCATTCAAAATTTCATTTGTGTTTCTTAATTTAGATAAAATTTTTCCTGTTCTTCTTCTTGAATGGAGACAGAAATCTTAAAAAAAAAATCATCATCTCTGAGTATTCAGGTCATATTTGATTTGCTTTCCATGGTTTTTAAAGGGTTGGCAAACTACAAAAGTTATTTCTGGTATTTTTTTCTCTACATCATTTTAGATGTAGAGAAAAGGGCCAAAATTTGAGCAAGTTTCACCCCTACCCCCACCCCCGATACTTAACAGTGCTTTTCTGGAACCTGCCATCTGGATTTTAAAAGGGATGAATGTTGATCAATTTGAAAACAACTTGCTACTTAAACTCTACAAACTCACATGCGATTTTAAAGCATCCTTCAGGGACTCATATACCACATAAACCATCTCACACCCCATCTACTATGTGAATGAGGACAAATAGCTCTCAGTTCCTCTAGTCCAAAGAATTTATATGGAACCTATTTGATTGGAGGTTACGGAGAAGCATTTAATTGAAAAAAGCCTGGTCGATATTAGAGAGAGAAGTGAAGCGGCTTTAGAATTATTGATTTAAAACTTTGAAAAACCATGTTATTATTTTTAAATGATGCAATAAAAGTGTAATAGGATTTTAATAGAATACAGGGTAATACGGTCCAAGTGATTGGTACACATGAGCCAAAATTAAATTCTCATTTAAAAAGTCTAGTTCTAAAATTCTTAAGCATTTTCTTTCAATTAATATTCATGTTTTCATCCTCCACATCATTAAAGATAATACTTAAAAGAAAAGGAGTGGAACTGCCAGTGATTATTTTAATGGACAATGAATCTTTTGTAAAATTAATCACATGCCCCTCATTCTCCTTGTAAAGGAAACTCCAAATCTAACCCGCACCTCTACGTGGGTACCTTGTAAAACTGATACGGACCGAAAAAACAGATCACATGTATAAACCCAAAGGATGACACATTTGTCCTTTATTCTAGTTCTGTATGTCATAATATCCACTGATTGCTATGAATTAAAAATCCCATTTCGGTTTAGATATCAGTTCCTCAGAGAAGCCTTCCTTGATCACTCAAGCTACAGCTGTTTTCCTTCGCAAATTTCTCCCAATTTTTAATTACACTGGCTTATGTATATTTCAATGTTTGTCTCTTCTAGAAGACCTTAAGGACAAAAGGCAGGAGGCACTCTGAGGGACAAACACTGTAAACACAGCACTTGGCACAGTGATGAGCATAGAGTCAGCATCTGACTATTTTAGGGGAAAATGAGGCTTCTAATGTCAACTAAAACTATAGATGTTCCTCTTGAAGTCAGACCTCACTGCTCGTGTTTCACACAGCAAATGACTACCAAACAGACAAAAAGGAGCAAAATACACTGATTTGCCCCAGCATTTCATATGACACATTGAAATTGTTGACAAAGCCTGCTTCTTTTCCCTCCTATAACCCCCTGTATCTTTCTCTTCTTTACACAGCTTGTTCCTGGATTCCAGCTCAATGTCAGCTTACAGGTATATGCTTTTGCTCTCCTTTCCCCTTTTTCCATTCCTTAATTGACCTACTTCTGCATTTCCAGACCCTTCTTCCCTTCAATCTTCTGCAATTCCTCAAGCATCACTTTCTACCTGGAATTACATGAAGTTCATTTTTTGGAGGGATTGCTTTTAAGCTGTCTGTTTGTATTTGATAGTTCTATCAGTTGCAAGCGGTTACGCAACAATTTAAAAAAAATGTATTTTAGGAGTTCCCGTTGTGGGTCAGCAGGTTAAGAACCCAACATTGTCTCTATGGGGATGTGGGTTAAGGATCTGGTGTTGCCGCAAGCTGTGGCACAGGTCACAGATGATGCTCAGGTCCTGCATTACTGTGGCTATGGTGTAGGCCAGCAGCTGTTAGGTCTGATTGGACCCCGTAGGCTGGGAACTTCTATATGCCGCAGGTGCAGCCATAAAAAGAAAAAACAAAAAAGACCTGTTAAAGTATTTCAATTTAAGCGTAGAATGGGGCCTTAGAGAATATTTAGAGCTCCAAAGCTTCTCTTTCTGTTTGAATAAATGAGACCCAGAAAGTTTAAGTAACTCACTCAGGTGTCTACAGATAGACTTGGTTGGCTAAATAAATAATGTTCAAAACATTTAATTCTCATTCTAGTGTGATATAAAAATTCCAAATGCATTCATCAAACATTTACTTTTCATTTTTCTTTTTACTTTTTCTAGGCTTCCAAAATTTCTTAGTAATCAGTGACTGACAGAAGTTAAATAACAAGGGAAAATATGCCAATAACACAAGACCAATTAAGGTAGTTCTTTGGATTTAAATAATCATGAATCCTAATTACAAATATCTAACATCTACTAAGTGTTTAGCATTATAATATTAATAATATAATAATTCCACATGTGTTACACTTTAATGTTTGTAGCATGTTAATACTTATTATATAATTGTACTTCAAGTCTGAATATACATAAGCATGTCCTATATGCTAACTGTTCTTGCAAAGTAAAGACTTTAAATTTAGATTTTAAAATATCACTTTAGTTAAAATAACTGCTTTTAAAGCCAAAGCTCTTAATAACATTTTGTTCTTTAACCAGTATGCCATTTGAAATTTATCTTTTAAGTATTTGCTATTGTCAGGTACATGTGCATAACTGTTCTTTAATTTTGACCTCTTGAAATGAAAATCTAAATTTTTTTGGCCGCACCTGTGGCATGCAGAAGTTCCCAGACCAAGACTCACACCACAGTAGCAACCTGAGCCACAGAAGTGACAATGCTGGATCCATAACCTGATGCGCCACAAGAGAACTCCTGAAAATCTAATTTTATAGTCATCTGTCTTACTATTTACATGGGGAAGTGTAATAATCATCAAAAACCATTTATCAAAATGCTATTTGAGTGTAATTTGATAACTTTAACACAATGAACATTATAATGTAGTTGAGGAGAAAAATATCCAGCAGTGCTTCAAAGCAGAACTCTCTCTAGAGCACTGGGTAGGAAATCCCAGATCAATTTACCTCTGGGGTTTTCTCCCCCAGACACAGCCACTCCACAGCAAAGAAAATAAGCACCAGGGTTTCAATGCCATCCTTCTCCCAGGGTCTGCTTCTTGATACAGTCAGCTTGGGTCTTGTCTTCAGTGACCCAGGGAATTTCCCCAGAAACTTAATATAAACAAAAAATGCCAGTTTATTAATACAAAAAAAAAAAAAACTAGAATCTTTTTTTTTTTTTTTTGCTTTTTAGGGCCGCACCCATGGCATATGGAGATTTCTAGGCAAGGGGTCGAATCAGAGCTACAGCTGCTGGCCTACAGTCACAGCAACACAGGACCTGAGCCGTATCTGCATCCTATACCACAGTTCACGGCAACACTGAATCCTTAAGCCACTGAGCAAGGCCAGGGATCAAACCCTCAACCTCACAGTTCCTAGTTGGATTTGTTTCTGCTGCACCACGCCAGGAACTCCTGGAAATATGTTTGAATAGTTATGCCAGCTGGTCATCAAATTAAGGTCATCAGGAAAGGAAATCTTGAACAAAATCAAGATCAGAATGTTTGGTGGGTCAATCAAGTAGAGGGCAGACAGTGTGGAATATTCTGAAGATACAGTATCAGCAAGTTAATATAGTCAGCTGTCTGTCAGAAAGGGACAGTGTCATCTTGCAGAACTAAAATAGGTAAAATCTTCACTAATAACTAAAGCTTGTACTAAAAGTGGAAAACATAATTTATTACAATTCAACCATCTTCCATTAACTTCACTTAAATTAGTATATTTTAAGGCAGTTTAATAGAGAAAATAGGCCCCTTGATGCCATCTAAGAGATAAGCCTGAATTAATAGTCATACTTACAATTCACCTCCAGGCATTTCAAAAATAAATTCAGACATTAAATAATGGTGATATCTAATTTAGGCATCATTTAATCTACTATGTCCTTGTCTTACCATCAGAATCATGAAGGGTTTTTATTAAAAATGCAGATTCTTAGGATTTTCCTCTGAAGCTTCTGACACACTGCATGTAAAGATTGAGAATCTGTTTTTCTACAAATGTTCGAGCTGGTTCTGATGATTAAGAAAAACTGAGAACTACTAATTTAATCCTAATTCTATGGATAAGGTGAATTCCTAGAGAAATAAAGTCCTTTGCTTGATAAATGATACACTTTACAAATACACACATACACACAGATAAGATGCCTTAGAGAAGAAAAGTATTCTGCCTGATAACAGGATATGAACATCTCTTAAACCAGATTCTGTCTCCTCTCTGCTACCAGGAAAATGTATATTATGTACATATTGTGTTGCTCAAAAGGAAATTTTTACCCCTTTTCTAAACTCTTGAGGATCCTTATTTGTATCTTGTAGCTTCCTATATATCAACTAAAGCCTTGAGAGAAACTTCCAATTTTGAGAAGTCCCCTGTTTCTACTTAAGAACCGATTCTGTTTTCTCTGGTTCTCCACCATCACCTATTGCTAAAAATAGTACCGCCTCTCACAGTCAGTGCTCAGTATTTCAGCTTATGTGGAATACGAGCCTCCTTTAATGGCAATATTTCTATGTTGAAAAAAAATTAACACTAGCACAATGTGGAAGCCACTTAGGAGACTTTATTTAAACCTGTTTCTACTCTCCAGGATACTAAAAGGTGCGCTTGTGCAATGCTGCAAGCTCACCAACAAAAATCAAGAGCTTCCGTAATTCAGTGTAACGTCAGTCTCAACCATCATCACTGCCCCGTCCCGATTGTCCAGGTTCACAGTCCCCCTGTGGGACATACAGATAGGCATCCACAGGACAGGGACAGCTGTCCTTGCTCTTAACTCACATCCAAGGCCCTGGCATTTTCACGTGTTAAAGAGACCAAAACAGAATGATTAGTCCACATTTTTTTCCATTAGGTAGATGAACATTGCAATAACTAAGTCTCAAAGTAAATCTAAAGTCTAAATGTACACATAAAACATCTTGCTTTCTGAGTTGTACATTGACATGTCTTCTGGTCTGTAAAAAATGCAAGTAAGAAATAACCTTAAAAGAAAATGCATCTGAGGATCCGGCATTATTATTGCTGTGGCTCGGGTCACTGCAGTGGCATGGGTTTGATCCCTGGCCTGGGAACTTCCACATGCCACAGGCATAGTCAAAAACAAACAAAAATAACCTAGCACATAAAGTTATTAGCTATGTAGCTCTCCTAATTTTGAAGGCAGTGGACCCAAAACTTAACTCCTCCCTAGTCTCTTAATTCATTTTACAGAAAATTATTTAGGTAAGCAAGGGAAGGTAAGACACCTGAGGAAGAAGACAGTGAGAAATAAATGTAGTAAACCACATGTTCAAACAGCATGATGTGACATGGTAATAAAAAATCAATGTCACCTAACATATCTTAAATCGTGGTAAAAGGTCTATTCTTTAAAAACAAAGTTAGGACACATTTTTAGACAAGACTATAGAAAGTCGTACCATACAGATTATTAAAAGTGTTTCTTTTGGCTTAATTTAAGGATAGGACATTCACTTCCATATAATTCAAAAGAACATGAGGGTTAAAAATAAGGTGTCCTGATCAAACACTCACTCCCATGCTCTTTCCTGTCTCCTCCATCCCTGTGTTAGTGATCTCTTTCCAACCTATTCTAGTAAAACTTTCAAAAACATATATTTTGTTTTCACCTTATCAGTAAATTATTACTCCACATTCCAGCCTTCTGAGTCAACATAAAGATGGTTCTACCCCAAGCTTGCTTTTAGTATATATTCTTAAATCTATGACTTGAGAAGAATTGATATAATTCCCAATATACCTTTCAGCTAGTAATTAGTGTGATCTGTCTCCAGGATAAGAGAAAAAAGGCCTGAATATGTTGTTTGTCTAGTTATACAGCCATTTATTTATTTAATTTTTTTTTTTGTCTTTTTGCCTTATTTGGGCCCGCACCCGAGGCATATGGAGGTTCCCAGGCTAGGGGTCTAACAGAAGTTGTAGCTGCCGGCCTTCACCACAGCCACAGTAACGCAGGGTCCGAGCCACGTCTGCGACCTACACCACAGCTCACGGCAACGTCAGATCCTTAACCCACTGAGCAAGGCCAGGGATCAAACCCGCAACCTCATGGTTCTTAGATTCGTTAACCACTGAGCCATGACGGGAACTCCAAGTTATATAGCCACTTAAACAAATCTAGACAAATCAAAATGCTTGAACATATTCAAAAGTTTTGTTCAGATGGGCGACTGATAATGTGGCAATAGGATAAAAACAACAAAGAAATATGTCCAAAGATGGCATAAAATGTCTAAGATCAACAACAATCCCACCTCTATTATAATACTGAAAGAATATAATGATCTCGTGGATTCCATTAAAGGCTTGCTATGAAGATCAGAACTCAACAAAATTTGTAAATAATGTTTTGGTTTTTTCTTTTGCCTTTTTTTTTTTTTTTTTGTATTTTTAGGTACACACCTGTGGCATATGGAGGTTCCCAGTCTAGAGGTCTTACCAGATCTATAGCCGCTGGCCTATGTCACAGCCACAGCAAAGCCAGATCCAAGCCACGTCTGTGACCTAAACCAGAGCTCACAGCAATGCCGGATCCTTAACCCGCTGAGCGAGGCCAGGGATCGAACCTGCAACCTCATGGTTCCTAGTTGGATTCGTTTCCACTGTGCCATGATGGGAACTCCTGGTTTTTCCTTTGATTGGAAGCTTTATTAAAAAAAATTTTTAATTGGAACACAGCCACACCAATTGGTTTTTTAGTCTCCAAGCTGCTTTCATTCTACTATGACTCATATTGAGGAGTTAGTCACAAGAGCAACCCTATTGCCCAAGGAGTCTAAAATATTTACTACCTAGCTCATGACAGGAAGTCTGCAAATGCCTGGTATAAATTAAAACTGTTTTGACTGACAGAACCAGTAACAATTAAAAGGTCCTTTCACAACCATTCATTTTGTAAATTCGTAATGTAAAAATATAAAAAAAAGGAGTTCCCATAGTAGCACAGCGGTTAACGAATCTGACTAGGAACCATGAGGTTGCGGGTTCCATTCCTGGCCTTGCTCAGTGGGTTAAGGATCTGGCGTTGCTGTGAGCTGTGGTGTAGGTCGCAGACGTGGCTCGGATCCTGTGTTGCTGTGGCTACGGCGTAGGCCAACGGCTACAGCTCCTGTTAGACCCCTAGCCTGGGAACCTCCACATGCCGTGGGTGCGGCCCTAAAATGATAAACGGCAAAAAAAAAAATATATATATATATACATATATATATAAAATCTTAACAAATTACTTAATGCTGAATAATTTAGACTAAACACCTTTAAAGCTGCCTTTTTAGAAACCTTATTTCCTTTCTATCAAAGTAAAGTTTAAGAGCTTTGTGTTCCACTTAGTTCTAAAACTGGGAAAAAAAAATGTGTTAGGAATATCTGTAGATCCTCCCAATTTTAAGTCTTGTCTAACCTTCTGAAATGCAAAATATATTTTATGAAATCTACACTTAAGTATAATCTTTGGTGAGCGCTATTCTTAGGTGAAGCTTACTTACAAAAAGGCAAGCTGTAACTATAATAAGATTTTAGTCTATTGGAGAATTACAGCTTACCCTCTAAAGCCAAATTTTCTATATAGTAACCTTACTTTATGTGTGTTTTGGTGGCTTTAGATGTAGGAGTCTAGGGTATAGAGCTATAAATAGAATAATAAAATATCTTCTCTAATATGAGGCAAAATATTGAAAGTAAGTATTTTGAGAATTTGGCTCCGGAAGAAAGAATGAGGGGCAGAGTGAGACGGGAAAGGAAGACTGCTTGTAAGGATGACTTTTCCACTTGGTTATCACAGTGCTGGAACATAATAGTCTTTCGAGGAGCTCTGTGAAACAGTCTAAGAACTCACTCTGGAAGAAAGGAAGGCTTCAGCCCCTGCTGGTCATGGATGGGTCCCCCGGCATGAACTTTCCCACACTTTCAGGCTCTACCTGCATGAATAACCCACTTCCTGAGAGAAGCCATGAGTGGCGGGCCAGTCCAGGCAAGTGTTATCCTATCACACCTGTACCAGGTGGTCAAATCCAGAGGTCCAAACCTGTGCAGAATGGCTGTTTCAGCAGAGGCTACAATAGAAGGTGGGGCTAAGACAGGGAGAAGCAGTGGCCAGGTGTCCAATACAGGGTCCCAGTGTGCTTAGGTGGGAACTGAGAAAATTTTCCCTTTGTATTATAAAAGATGCATAGGTGAACCTTTTCAGAATATCTATGTATATGAAGTAATACTTCAGTACATTGATGAGTCACCTAATTCTGCTCTCTGCTCTTTGGTCTTACATTTTCAATATTCTCTTTGCACGAATCTATCACTTCATTGGAGGCAACTTTCACCTACCTCTGGTATGCTGATTATCTCAAATTTCCCTTCACTCCATACTTCCCTAAACTTCAGACTGTTTTGTTTGTTTCCTCCTCGACCACTGGCTGGGCCTTTCTACTTTGATGTCCATCAAATTTTTAAAATGTCTTAAAACAACACATCTTTTTTCCCTGAAACTCCCTCTCCCTTTTCCCCATTCTATATTTCAACTGATGGCTCTACTATTTTTCCCACTGGAATCCTGAGTTTTTCTTGACTATTTCCCATTAATTATACCACAGAGGCAAGTCTTAGTAACTTTACTCTCTAAATATTTCTTGAATCCCTTTCATTCCATCTTTACTAGCTCATGTTCCCAACTTAGTCTTTGATTATTTCCTACCAGAAATATGTATTATGTATGTGTGTGTGTGTGTGTATGTGTGTGTGTGTGTGTGTGTGTGTGTGTGTGTGTGTGTTTGTGTAGTTCTGGCAATTTCTACACATACCAACTATAATGGAAAAAATAAAAATCATTACAAAAGAAAACCAGTGTGCTATGGCACTCAAGATACGTGGTAATGATTTTTTTAAAACGGAATATATCTAAATATGGATAAATATACTTAATTCTATTAGCACTTTTTAAATGGTAAGCTCTCCTTCAAACATGATCTTATTGCAGCCAACAGAGTAGAATTTCAAAGTCACTTCCAACTGGTTCACTTAACTGATTAAAACCTTCAGTGGTGCCCATTAACACTATGGCAATGTACGCATTCTTGACCATGACAAATGAGTCATTCCCTGATTTAGCTTCTGTCTACCTTCCTCTGCTTCATACTCTATGCACCATGAAACACACAACTGCTGAGCGGTTCTGAACATCAGCGTGCTGCTTCTCATCTGTGTATACTGGCAGAGGGCTCTGTGACCCCTTAATCCTGATCCCTAGCTGCAACACAAGGCCATCGCCTTCAGATACTGGAAGACCCAACTCATACAACACCTTCCTTGATATCACTATCCCTGAGTCAGATGTCACTCCTTTTTTATTGTCATTATTTGCTTGAGTGTCTCTGTCTCGCTTTGTCCCCTTTAGAATGTGTGCTCCATGAGGACAAAGACCACCTCCTCTTTGTGTTTCCCCACTAAATGGCATGGTGCCTATAGCCATGGGGGTCCTACTATCAGTGAACACACGACTGTATCCATAGACATGAATTAGCACTTTAAAAAAAGTTCCCTTTAAACTAAGCTAAAATTTATACTCATTATACTCAGAAGTTAATTTTGCTATCTATGCCCCATTTCCTTGGAGCACTTAATTCACTATTTACTTTCAGTATAATACTAACACATTTGGCTGACATAAAAAAAAAAAAAAAGGAACTAATGGCCATCTCTAAAATATACAATGATAGAGCTGCTGTTATCAGTAAAATTTGAATTATCTGAAGGAGATTAAGAGCAAACTATGGTCTTAAACGTACTTTAAGTTCTCAAAAATAAATTCATGGTAGTAGCTTACAAAAAAGTTAAGGAAAGCTTTTTTAAGATATGCTAAACTAAATTTTAGCTTAAGAATTTTTGTGACTCTTACAACATGGCAAGAAGTGTAGCGTTCAGTCAATTGTGAATCAAAAAATGGAATTTATAGGATTTTACAATTAGAAACATCTTATAGATCATTTCATTATTCTGAAGAGAAGTTAGGTAATTAGAAGATTAAGTAACATCTATAAAGTCACTAAGTCCCTTCAGGGAAAATTTTATCTTAAGAATCCAGTTATTCTAACTCCTGGTTTGATGTCATTTCCATTTTATAACATTGTTTTAAAAGTTGGGAAAATTACATTTGCTTTATATGTAGAGCGAAAAATATCAAACTCAGCATAACAGCAAATGTGTATCTATTAAAAACAAAACAAGAAAGTTCCATATAAAAAGCATCTCAAAATAATTGAATATAACTAATCAGGCAATCTAATAGGAAAACCTTTTATGAAGGTATTTTATTGCTGAAGAGAACAAATCAAAAAAATAAGATAAATTCTTTGTAAACATGATGGAATATAAGCTAATTCATTTTAATCCAATGCTTCGATTTGAAGCAAATTGACTTTAGAGTTATTCTCATTTTTCATTATAGTCTTGTTTTTCATTACATTTCACTATGCTTCATATTAACTATAATCAATTTTTCATTTTAACACATGCTGAAAATACAAAAGGGTCAACATGTTGTAAATAGGAAGATATTTGTTTCCAATTAATTTTTTTTTTTAGTTTTCTTGGAAAGCTTTTGTAATAAAAGTCTTATTTGAACACAATCATTCTTCTTCATTTCAAAGATGAGAGGGAAGAGAGGGTGAGAATCACATATTCATTTATTTGGGTATTGACACAACTGTATTCACTGAAATTCATCTTCATATTTGCATTATGTGCTTTTGATTGTGGCTGATTTGGCAAAAGTTATAAGAAATCAGTCTCTATTTCTCAGGTAATTATAATCTAAGTAATAATTTACATAAACCTTATATCCACAACAGAATCTGGATAAACACCTCATTTTACTTCATGCAAAAAGGCACACATCATGTAACTTTTCTCTGGTTTGTGTCCAAGACAACTTTTGCTTTAAAGGCAATTTACGTTAGTATTTAGGAACTTGAACTCTGGAGCCACTGTGTAAATTTAAAAAATTCTGGGTCTATTGCTCAATGATTCCAAGTTGCTTTATCGTGACCTCATTTTGGACTTACAGAAAAGATGCAAAAATAACATTGAGTCCCTTTATATCCTTTACCCTTCTCCTAAAGTTAACATTTTATCAAACAATCTCCATATTCTATATGAAAGAGTAGAACCCTCCTCTTAGTGTTTTGGGGAGATTATAAAAAGATAACATACAAAACACAGCACCTGGCACACAGTGAGTGTTAGGTTAATATGAACAATTGTTAATTATTTTGTTTTATATCTATATGGGTTAAAGCTTTGGTAGAAATGGAGCCTAGAATGAAAAACACAAGGGGAAGATTCATGATCTGGTTTTAGGGTTTCTGTGATTAGTTAGGGTTTTGGCCAGAACTCATGGAAACAGGTCTCAGGACAGATTCCCTGTAAAACAGATTAGAGACTGAGATTTTGGTACAAAACTTTTGTTGGGGAACTTCCTTGGAACCAGCAACTGGAAGGGAGTGAAAGAGGCAGGACTGAGTGGAGGGAGCAATTGAGCTGTGATGCTATTGCAGCAGAGGCCTCAGCCAACCACACAGGGAGCCCAGGAACTGGGGTGGTTCTTCAGAGCTGTCCTACACTGATGCAGAAGTGCTCAGCTTTCAGACTCTGCATTGACCATACTGCCAAAATAGGCTGACTCCTGGGACAGGCACCCCCTTGGCAAGACAAAGCTCTTGAGGGCAATTTCTACAGAGAGAATCAGCTAGAGGCATTAGCTTCCCAAGCTCCCAGCAGCTGGAGGAAGAGCCTTTCAGTCCTGAGGGAGACTTGGGTCATGGATAACATGTCCACAACAAACTATCCATGAGAAACTTTGTGTGGACAGAAGTAATTCATCACTTGGGAGTCAAAACTATATCATCTATCCTGTTAGGTGAAAGATATTGCAAAGATAAATTATATAAATATAGACATATCCTTAAAGTCTGTTAAACCACTCATCTTTTACAGTGCTTTGCTTTGGTTTAGAAATATCTAAAGAAAAGTCATTACTAATATAACATGGAGCAGTAGAGACCTAGGGAAACTAAGAAGCTACTTCTCTCCCCTTGCCAGAACTCAGACTGCACAGGAGCACTGCGCCCCTGGCAGAATCGACAGATAATAGCGCCTTTGGACAATGGGCAGTAGCAGGCCTGAGGGTATGTTTGGACATTTTGTGAATAGTGGATATAAAGACTGGATCTAGATGTTTATTTTTATTTATTTTGGGGGGATCTAGATATTTAGAACTAAGTGAATGACATGTAAGAATTACAGACAAAAGCTTTTTGTTTGTTTTTTTGTCATGTGAGGACAAAAAAATGTTGGTAATATTAAAAGGGAAAGAAAAAGACCTGTTTATGTAATTGGAAACTACTGATCCAGAGGGTAAATTTGGATTAAACATTATAATGCAAGTCAAGCTAAAGGTATGAAAGGCAAAAATCAGATCATACTTTGAATAGACATCAGTTGGAACCATGAAAATATCACACTCAGGGAGGCTAGGAAGGTCCTAGAAGCAGTCACCTTTTGCCAAAACCAGTTAGTGAAACGGAACCCAAGGAAGCAGTGTGTTGTTAACAAATATAGGTGGGAGACAAGCAAATTTTGAAATAATTTGATCTTGATAATAACTGTCTCAAAATATTTCAGAAAAAATATAAAGCTAAATTCAATTTCCTTCTAAGAAACAGACAGCTTTCCTACATAACTTCATTTTTTCTTTACCTAACATTGATAGATGTCTTCTTTATGCCAATACTATGCTGTATTGCTTAATGCAGCTTTCAAGACATTTGTCTTGAAATCTGGGATGTTAACTCCTCCATTTTTTTAAAGAATGCTTTGACTATTCTAAGATTTCTGGACTTCTATAAAATTTTAGAATAAGCTTTGTAACCTCTCCAAAAAGTTCTGTAGGGTTGACTGGGGTTGCACTGATTCTAGAGATCAATTTGGGGATAATTATCATCTAATAAATATTAAGACTTTACCTGTTAACTTACTATATAGTTCTACCTATTTAGGTTTTAACTTCATGCATTAATATTTTATGAATTTCATATCTGCACATCTTTGATTAAAATTACTCCTATTTCCTTATATTTTAATGTATTATAAATTGGCTTATATAATGTAATTTCACAATTGCTTCGTGATTATGTATAGAAATACAATTAATATTATTTCTTGACTTTTAACCTAGAATTTTGCTAAATAAATTTATTAGTTCTAGAGCTTTTTTGCAGGCTCCTAGGGATTTTCTATGTATACAGTGATGTCACCTTAGAGTAAATAGTGTTTCGCTTTCTTTCCAGTCTATGTGCTTCTTTCCTTTCTTCTTTCCTTCCTCTCCTCCTCTACCTCCCCTGCTTCCTTCTCTTTTCTTTTTCTCTTTTGCACTAGTTTGGACCTCCAGTATAATATTTAAAAGAAGTAGAGAGTTCCTGCTGTGGCTCGGAAATAATGAACCTGACTACTAACCATGAGGACGTGGGTTTGATCCTGGGCCCCACTCTGTGTGTTAAGGATCCAGCACTGCCATGAGCTGTGGTGTAAGTCACAGATGCAGCTCAGATCTGGTGTTGCCGTGGCTGTGGTGTAGGCCGGCAGCTGCAGCTCCAATGTGACCCTAGCCTGGGAACTTCAATGCGCTGCAGATGCAGCCCTAAGGAAAAAAAAAAAAAAAAAAAAAAGACAATAAATAAATAAATAAGTAAGTAAGTAAGTAAGTAAGTGGGGAAAGAGAATATCCTTGTAGTCTTTCCAAACTTGGGTAGAAAGCATTAAGTCTTTCACCGCTAAGTACAGTGTTAGCAGTAGATTTTGTTACAATCACGTTTGAAATATGTTTGAAAGTGACAGCTTCCGGTCTTGGCTGATTGAGTATTTATTATAAAAGTGTTGCAATTGTAAATTATTTTATGTATCTATTGAGATGATCACCCAATCCTCCCCCCTTTTTTTCTATTAAAATGGTAGATTTTCAGATGCTAGTCCAAACTTGCATTTACTGAGATAAATCCCATTTGGTCATGATATATTATCATTTTTTTTAATATTGCTGAACATAATTTGCTAAAATTGTGTTGAAAATGTCAAATCTAAGTTGATGATAGATATCAGTCTAATTTTCTTCTCTTGTGACATTTCTAGTTTTGGTATCAGGATACTGGCCTCAGTTGAGATAAGTTTCCTCCTCTTTATTTTATGAAAGACTGATATATGTCACCAGTGACTATATCTGGGCCTGAAGTTTTCTTTGTATAAAGCTTTAAATGTGAATTAAATTTCTTTAACTGAGACAGGGATCGCTGAGTTTCCTACTTCTTCTTGAGTCCGTTTTGGTAATTTGTGTTCATTTCATCCAGGTGGTCCAATTTACTGCCATAAAGTTCTTCATAATACTCCATTATCTTTTAAATTTCTGCAGACTCTGTCAGTATGACCTCCATAACTGTTATTCAGTACTATTTTTACATTGACCTATTATCATTATATTTCAAAATAAGAGAAAGAATAGGTAATTTGCACTAGCTATGAGCTAAGAAATAGCTTTCTTTATTTAGAATAATTAGGTGTGAACATGGAGGAAATGGATTTATCTCCTCAACCACTTAGAAAGGAGACCGAGATAATGTTTATTCTAGTTTAGTGGCAACCCTCAATTTTTATTTTTAAATTCAGTAACACCTACTATAATTTTAATATTTATTTATAACTATTGTTATTATTAACATTTGAGTAATTACTGTATGCCTGGCTATTTTCTAAGTGTCTTATAGGTATATATTAAGATGAAATCTTAAAAAAAAAAAAAACTGCGCAAAACAGGTACTACCATTACACCCAATTACAGGTGAAGAAACTATGGCAAGAGAGGTTACATAATTTTCCTAAGGCTACCCAGCTAGTAAATGACAGAGCCAGGATTTGAATTTAAGCAGTTTTACTCTAACATGCATATGGCATCTTCTTCAACAGCTTGAATTCACTTTATAATATAGTAAAAGTTAAATTCACTGTACAAAAACATCACTGAGCCACTTAAAATGTAAACAAAAATAAACTCACCTTGAATAGCAAATAATAGTTCCAAGTCTATGTAAAGTTCCATAACATTGCACACATCATAGTAGGAATACCGCAATATAATTTGTAACATAAGTATAACACTACAAATTGTAGTTCCAAGAATGCACAAAGTTTACTGAGATAGAATGACACTCAGGTAAAACACCTACCTCCATCATTAGCAGCTATCCAAGCAAAGATAATGCCAACAGTTATAGAGGAAGCTGTCATTACCTATGAGAGCAGAGAAGCCGAGAAAATGGCAAGAATAAATCTTAAATTGTAATCAAATCAAAGATCCAAAAGCCAGGAACACTACAGGAGGAGCAATCGAGTGTTAGCGGTTAAAACAACCAGTTACACACTGTATTTGCTAAAGAAAAAAATAAAGCCTTATCCTAAGATAGAGCCTGGAAGTTCCCTAGTTTTGACACTCACTAGTGGATTTTAATTGCCTTTGACTGTGTTATAATTAAGATGAAGTTACAGGGAGAGACACCATGGGCAAAGGTCTGCATTTGTCTGATTGAAGCAATAATCGGAGCCCTGCAGTTAAAGGATAATCACACTTAATGATCCAACAAACAAAAGTCATAGCAATCCTGCTAAACAACAGAAATACATCTATATGTATTGGCACATATACATATGCACATAGAACAGTGAATTCGAGACACACAGGTATAGAAATAGCTTATACTGAAAAGGATATGCTTATAAACAACATCTATTCCAGCTTTTCCACAACAGACTTGATTTAAAATATCGTAGTCACTACAAACCTTTCAAATATCCTGAAGACTTCAAAGGTTCCAAATGCACATAAAATTTCCATAGACAGGGACTCACAGAGAAATTAAGAAGAAAAAATTCCTGGGTCAAATATTCAACATAAACGAAGACTTTAGTTACATCACAGAATTCCCCAATAGATCATAAGTTTGGGGTTATGGGGGCTGACTTCTAGTTTAACCCTTTTTCAGGACTTCTCTCCATGTTCATTTTCTACTCTTAAACCTCCTGGAGACTGGTTCAGAGATCAATCAATACCTTTACCCTTGAACTTTTTAAAGAATTGCACTCATTCATGCTTTTGTTTTTCTCCCCTTGGCAGAAAGGTTTATATCATAAAATGTAAAGAACATCTTCTGTACAAGTACAAAACAGGCCTAATCATTTTTAAATTCAGTAAAAAAAAAAAAAGGCAAGATGGTGACAATGAAATACTGTGTTTCCAACACAAATAAAGACATAACAAAGCAAACTGGGATGTGCGTTTGGGTTTAAAAAAAAGTTGGAAGATTATTTCTTAAATTCTATTTCAAAAAAATCAGTGCTCAAAAGTTTATCATCAGTTTGGTCATAGTTGATGACAAAATGTTTTGAAAATAATTTCAAAACTGTCCTAGAACAGTTCCAATGGCAGTCCTAATAAAAGAGGTCTGTTTTGTTTTTTTGTTTTTTTAGGGCTGTACCTGCAGGCTGTGGAAGTTCCCAGGCTAGGGGTCTAATCGGAGCTGCTGGCCTACACCACCCCACAGCAACGGGGGATCTGAGCACATCTGCGACCTACACTACAGCTCATGCCAACATGGGATCCCCAATCCACTGAGTAAGACCAGGGATCAAACCCATATGCTCATGGAGCCTAGCTGGGTTCTTAACACTGAGCCACAAGGGGAATTCCATAGATGGCAAACTTGTTAAGCTAAAAACACTGAGTTTCTTTTCAAACCCTGAAATTCTGGGATGCCCTGAAATAATCATCGCCTACAATCTCCTTTATCTTATAAAGGAAATTTTTTTTTACTAAAACTTTTAATATAAAAATTTGGATATAATGGAAAAGAATATAAAAATAATGTATATTTTATACATTATTTAATGTATAAAATACATATACACACGTGTATAACTGAATCACTTTGCTGTACATCAGAAATTGGCACAGCATTGTAAATCAACCATACTTTAATAACAAAAAATTGGATATGAACCAAAATCATTAATCTGACATGTTTAGGAAGGAAGAAGGCACTGTGTTCCTAATCTACTGTGAGTTGATACATTCCATAAACAATTCTGGAAGGAGGCTGTACCCAAAGCATAAATTGGTACAGATTGCATTGCTCTCACAGACAGCAACACATTATTTTCCACTGAATGAGAAAAAGTTTAAAGGCATAAATCAAGATACAGCAATCATCTGACAGAGAATTACAAAGAGGTCCCATACCTTTTTCTTGGAGAATGCTATGACATATTGATTTTCTACTGAAGATAAAAGCCAGAAATCATATGTCATCAACATAAGCAAGTGAAACTATTTGGTTCAATATGTTACACTGTTAAAAAAAAAAAACTTGCAGAGAAAAAGGCAAATTTGAAATATTACACATGATTAAAACAAGTTTAGATGAGCAGAGAAAAAAAGTTTGAAAGATATTTCATAGTTTATTCCAAGAGAGTGAACAATACATCAAAAGGGAATAAACTATTGCTTTTGTTTGTCCAAATAAATACACAGACACTAAATAAGATTCCTATCCAGTGTGCTAAGAGTGTAGTTTTTAGCAAAACAATTCAGCCCTGATCATCTAACACACTTTTCTTCCTATTAAAATTTCATGCAAGTGTAGTTAGATACTTCCTTGTGAAGAAGAGGCCAACAGGTCACTAATAGCATATGCAGTACTGTTTTGCAATTCCAAAATGGCAGACAAATCCCACAACTGAGATGCCAACCCCACTCAGAGCCCTTCAGCTGTACAGCCTCAATGTGGCAAAATTTGCAAAATTAGATACAGTGATCCCTGACACTGAGTCTGAGCTTTCTCACTCATTCTACCACTCTAGCCAGAAAGGAGGACAAAGAGACTTGAATGCCATGAGTACCAAGGAACCAAGTGGTTCATATAGGCAACACCAAGGACAAAATAAACAAACCAAAGCATGGTTACAAGTTGTTTCAAATAAGGCATAGACTGAAAAGGGATAACGGATACACTGGAATAAAACAGCCATTCATATTTAGTATCTTCTCTTTTTTACCAACTAGACAGTAATTCCAAAAAATTTAACCCAACAACCCAAATCTTTCTCTCTTTTTCCCTTTGGTTCTTTCCAACATGAATTATACCAATATTTTAGCTACTACTATAACATGTATTAATTTCTATGATTTTCTAATGCTTAATGACCCATGATATAAAATACAGATCACTAATATATATAAAGTATATTTCTAATGTTTAATGACCCATATTAATATTCTACTCTAAGTTTAGAGGGTCAAAAATATTAGATGACACTTAGTATTACAGATGTCATAACAAGTAGAGTAGGGCTTAAAATAATGGATTTATTAAGGAATTAAGATTTCTTTTCTGGCCCCTGCCTTCTTGCACTATTCTCTGCCTAAGCTTCTCTTCTCTACGCACACGATCTTCACCCGAAACCAAACTCATCCCTCTGCATCAGGAGGTGCTGAAGAGTTAACACAACAAACAGCGGTTATATCTGAATTCAGCAGAAAAGGAGAGCCTATGAGAAACTTAAGACTGTAAAATAAGATTTAGTGCACTGTTCACTAAGCAACAAATCTGTGAACGGGGCTTCCACAGGCTTCAGGCCAGCAGATTCTATACAAAACCTTCCAATGCAAATTCTAGCAAGCTCTACACACTTGGAAGAAAAATGTTATACAAGGCCACATAAATAATTTATGCCTTTAACACTTCTGTATATAATTTCATGAAAAGTGGGATCAACTTAACAACATTAAATATGGTCCTATTTTATTTACAACATAATTTAGGAAATATTTTTTTCCTAGAAGTGAAAAATGATGCACCATTTAGGATTTAAAGATATATCCCACATGTGGAAAATAAATTATGATTATGTATGAGATTTTATAAATCTTTTCACAAAATCCATCGGGGTAAAAATCTCTTTATTACTGGAGGATGTTACCAGAACACTACAGGATTCTTCCAGCTTGAGTCAGAAACTTCTGTGGCATGAGGAGATTGGACCAAAGTATCTTCTCTTTGAAAGCCCAGGTCTCTTCCTCAGGCCCACCTCATACATAAATTTACACTTCAGAAAAAGAGGTAATGTTAGGAAAAAGTGAATGTAGGCTTGTAAGTCCTGGTACCTGTGGTGCCAAAGAATTAATAAGTCGCGTTAAACTAGGTTTTTGTAATACTTCTCGGTAACTACTGCTAATACTGAATCCATGCCAAAAAACTCAACCCTCCAAGGGAAAAGCAAGAGGTAGACAGATTTCAATTCTGTATAAGAAAATGTTTTCTGCCAGTGTGTCCAGAGGTAGGATGGAAAAACCTCAGGAAGTAATAAATTCTTAATATTGTAGATTCAAGAGTACAATTGGGTCAAACACTGGGTGAGAAAGTGTTCAAGCTAATTTTATTGATAAATACTTGAAAAGGTAATATATTTTATGATTCTAACTTTGGGGTGCACCCCCAAAAAGGCTGCTGAAAACATCAAATAGTGGGTCCCTGTGTGAAATAGTTACATCTCATGATGTACCTGGACCCTCATTTAAATGTAAGTGAAAGTGTGACAAACAAGTGAGAGCAGATATGACGAAGAATCTCCTTGTGTTCCCTTTGTTAGAAATTGTCCTTTCAGGAGGTCAAGAGTATGATCACTATTTTAAGAGGTAAAATACAACATCTTTAGAAGCAATCATTTGAGTTTTCTACAGAATAGTTGTGATGAACTTTTCCTTCTCTCTTATTTTCACTGAACAACCTCTACAACTGAGCATGCCTCAAATACCTTTCCTTGCTGACATGTGAATGTGACCCTGCACATATGGCACTCTATAGCAAGTTGCTTTGATGTATTGATTTTTCATGGAAATTTCCTGCTGACAGTATAAACTCAGGAGAAAGAGAGTTATCTCCTATTCAAAAGGCATGCTGGGGAAAGGAATTAGAAGAGATTCTAAGAAATTCTAAATAACATTACAAAAAATTGAAGCAAGTCATTGATAGACAAAGCAATGAGAATTCTTCAAAAGGAAAACAAATGAAGGATCTAGGTTTTAAAGTTTTAAGACTGCCCACCCAAGTGCAATCTAGGCTGTGGCGTAGGCCGGTGGCTACAGCTCCAATTCGACCCCTAGCCTGGGAACCTCCATACGCCGCTGGTGCGGCCATAAAACAAACAAACAAAAAGAGCAAGTGCAATCTAGGATAACAAGTACATTCAACTGTATTGGACCCAGAATTTTAATGACAGAGTTAGCTGTGATCTTTTTATAGTAGTGTTCCAGAATAAATGGAACATCTGTTTGTCACACCTGAATGTAACCCACAATATTAGTACGTAGGATCACAGTTATACAGACATTGGCTCATCCTCAGATCTACTCTTTCAAGAGTACACCAGATGGGATGGGAAATATCCAAGGAAAGGACTTTTGGAAGGAAACTTTATGGTGACATACCTTACAGTGTCCATACACAAACCATTTCTCTGCAGTAGTCTATGTAATTTCATTAAGACCAACACACCACTTAATAATTTAGTATAATATATGATTAGCATTATTACAGTACATTATTATATAATTAGTATAAATGATCAGTATTACAACCAGCAAAAACACTCCAAGAATTATATGGATCTCCAGAAGCTACAATATCCTTCATAAGGCTATTACACCTTGATTTTTTCTGTATTATGAAAATCCAGAAGGACTCTCCAAAATATATTTAGAAAAGGTATGGGGAAAATAGGTACAATTTCAAAACATTCATATATTGGGAGTTCCCGTCGTGGCTCAGTGGTTAATGAATCCGACTAGGAACCATGAGGTTGTGGGTTCGATCCCTGGCCTTGCTCAGTGGGTTAAGGATCCAGTGTTGCCATGAGCTGTTGTGTAGGTTGCAGACGCGGTTCGGATCCCGCGTGGCTGTGGCTGTGGCGAAGGCTGGCGGCTACAGCTCCTGTTAGACCCCTAGCCTGGGAACCTCCATATGCCACGGGTGCGGCCCTAGAAAAGGCAAAAAGATCAAAAATAAATAAATAAATAAATATTCATATATTTTGAAAATTAGCCTTCTGGAATAAATAAATCATTCTCCACAGTACATGAATAAAAACATTTTTCAGACCACTTGGGTGGCATTTGGAGCAGTCAAAATTATTATATTACTAAATTTTGAACTTACTGGAAAAAGTTTACTCAAGGAATCCCTGGAATAATTAATCTAATTGTTATACATTGAATTTTAAAATCAAAATATTCATGATAATATATTTTTCAGTGTACTATCTCCTTTGTATTTTTGTTTCTTATTTAATAGGTAATTATGTTTAATTTTGTGGGTAATGCTGATCAAGGGTATTTCAGTGTCAAGATCATTGGGTTGGGATGTAGGAAACCTAGAGTCTGGTCTTTGTCCTTAATACCTGTAAGGCATTAAAGAGGACATAGTTTCTAGAGCTCAGTTTCTTTGCCAAAAGAACAAAAGAGTTGGACTAAATCACTTTCTGCTTGTGGATTTTCTAATTCTATGACTGAGCTTCAGCCTGCAAACAGTCTGTCATCTTTAAAGATGTAAATAATAATAAGCCAAAATAAAAGAATCAGTAAATTGATTACAGAAACGAAAATAAAAATCCAAAATTTTTGAACTCTCATTTGTATGTAGGCCAATCACTGTCTAAATGACCTAATGTGAAAGCACCATAGCTTCAAATCAGTAAAGAACTACTGTGAATATAAAGAAGCCAAAGCTAAGTATTAAAAAATGTGAATAGGAAAGTAGTCCTAATTTTCTACTCTACTAAATATGATTTCAATTAAGCAAATAATCATTCAACAAACATTTACTGCACAACTAGATCCCACACACTGTTCTAGATACTAAGGCAACAGAAACATAGTCCTTGCTTTCAGCAATTTCAAGGACAAGTGAACAGGGAACATATAAAAACTATGTGATAAAACTGTGCCTAAAAAGGACAGAGGAGAATGAGTAGCCAATTCCCTGAAGGCACAGAAAGCGGTCAGGAAAACTTCAAAAAAGGTAAAATGTACATCAGTATAACAAAATTTTCCTTATTCTTTTAAATGGCATATTGAATTTGTGCAATGTATTTACTCCATCCTCTAAGAATGGACATACATTGTTTCAAGCATTCTGACCCTTGCAAAAAAGTACCCACTGAATACATATATAATTTTGCTTATAAACACATGTAAGAGATTTTAAAACACTTTTGTTTGAACTGAGCTTTTATTATGCTTTTACTGAATATTAAAGTCCTAGAAGTGGAGCTGCTAGATAAAAAGGTATGCACATTTTTAACTTTGGTAGAGATTGTCAAGTTTTGCTTCTAAGAAATTTTACCAATTTAAGCCTTAATGGAGTTCCCACCATAGCCCAGCAGGTTAAGGATCTGGTGTTGCTACAGCTGTGACCTACATCTGTGACTCAGATTAAATCCCTGGTCCAGGAACTTCCATATGCCACAGATGCAGGGGGGAAAAAAAAAAAACACTTAAATAATACATGAAACGATTTATTTTCCCACATCTTTGCCAAAATAATGGATAATTAAGACTACGGGGCTTTTGCCAAACTTCTAGATGCAAGTAGTACGATAGAGTAGATATAATTTGTAATCATGACAAGTGTTAGAATTTTTTCTTGCTTATAAATCATTGGCAGTTTCTTTTCTGCACCTATCTTTGCGCATTTTTTTTGATTGTTGGAATTTTTCTTGACTTGAAAAGCACATCAATGAGTTCGAAATACATTTTTTAAACGTGTAACTTGCTTTTTAGATTTTGTATTACTTATTTTATCAAAGCATAGTTGATCCACAATATTATATGTTACAAGTGTACAATTTGATTATTCACAATTTTTAAAGGTTATACTCTATTTAGAGTTATTATAAAAATACTGTCTACATTCCCCATGTTGTACAATATATCTTTGTAGCTTATTTTATACCTAATAGTTTATAACTCTGAATCCCTTATCCCTACATTGCCCTTCCCTCATCAAACAACAGTCAGTTCAGGGTAAACAGAGATAGTGTTCCTATTATTTGCTTAAAAAAGCAAAAGTAGGATAGCAATTATATCTTTTGAATTTTGAAACGTGAATGCATGCACTATTCAAACTAATAATAAAATACAATTTTGAGAGAAAAAAAGTTTACAACAAACCTCAGTGAATTGTAACTTGAATCTGAAAAAGATGAGTAGGTATTTTTTCAAGCCTGTTTAGAGAGGGAAAGATTTTGGAAACAGAGAAGAGCGTGAATTCAAGGGCACTCCTGGCAAGTTGTGACACACAGGAAACAGGAACAGAGTTGGGCGTGGAAGGCAAGAATAGATATGGGAAAACACATAGGAGTTTGGACTTAATCCCATAAAACATGGAAAGCCACTAAAGGGTTTTGAGTCAGGAAGTACCAAGACCAGACCTGCATTTTAGGAAGATCAATTTCATTTCAGTGAGTAAGTAAAAGAATGTGATGGTAGTAAGACCAGTTGGAAACCATTATTACAACTATTTCAGGTTAGACATGACCCCAACTAAAGTAAAATTATTAAGAAGAAGAAACAGGAGGGGAAAACACAAGAGCAAGAGACTGAGTCTCTATGCATTTCTATTTCTATGTTGATAATACAGAGATTTTAAAACACTTTTGTTTGAACTGAGCTTTTATTATGCTTTTACTGAATATTAAATAAAGACTATTTTGTGACAATATCTGATATTCCAGAAATATTCACTAAGTCTTGAAAATAGGAAAGAAGGAAGACAGGGAGGGAGGGAGAAAAGGAAGAAAAGAAAAGCATAAAGAAGAGGGAAAAAGATATAGTATCTCATAATTAGTTAGCAGAAGCTACAGCAAAAATAATTCCTTTTTCAATACTTTGCCTTTCTCACATGACTTTATTTAGAAAAACTGGCAACTGATAACTGCTCAAAGTCAGAGAAAACAGGTAAAGCACTACATCCATGAAGAACGACGAAAGGATTATAGGTAATAGTCCATGTGATCACAAAGGTCCAGGAAAAGCATGTATTTTCACCAGATGAACTCAAAAAATGTCAAGATTCACCAGACAATTGGTAGATACACAGAAGAATCTTGCTTCAGTAGTGGGAAATAATTAGCCCTAAACTGAGTACTGATCCGATCCCACCTAATAAACGTTGAAAGACTAGAAAGATGATCGGATTAATTGACCATAAATGTTTGGGTCCACTTCTGGGTTCTCTACATGTGCGTTCTTATACCAGAAACATAATATTTTGAATACAAGAACCATGTACTAAAATTTGAAATCAGCAAGAGTGATAACTCTAGCTTTGGTCCTCTTTCTCAAGACTGCTTTGACTATTTAGGCTCTTTTGTGGTTCCGTACACACTTTAGGATTTTTTTGTACTAATTCCATAAAAAATGAGTTACACTGAATCTGGGTAGTAGGAACACGTTAACAATATTAATGCTTCCAAATCATGAAGACAGCATATGTTTCCATTTACTAGTCCTACAAATTCTTTCAATAATGTCTTATAGTTCTCAATGTACAGATTTCCTCTCTTTGGTTAAATTTATTCCTAATTATGTTTTCCTGTTTGGTGCTATTGCATATGGGATTATTTTAATTTTCAGATTGTTCGTTGTTTGCATAGAAATGAGATTAACTTTTGTATGTTGATTTACTATCATACAATTACACTTCATTGTTTAGTTCTAAAAGTTTTTTGGTGGGATGTTTAAAACCTTCTATATACAAGATCGTGTCATCTGCAAACACAGTTTTGCCACTTCCTTTCTGATGTGGATGCATTTTATTTGCTTTTCTTAACTAATTGTTCCACAAGAGTCTGCTTCATGGTCTGTTTTTTAGGTGTGCAGATGATGGGCTTATTAGCAGGTGTGCAGACAAATGTGGGTCCCATGTGGTCCCAGAAGAGCTCCTGCCAGGTCACTGGGAAGGTCCTTGAGCAGAAAGAACCACCTCCTAATTATGGCTGAAAAAGGATGGAGCTAAGTTATAGAACTATTTTAGGATCTTCCCTTGGACTCAAGACAGCAGGTCAGGAAGCATGGACATAACTCCTGCAGGGTCCCTGCACAGGCAGGACGGCCCCCAGCCTGTGAATGGATCCCAGCACCACCCCCCAAAAAAAAACACTTTTTGTCCATCAGTTATTGACAGATTATTCTTGTTAAGGGGGATATAAGCAGGGTACTTCCCTTTTGCTACCTTGTTGTCATTACTTCAAAAAGCTAAAACAATTATTAAAAATGTATTTTATGTCTTCTAAAGTGAAATATGGGAAATAAAGGCCCAAATCAAACTTGAGAGATAAAATTTACAATGTAGGGGAGGAAATATATACTAGAAGGTATTAAGAGTAGATTAAGCATTGAAGAAATAAAAGCAGATACTGTTTTGTAAAAAGCAGAGGGAAAAGAATTAAAAAAAAAAAAAATAGAGCAGTGTTCCCATTGTGTCTCAGAGGTTAACGAACCTGACTAGTATCCATGAGGACGCAAGTTCAATCCCTGGCCTTGCTCAGTGGGCTAAGGATCTGTATGGAAATTCTAGGCTACATGTTGAATCAGTGCTGCAGCTGAGACCTACACCACAGCCACAGAAATGCAGGATCCAAGTGGCATCTGACCTACACCACACCTCATGGCAACACCAGATTCTTAACCCACTAAGCGATGCAAGGGATCAAACCCTCATCCTCATGGATCCTAGTCAGGTCTGTAACCCGCTGAACCATAATGGGAGCTCCCAGTGGTTTATTATTTCAACTGTGATTAACAAGCCAAACAGTTTCTACACCTGCATGTACAATCTGGCCCTATTCTATGTATTTCATTTTAAATGAATAATCCTGAAAAACCTGTGAATTTTTCTTTTAAACAAATATGTAACAAGTACCTGTTATCTGCTTAACATGATACTAGGTAATTTCACCTACAATATCAGAATTAATTAAAATGGCGGCTGTTGCTGCTCTTGCTCAGAACAGAAACTATGTATATTCATTATTCAAGAACAAAAATATCTTGTTGCTTTATTTGAACCAAATCCTTACTATCTTAAACAGTTTACCTACACATGCAGACTCTCTAATTTCATCTTTTCATGCTTAAAAAATCATTTAAATAAAAAAGAACCCTTAGACAAAATAAAAGAGTACTCTGTGTCACCCAGGCTGGGTTTCAAACCCCAATATTTATGTTTACCAAAGTGTTCCTTGGTTAGTTCCATGGCCATCTGACTCTGAAGCTGCTCCCTGCCAAGCTGATTTTCTCCTGGAAACCAATTCTTTAGTTAAATATCATATGGAGAGTTTATCCACTAAATACTGGTTAAGACCAAATTATAATTGACCTGATTAGACACTAAGAATTCATTTGAAGTAGATGAGCCATTATTAAACAAATGGCAAAGAACCCTCCTTCGATTTCATTTCACATGATTACATGCCTCTCACCACTGTGGCTCAGCAGCAAGATAGCCCTCTACACAAGGCAGATTAGTTCCCATGATTTCAGCTTATGCCTCTATGGACGAATGACTCATCCCAGTGCATTCTCTACTGAGCCATGTGCAATGTACATCTACAATGGAAAGAAGTTGGAGTTCCCGCTAGAAAAGCACATGAAAAAATGCTCAACATCACTGATAATTAGAGAAACGCAAATCAAAACTACCACGAGATACCACCTCACACCAGTCAGAATGGCCATCATTAATAAGTCCACAAACAACAAATGCTGGAGGGAGTGTGGAGAAAAGGGAACCCTCCTGCACCGTTGGTGGGAATGTAAGCTGGCACAACCACTATGGAAAACAGTATGGAGGTACCTTAGAAAACTATACATAGAACTACCATATGACCCAGCAATCCCACTCTTGGGCATATATCCGGACAAAACCTTCCTTGAAAAAAACACTTGAACACTCATGTTCACTGCAGCACTATTCCACACAATAGCCAAGACATGGAAACAACCCAAATGTCCATCGACAGATGACTGGATTAGGGAGATATGGTATGTAGACACAATAGAATACTACTCAGTCATAAAAAAGAATAAAATAATGCCATTTGCAGCAACATGGATGGAATCAGAGACCCTCATAATGAGTGAAGTAAGTCAGATGGAGAAAGACAAATACCATATGATATCATTTATATCTGGAATCTAATACACTGCACAAATGAACCTTTCTACAGAAAAGAAAATCACAGACTTGGAGAGCAGACCTGTGGTTGCCAAGAGGGTTGGGGAGGGAGTGGGATGGTCTGGGAGTCTGGGGTTAATAGTTGTAGACTATTGCCTTTGGGATGGAAAAGCAAGGAGATCCTGCTGTATAGCACTGGGAACCATGTCTTACCACTTGTGACGAATCCATATATGTATGCGTAACTGGGTCACCATGCTGTGCAGTTGGAAAATTGACAGAAATCTGTAAACCAGCTATAATGGAAATGTATATATATATATATGTATACGTATATGTGTGTGTGTGTGTGTGTATATATATATATGCTTTAGCATCAAAGCTTAAAAAAAAAAAAAAAGAAGTTCCCATCGTGGCTCAACAGAAACGAATCCAACTAGGAATCATGAGGTTGTGGGTTTGATCCCTGGCCTGGCTCAGTGGGTTAAGGAGCCAGCACTGCTGTGAGTTATGGTGTATTTGCAGATGTGGCTCAGATCCTGCATTGCTATGGCTGTCGTGTAGGCTGGCAGCTGTAGCTCCAATTAGACCCGTAGCCTGGGAACCTCCACATGCCACAGGTGCAGCCCTAAAACGACAAAAGACAAAAGAAAGAAAAAGCAATAAGTTCTCAAAAGATGGCTTGGAGTTAAGTTCTTGGCTACAAAACTATTGAGACATTCAGACAAAGACAGTGCTTTAAACTGGGGTAACCAAGACATTTAGTAAAATGGAAAAAGAAACAATGTTTAGCCAGGATGTGTAAGAAGTCTCTTCTGATATATAAGATATAGATCTACTTGACCAGAGAGAGAACACAAACATTCAATGCGCCACGTTACAAGCTGTATGATATATTGGCAACAGAATGCACATGACTTAACTAAACACTGCGGGTTCCAGTCCAGGTACCTGTTTTCCTGCTTACTATCTATTTGACTAGGAATAAACGACCACCTCTCTGAGTTTTTTCCTTCATATCCATAAAACTGGCAACAAGGACCTCTGACTTACCCACTTCAGGGAACTGCTGAATCAAATAATACATGCAAACATCATTTATAAAACTGTAAAAACCACATGAGTATTTGAACTTGCTACTGCAAGTCTGACTTTTAGGAGAAGGTTGGTAAGATTTAGAGTAAAGAACTTTCCATCAGGAAGAAGGAAACCTAGATTCACACTCTGGTTCTGCCCCACAGTAGCTGTGTTTTTCCAATAACACAGGTGCTCTTTCTGGATTTTGTTGCTTACCTGTGAAATGTAAGAAAGTCAAATCGACATAACAGATTTAAGACTCTGAACGTTTTGCAGAATACCAGAGACTGTGCAAAACTCATTGTCCTCCAGGTTTTTTATTTCAGCACAATTACTTAAAATCAGAGGAACCCACAGCTGTGTCCAATGGCATGTGTCCACTTTTAGAGATTTTAATCACACATTATTGTGGGCAGTCAAGGAGGAAAGCAACCTAATAAGCTTTGGTATACCTGTCATTAAATGATAAATGTGTGTCAAAGTAACTGATCAAATTCCTCTTACTTTTAATTCAAGAATACAGCGATATTTCATATTCCTTAGACATCCTGACACATTTCAAATAGACCCGGTAAAGCCCATTATCCATACCTGAAAAGGCCGCTGGCTGGAAATGTTGAGGTGTTTCCTTTTCCAGATGTTGCCTTGATTCCCAAATATCTGCCATAGCAGCTGTCCTCTCGAGCTGTTCCAGACTCGCTTGTAGATGGCCAGCCGATAAATGTGCTTGCCGAACATGTGGTAATATAAGCGGAAGGTGCAGCCCTCTGCGTCTGTGGCATTAAGGACTGGGCTGAGTAATGTGGCTCTGTGTTGGAAAACCTGTGGTTCAGAAGATTCGATGTAGAGATAGTGTCCTTTAGCTGTGCCCAGAGTATTATCCTTCATCGGCCCTGTGTTCAGTGTTGATGTTGGGCCCTGATTCCTGGTCCAATCAAAGTCGTCTTCCGCATCTTGTTCCCAGTTACAAATTCCATTTTCAAAGTTACATTGAAGCTCTGGTTCTGAAATTGGCATTAAGCAAAATCAAAAAATAATTCAGGGCACAAATAACTATGAATAAGAATACTAGTTGATACTTCGCTCCTGCCAAGGTAAACCACTTTAATTTTTTTTAAATACAACATTCAAGTAAAGTTTTTTTTTTTAAAAGAGAAAATATATCCTAGATGACATGTAAAAAAATAGTCTTTTATAGACAGAAGATGGGATTAGTTTAGCCATTATCTCCCAAATGCCCTTTATAATCATCTCTTGTCTACTACTGTTATCACAACTTTAGGCAAATGATGGTTACCCCACGGCTGGCTCACTGCCACAAACTTCTGGCTCAGTGGATTTCAACTTTAGTGGAACAATCCAATTACCAGTGAATGCACACTGAAAAAAATTAAAGCTCAGAATTCATCTCCAGAGATGCTGATTTAATGGGCTCAAATGGTATAGCCAAACATGAGGATACTTTACTAGCTCTCTTGGCGATTCTAACATTCAGAAGGAACATTCTGACAAGAGTCATAATTTAATAGGTCTTGCTCTTTCAGCATCCTCTCGGGTGCATAAGACACTTGTGTACCCCAACGTAAAGCCCTGCACAAACACTATCATATTAGATAAGGAGTGGAGCCCAAGAAACCGTATTTTTAACTAGCACCCAAGATGACTGATGCAGGTTATTTTCCAGACCTCATTCTGGAATTGAATTCTTCTCTCTGGTTCCAACCTGCCCCAGTTCCAAGTATCCCTCCACACTTGTACCAGAATGACCATCTTTCAGTGGTAGTTTATCATTTTGCTTCTCTGTTCAAAATCCTTTAATATTTACATTTCATCTCACATCTAAACTCTATCTTTCAAGCTTCATCTTTCCCACATGAAAACAACTTCCTTTTCATTCCCAATGATCTTTCCCCTTGGTATGCACCAATCTACCAACATGCCCTAAACACTCGCCCTTTTCCTCACCTCTATCTATGCCTGCGATGTCATGTGCCTTCCTAACTCTTAGCTGTGTCTTCTCAGTGGGAACCTTTCCTTCCTAGATTATAGCCCTTGGAGCTGGTGCTTTTAAACTTTTAACTCCCTTCAGTCAGCAGAAGAATTCAAAGCACTTTAAAAGAATTAACTAGTTCCTTATCAAATGAATACACTGGCCACATTTGTAGGATAACATAGGAATGTATTCATTTCTCAAGATGTGACAATTCTGTGAACACCAAGTATTTTTTTTAGGATAGATGGGATAGACTGTATATTTGACATTCTTGGGGGGCAGACGGGATAGGGTTTAGAATTAAAGAGGAGTTCCACATTTTAGCTTCATTTACATGGGTATTTTTGAAAGGCAAATGTCAGCTGTCCTTTATTCGTCTTAGTAACAGCACCTGGTGCCAAAGGTGAAAAATACTCTGAAACAATAAATAAAGGCATATGTGAACAAATTCAGCCAGGCAAGAACAAATCATCTGTCTCTGAAAACCAGAGAACAGGAGCTTAGCCCTAATGAAGGAAACCAAGTGAGTAAATGTCAAATGAGAGATGAGCTTCCCTTTGATATTTCCTCACTCGTGACTAATCAAGTGCAGCTGTGACGTGAACTGGGGCCCTGCAGGTGCTCTGCAGGTGTCAGTCTTTGGCTGTGCAGCAGAAGGGAATGTCAAGCTACTGAGATTTTTGACATAAAATGGCACTAAAGCCAACAGAATTTTATATTGCCTGTCTTCACACTGACTGTATGCTCAATCTTTATTTCAAAAGGGAAATAAATGCACATAGCCCCACCCTTAAATAAAAGATCATGTTCTAAACATACTTCAGGAAATACAGCATCAGTTTCCAGATGCCTAATACACTCTATGTTAATAAATTAATATGTTTAGAATGGAAGGCAGTGAGAGAAACTAACAGTCACTACTCTTTCTTCTCATTAATGTTTAGTCACACAAAGCATTTTGCTAAGATAGCCATACTCCCATAATCCCATTCTACTAAGTTAATACTGAGAAGTTTGAAGGATAATTTGTTGATTTTTAGTAACAGATCAATATTTTTTAAGGAGTGAGATTTGAAGTGCACGAAAAAAAAAAGATGAAAAGGCTTTCTACATTTGCAAAAATAAATTACCTTTAGGACAAGTAACACTTCTTCTAACAGCCATTGTCGAAATCATCAATTTTATTTATATGCTCTAAAGGTATTAGTTGTGCAACAAGCTGCATGATAATTCTGACTTTAATATGCCTGACTGTATTAAACACCACATATGTGCAAAGCCCTCCACCATGATTTATATGGAAATATCTTAATGTAATGTTTCCTACGAGGTACCAAGCTTTGCTTTGGTTTATGATTCGCCTTCCAATTTAATAGGCACATAGCTTGAATTTTAAGAATTGTTGCTCTTTCTGGACAAAGGAAGGTAAAATTTTTTTATGACTGATCTTGGTAACTAAAAAAAAGAAAGGAAACATCTCTTAGACCCCAATTCATTTCCAAGAGCAAGTGCAGTAGGTACTACCAGGAACCAGATTTATTAAGATGCAAGATGTACAGCTGTCAGATAGCATAAACTTTTAAGTATTTAAACCTGAAACTCGGGACTTATTTTTGACACCTCACTCTCTGCTCCCTCTAGCCAAAACATCATCAAGTGTTCCTCCTAAATGTTTCCCCAAACTTTAGTCCCTCCATCTCTATCACTGTCACTGTGCTACCAGTTGCCAAGCCCTCTCTGAGGAACTACTGCGACAGCCTCCTAATAAATCACCTGGATCCACTCTCTTCTAGCACATTCATTACACTGCATGTGCAGTGACACTTTTAAATCTGCCAATTTTATTATATTACCTTCCATCTTAAAAACTTTCAAACAGGAGTTCCTGTTGTGGCTCAGCGGGTTAAGAACCTCACTAGTATCCATGAGAGTGCGGGTTCAATCCATGGACTCGCTCAGTGGGTTAAGAATCTGGTGTTGCCATGAGCTGTGGTGTAGGTTGCAGATGAAGCTCAGATGCCGCCTTGCTATGGATGTGGTGTAGGCCGGCAGCTGCAGTTCTGATTTGATTTGACCCCTAGGCTGAGAACTTCCATATGCTGCAGGTGAGGCCCTAAAGAGAAAAAATAATAATAATAATAACCTTCAAACAGTAACTTCCTTAATATAATTTACAAAGATCTGCCACTCTGGCCTCTCCTACATCACCATCCTCAGGTTTGTTGGACCCTAGGTCCCCTCCATCACCTCTCGCCGGCCACACCAGGCATCTTTCCATCTGCTGTGCAGTCACCTATCAGGGCTTGGCACACCTGCTTTTACTTACTGTTTTTCAGATCTCAACTAAATGCCCACCTCTGGAAAATCCAAAGTCATTGCTATATAGTCATAGCACCCCATTTGTAATTCCTGTCAAAGCTGCATTTTATATTTATTTTCTTAAGTATATACATTATACCTATCCATTCAGTTAAACTGTTACCACCAGGAGGCCAGGGACTCTGTAACTGTGCTCATCACTGTGTCTCTAGCATGTACTTCATAAATCTACACAATAAATACTGATGGCTTGACTAATTAATAAAATCACATGTAACAGTCACCTACTTTGGAACAATGCTTTGTGTCTCTGTCTTCATTAACTAGGAAACAGTGAACTAATGAAGACCAGCACCATCAAAATGAGTAAGAGGGACCACGGGGAAAACTTACCACAGTCAATCTCATCTGTATAATCACCACAATCATCCACCAGATCACATAACTGAAGCTTTTTTATGCAAGTCTTGCTGTATAGACACCAGAAATGATCTTCCCCTGTGCAGCTCTTTGAGGGGGGTGGAAGAACACAATTTTCAAATCTGAAATCATCGATAGCTGAGACTCCATCATAGAAACCAAGACAGACTTTATGGAAAGACAAATGGAAGGGCTGAGTAAGGCGTCCAAGCTGAACAACTGCCTGGGACCACTGGTTGCCCTGGTTATATAACACTCTCCAGAGCACAGTGGAGTCACTGGATTTTTCCATGTGGAGCTGTAGTTCAACTGCTCCCACTGAGAGGCCATGGTTATAAAACCTGAAAACGAACAAACATAAGTAATGGAAATAACTGACAGAATAGACGAAATACTTAACTTTTAGACTCTTCCACTCTGTCAACAGTCAATTAAAAATCAGTTATTGTAAGGGACCATCTTTATTTCTTGCAGTAATTGTGGCTACCCACTTGTAAGAGCTTATCTGCTACAGTGCATGCTCTGGCTCTCAGGACCCTGGGAGCCTTTCTCAAGGAGTTCAGTCCAGAACACAGGAAGCAGTTTTAATTAAATTATAATCTATTGTTGGAGTCAGAGTCCCTTTCATCTTAAAAAAAAAAAAAAGGGAACACAACAAAGGCTGCTAACGTGCTCCTAAGTAAAACGCTAATTGTGTAGATCTAATGCAATGGCTACTTGAAAGCAAAACCACGACAGATTATAATATCTAGTAAATGCAAGAGTATGCCTACAACCTCCAGCTGGCTGGGGTAGTTGACCACTGTTTTTAATATTTACCAGAAGGAAAGTGTGCACCCAGGTCCTGTCTGGCTGAAAGTTGGGCTCTGGAGTTTAGCAATTTGCAATAAACTGTTGCTGTCCTTCAGAATGAACATAAAGTGCCCTATTGGGATACAAAATGAAATCATAAGTTAGCCTACTAAATTTTAAATGAGACATAGGTCTGTAAACCCAGTACCAAAGACTATACAACAATTAAAAATCAATTAAAGTGACTGTTGGCCAAATTTGCTCTTCAAATTTGCTCTTATAAATATTAAACTATTACCTAGAGCTAGCTCACAATGATGCCAAAAACAACTGGTAGTTTCAGTTAGTTCATCCAAAAATTTATTGATACACCATTCCCCAAACCCATAAAGAAATGGCTCTATGTGACAGCATAAGGAAAACTGACAATATTCAACTGTCCTGCTATTTGTTGTAGTAACATAGAACTTTACTGCTTCTCTTTTTCTTCTCAGACCTGAGCAGAGGTAAACCAAAGAACAGATCTTCCCTGACAGAGGATGAAGTCTCCCACCCAGTAAACCCACTGTAAGTTGAAAATCTCAAAATTCAAAATGCATTTAATACACCTGACCTACTGAAGATCACAGCTTAGCCTCATCCACCTTAACTGTGCTCAAAACACTTACATTAGGCTAGAGTTGGACAAAATCACTCAATGCAAAGCCTATTTTATAGTGAAGTGCTGAACACCTCATGTAATTTAATGTATACTGTACTGAAAGTGAAATACAGAACGGTTTTAAGTTTCTTGGTTATTCACCCTAGTGACCACGTGGCTGACTAGAAGGTACAGCTCATAGCCACTGCCCAGCATCACAAGACCACAGTATCGCAGGCATATGGCTAGTCCAAGAAAAGGTCAAAGTTCAAAATGGCAAGTAGAGTTCCTACTGAATGTATGCCTTTTTAGCACCATCGCAAAGCTGAAGAATTGTAAGGTCAAACCATTGTAAAGTTTGACCAAAGAAAGTTGGCGGGTACAAAGAGCCTCCACTTGTTTCTTACCTTCAGATGTGTTGAGTGTGTGATCCTGAAGTGGGGCTTGTTGCTCAAAATTAGCAGATAGGTTACTTCGAGAGCTCCAGGTCCAGTCAAAACCATCACCACTAGTTGCTTCAAACCAACCGCAGCTGTTTGCTTCAAAGTCACATTCGGAAACTGAAGAACAAAAATGTGGCTTTTTGGTTGGCCCTCCAGGGTGATCACACACTTGAAAATAGAGAGAGCTCAATGGAAACCAACTTGCTGTCCTTCCCTAAGTACATCAGAGGCACATTTGAGGGGAAAAAAAAGGGATCATATCTGATCCCCCCCAAAAAAATCAGAACTTTGGTTTTCATACTGGAAATTGACAAGGCAGAATTATCAATTCAAAAACATGTTCCAAATATCCTAAGAAACGGCATCATTCAGCCACATCTCTTAAAGACTTGCCAAAGTCTACCTAATTTGATACTTATGTTAACTTCTCTGCTGCTAATACATCATCTGGAAGGCTAATTTCTTCTTACAGAGTATTTTACACTAAACCATGCGAAGTAGCTACTTCTAAAAACTAATTTTTGAAAAATCCTGATCCAGTATCTTTAATACTAATGTTCACCTCTGATTTTTGTAGAGCTTAATATTTCCCAGAACATTGAATATATCGCCTAAATTGCACAGGGCAGAATAATTTGACCCGCTTTTCAGGTAAATATGAAGAGAAATAGTTAAACTACACAAAGACAATCTGGAGGAGGAAGAGAAGAAAGGCAAGAGAAAGGGAAGTTCCAAAAATAGCAGTATAGAATTACAGCTAATACGTGGTGAATACCTAATATAATAGAGACTGTATTGAAGGCTTTATATCAATCTAAATTTAACAATAGCTCCTTGGAAAAGGTATTATTATCGTTGTGTTGCAGAGAAAGAAAGGAAGGTTTAGGGAAGTTATTAACTTAACTGAGATCCCGTAATTAGGAAGTTACAGAGACTGAAATCCAAATATTCTGACTCCTAGTCTAATATTATTTCTACAACTGTTGACAATAACTGTTAACTGCCATTAGACTGGGAAAAGGATAAACCAAAAAGGCATAATCTGAATTTGTTCACTGTGGATATTTAGACATAAATTACAGACGCCTGTGCAAAATAAGATTTGCTGCCTTTGATTATTATTACACTGGGATCCTTGGCCATTAGATATTTTTAACCTACTGCAAAGGATTTTCCTTTAAAAAGACCTTAGAAAGTAAGCAATAGATTTAGGAGATAAAAGTATAAAGTAAATAACTCAATGAGATTATAAAATTGTAAATTTAAAGGGATTTTTACCTAATGAAAAATCATGTTTAATTTTGAAAATGCTTCCACATAGGGAGGAATGTAGATAAGCAGTAATATGATAAACACTACTGACTTTTTTTAAGTTTCTATAAAATATCTGATTTAAAAAATATTTTTGGCTATCAGAACTCCTTACCCCAAATCAGCAGAGTACTTTCAAATTCTACCAAAAAGTCAGTGACAATGTATGAATATACTTAAAAATACTTTCAAGATGTTGCATCAACTTTAATAAGCAAGCAATAACTACATTTTTATACAGAAAGACAAACAGAAATCAGCAAAATGAAAGTACAGCGATACGTAAAGATTTCTCAAAGTTTGAGAAGCAAAAGTAAATGCTTCTCAAATAAAGTTTGAGAAGTAAAAGCAAATGCTACTCAAAAGTGAAAAACAATGATACGACAAGTTAGGGATAAATGCTAAGAATATTTAAGTCTTTGTATTTTAAAAGCCACCTCTATGACTACAAATAACCCACAAATATATCATAGATTCCAGTGTGTAGATGCCATTTCAACCCCTGAGAAAGCCATTATCTTTGATTCTTATTTCAGACAAGCCAAAAAAATAGGATCCAGAAGTTTTTGTTATGCAAAAAATAGAAAGAAAACAAGTTATTGCTACTGTATGATATCTATCCCACATAGATCCCTGGAAATGGAACTTATTATCTGCTATTTTGGGAGATATTGCTATAGAAATAAATGAATATTCATATAGTAGTCAAAGTTAAGAGACTATTACAGCAATTCTGTTCTCTTAGATAAGGCTCTTCAAAGACAGTGATTTTTAAGAGATGATTATCCTGTTAAAATTCAAATATGCCTTTAAGTATAATTTGTCCCTATAGATATGGATTTCTATATACATTTAAAGACTCACCTTGACTGATCAGAGATGTAATAATCAGATGAGATTAATCTTCTGGTTAGTCATAATCAAAATACACACCTCATTAGAATAGCTTTGAAAAATTAGGTATGTCTTTTTCCTAGAAATACAATATCCTGGGTATGTTTTAATAACTGAGGTTCAACGATTTTTCACTGCTTCTGGAATACCATTATGGACTTTCTCAATTGTCATCATCATCAGAGTTGACACTTTGCAATAAAAACTGCAGGTACTGGAATTCCCGTCATGGCTCAGTGGTTGATGAATCCGACTAGGAATCATGAGGTCGTGGGTTCGATCCCTGCCCTTGCTCAGTGGGTTAAGGATCCGGCGTTGCCGTGAGCTGTGGTGTAGGCTGCAAATGCGGCTCGGATCCCGTACTGCTGTGACTGTAGTGTAGGCCGGCGGCTACAGCTCCGATTAGACCCCTAGCTTGGGGACCCCCATATGCCGCGAATGCGGTCCTAGAAAAGGCAAAGGGAAAAAAAAAAAAAAACTGCAGGTAACATTTATTCAAGGTTTACTGTGTACGAAACTTTGCACTAGGGGCTGTTAATTCAAAACTGGATGCCTGTTGACACAGAATGGGATTCCCCATGCTTGTCTACTCTCTGGCTTTGGATAGTAAAGCTAGTGACTCTAGAGCAGCTTGTAATTATTTTCAGTAGTTACCCTGTGCCCTCCATAATTACAGCTGCTGTCCCTAGGGAAAGGGTGCTTGGGGATATTTGGTGGAATGACAAATAGGTCCATCACCCCACACTATCATTGTCATTTGCAGAGCATTTCACTGAGGGAAAGGAAGGTGAATTTCTGTAGGAACCAAGGAAACTTGTGGGGGAAAAAACAAAGTACAGAGTCAGACTGTCTCATTTCAGATTCACCTGTTTAGAACTTCCTGGATGGCTTGAAATTATCCCTACAGAGGTTCACATGTAAGGAATACAAAGGAGAAATGTGACCCCTCTGGGCCCCATAGAAGACTTGAAAACTCATAGGAGTATTGGTATAAGGTATTGATAGCACTACTCTATTGTTGGACTTAAGGAATTAGAAAAAAAGAGCTAGAAAAACAGGAAGCAGTGATTAGAAAATCAGATGCTGACACATGGAAGTTCCCAGGCCAGGGACTGAATCCAAGCCGAAACTGTGACGTACACCACAGCTGCAGCAATGCCAGATCCTTTAACACACTGCGCCGGGATGGGGATCAAACCCTGCCTCCCCAGTGACAACAAGCTGCTGCACTTGGATTCTTAACCTACTGCACCACAGCAGGAACTCCAGAAGATTCATTCTTACTGTAGCTCTTAGCAAAGTCAGCATACTATTTTTTTCTTTCCTTACTGAATTGAGAACTTTCAACTTTTCGTTTACAGGAAGCACTTTACAGCTTCTCTTTGGCATAATCCAAATTGCCAGCATTAGTACTCTTGTGTTTTGAGGCCATTATTAAGTGAAAAAAAAGAGTTAGTTGAACACAAATACTATAATACTAGGACAGCTGACTAGGTAACTGAGATGATACTAAGTGACTAAAGGGTGGGATATAGCGAAACAAGGGATGGTTCATGTCCACAGCAGAACAGAGCAGGATGGTAGCAGATTCCATCACGCTGCTCAGAATGGCATGCAATTCAAAACTTATGAATTATTTATTTCTGGATTTACCCATTTAATATTGTCAGGCCACAGCTGACCACAGATAACTAAAACCACAGAAAGTCAAACTGTTAATAAAGGGGTACTACTGTATAAAAATGCCTGTGGAGTAATTATACCAAGTATAATGCTTGGTAGAATTACATGGTATTTGTAGAATGGGAAAAAGTTATTTTTCCTGATGTCAAATTGTTTATTATGGAAGAAACAAAGAAAAAAATATACATATGCTTAGACGTGTAAAGTACAAATTGATCTACATATGATATACAAATAGCTAATATAAAATATTCATTTAGTAACTCTCCACTCTATTTTGTGTATATTATGTTAATAGTTAAACTGAATATAATTTTTGTGTTTCTATACCTTCTAAAACATTTTATTTACAGGTGTTGTAATGGGTTCTATATATCCAAACTAGTAATTACTATTAAATACCTTCACAGAATACTAAGTCAGAAATGGATATATGGTCAAACTTTGTTATGAATGGTCTTTCATTTCTGTTTGGAAAAGAAAAAGAGTGAGGAAAGTTGAAAGAGTCTGAAAAAGCTAAATCTAAGTCCTTTTAGAATTCTTTTAAAGTTAGTGAATTCTTGGAGTCCACTGGTGGTAGAGCAATGGGTTAAGAATCAGGCATTTCCACTGTAGTGGCTTGGGGCACTGCTGTGGTGCAGGTTTGATCCCTGGCCTGGAAACTTCCCCATGCCGTGGGAGAGGAGGGAATCAGTGAATTCTCAATGTCAACATGTTTTTCAATTTGAGGTCTGTCCTGAAGTGAAAGCTCTAAGGAATACTAATTAATTTATTCATGAGGATAAGAAACCCTTAGAAATGCTTTAAGTCCCACCATGAATTCTAAAAGGCCAACAATATTCTACCAAATAGCCAAATACATAGTTTTAACAAGGAAACAGGATGTAGGAATAAAATAACTTACCACATCAGGTGTATAAAATCATGTAATAAAACGCATCATTATGAAGTGGTACAGATATGAGAATATTAATATTAGGGTTGATTTGCACCTTAAAAATGGATTAGATAAAAATATAAATGACTCAGAAGTGACTGAGGAACAGGATATCTTGGGTAATGAAAGGTCCCTATGAATTTTTATGAAATAACCTGAGCTTAGCTCCATAGATAATTGGGCTCTTAGCAAGAAGTACAAAACATCTGACATCATTAGATTAGACTGAGGAAATAAATACATTAACTATACAAAGAACATCCAAATAAAAATCTAACAGGATAAGAAAAAAAAGTTTACCCTTTAAAAAAAAAATCCATCATTAATTTCTGTCTAAGGCAAAGAATAGTAAGCCCTTTTACAAAGCACATTTGCTGTTCATCTACATTATTGTAGCCTACATTTAACATGATTATTATCTGAAAAGTTGTTCTTCAAAAGTTCAGGTTAGAGAGATGAACATAATGAGTTTATTGTATGACTGTGCTATGGTTTAGTCTTATTCTACGGCAGCAGGCACAAAATGGGAGGTCCCTGGACATTTTCCACATAAACATGATGAAACAATCTCTACTCTTATTCAATAAAAGGTAAGGAGTTCTCTTTGTTCGTATTTCTGAACTGGCAAGGCCTTGTGATCTCCTTGAATTATTTCTTAAGACAGAGCTGGTCTAAGTCCTGACTATCCTAATCGAAGATTCTTTAACTTTATTCAAGTTTGAAGAGTTAAGAATATGAGGTTATTCTTTCACAAATGACTAAAATTTTTGTGGTAAATTTTACTACAAATTTTGACTATTATTGAAAAGAAAACATGCACTGTAAAAAAACTCAAAGAGAAGTTCCTGCTGTAGCTTAGTGGTAATGAACCCAACTAGTATCCATGAGGATACAAGTTCCATCCATGGCCTTGTTCAGTGGGTTAAGGATCTGGCATGGCCGTGAGCTGTGGTGTAGGTTGCAGACGCGGCTCAGATCCTGTGTTGCTGTGGCTGCGATTTGACCCGTAGCTTGGGAACTTCCATATGCTACAGGGGTATCCCTAAAAAGAAAACAAAACAAAAAAACTCGAAGACACAATAATAGTCTAAAGATGGTAATAAACAAAACTGTTTTTAAAAAAGTCATTTCAAAGCTATCTTCTCTCACTGAAATGAATTTCTTGAGGAGTACTGATGCCTCGTGTACCAGTAGTATGAATAATGCCTTCTAAAATGTATGTATATGATTAACTGAAAAAAAGTGGTAAGAAAAACGAAGTTTTCTTTTTCTTTGAAACTGTAAACACAGAGAATGGTCTCTTTATAATTGAACTCAAAGTGTTCTTTTGAGCAAAAAGAGGTAAGGTTTCATTTCAAAGACGGTGTTACAGAAATATGTACTGCCTTGGATGAAGCATGAGCTCTGGAAGCAGATTAAGCCCAAGGTGGGCTTTAATCCTTGCTATTTACTAGATGTGTGATTTTAGCTGTTAATCTCTTTGAATTTCCATTTCCTCATATGTAAAGTGAGAACAGTACCAGCCTCAGATAAATACAGTGCTATAGGATAGCATCCAGTGACTAACCCAAGTTCAAAAATGGTAAATATAATTGTAAGCTTTCAAATACGGGCAATAAGACCATCTCTTCACTAAATCCTCAAGTTAAAAAGACTGAGTGTTTGGAAAACAAATCACAGGCATGGCGTATGGTGTGCCTCCTCTGCTTCACGTTGGTTCAATTTCCTCTCACCTCTTCCCTCAATTTTTGGAATAGTCTAACTAGTCTCCCTGCTTCCAAGCTTGCTCCTGATAGCCATCAGATGGCAGTTGGCCTGGTGCTTTCATCTAGACCTTGGTGTCGCTAGACTCTGGCCTGAAAATAACAGTAGGACTACCTTGTTCTTCTAGTGAACAAAGAGATTTTCACTATCACAAACCTCCAATCGAGACATTCTGAAGGCTGAGAAAAACCAAGACAAAAAGAAGACCACTCTGAAATCATGTTTGAGTAGAGAAAGAGTACTATGCAAATTCAAAAATTGCTCAAATATCCCACCTACCTGGCTGACAGGAGTAACTGCTGCATCCTCACCAATTACAATGTTTGTTTCATTTATTTCAACCTCCCAAAGAAAAACTGATTTAGGAACCCAGTCAAAGAATTACCCTGTTACTTGAAAACACCCAATTCAGTGGGAATTCCTCCTTCCTTGAGCCATTCCACAATTACACAACACAAATCTAAACCCTATAACAAGTCCCTTCTGACACTCTTGCTGAAATGCCCCACAGGTTCTTATGGAAAGTTATTTTTCCTTGTTCAGCAAAGATCAATAAACCCAACTTTATTCCATGTGTTCCATCGATTTTTTTTTTTTTTTTTTGGCTGCACCCACAGCATGTGGAAGTTCCCAGAACCACATCAGTGACAATGCCAGACCCTTAATCCCCTAGGCCATGAAGGACCTCCTTAATGGTGTTCTCTGGTAGGTGGGCATTCACACCCTCCTACACGTTCCTAATCTAGCAAGCGTGGCAACCCTGTTAAGTCAGAACCTCTAAGTCCTCTCTTCACAATACCACAATGGTGCCCCATCTCACTCATTTAAAGCCAGTGTCCTTACAATGACCCACAAGGTGTTAAGTTAAATGGTTTTGAAACTTGGCTGCATATAAAAAAAAAAAAAAAAATCACATGGGGAGCTTTACAATCACTAATGCCTGGGTTCCACCACCAGTGACTGCAATTTAATTGGCCATGGCATCGAGTGTTTTAGAAGCTCCCCAGGTCCTTCTCAAATACAGCCAAGGCTGAGAAAAACACAACTCTAGATGGTTTGCTTATTTCTATGACCTCATTTCCTATTACCCTTTTTTTTTTCTTACAGTCTCTTTAGCTACAAAAATCATTTGCTGTTGCTCAAAATCACCAGGTATCCTCGGTCTCAATCCTTTAGTTCTTTCTTTCTGCCTGAAAAACTTTCCTCTGAGATACCCTTAGGGTTCATTTCCCTTACCTTGAGTCTGCTTTAAATCCCCTTGTCACTGAGAGCCACTATGACAACCCTGTTTAAAACTACAAAGTCCTTCCCCTCCATAATTACCCTATTGCCTTTGCACTGCTGTATTTTTTATAACATATTTCCCCTTCTAAAATGCAATTTACTCCTTTATTATAGCTTCAATCTTTCCTCCACTAGGAAGCAAGCTTCAAGAGGAGAGTGATGTCTGTCTGACTTACTGTAGAACCTACATGCCTGGCATAGAGTAGGCACTCAACACACATGTTAAAAGTATCAGTGACCTTTCTTTTTCCAAAATAAAATGTTTTTCTCAATTTCTTATTTTCCCCCAAATTCTTGATTCTATTACAGAGTTAGAACTTAATACAAGCCTACTTATCAGCCCATCTACTCATTTTTTTTATTAGGGTTCTCTTTGTCATAGTTCCCTAATTTTTCAGAGTTTTAGTTAAAATATTGGCTCCTGAGAGTTTCTGTCGTGGCTCAGCAGAAACAAATCTGACTGGTATACATAAGGACCCAGGTTTGATCCCTGGCCTCACTCAGTGGGTTAGGTATCCAGCTTGCCGTGAGCTGTGGTGTAGGTTGCAGACACAGCTCGGATCCCACGTTGCTGTGACTGTGGTGTAGGCCGGCAGCTACAGCTCCAATTTGACCCCTAGCCTGGAAACTTCCAGATGCCATGGGTGTGGCCCTAAAAAGACAAAAAGAGAACATTTTATATATATATATATA
>PVHT021183707.1:12149394-12199269 GCA_004024745.2 Catagonus wagneri | reverse complement strand
GGGAGAGAGGAAGGAAGGAAGGAAGGAAGGAAGGAAGGAAGGAAGGAAGAAAGGAAGAAAAGAAAGCAAAAATAAATAAAATAAAAGGTAATGAAAGCCATATAAAAATACAGTCAACTGATCTTGATAAAGGCATATATAACACAATGAAGAAAAAGTATTTTCAACAAATGTTACTAGAACAACTGGATATTCACATGCAAAAATAATAAATCCACAGAAATTATTCCCTTCGCAAAAATAACTTAAAATGGAGTATAGTCCTAAACATAAAATGTAAATAAAACTCTGAAACTCCTAGAAGATCATATAGGAGAAAACCTAGATGACCTTGGGTATGGTGATGAGTTTTTAGACACAACACCAAAGGATGATCCACGAAAGAAATAATTGATAAACTGGACTTCATTAAAATTAAAATTTGCTGCTCTGCCAAAGACAATGTCAATATACAATATTTGTCTTTCTTTGACTTATAAGTCTTAGAGATATAATGCATACCACAGGGAATACAGTCAATAATATTGTAGTGACTTTGTATGGTGCATAATCTATAAAAATGTAGAATCACTATGTTGTACATCCTGTATAAATAATATAATTTTGCACATCAACTATACTTCTATTAAAAATAAAAAAGACAATGTCAATGAAGAGAATGAGAAGAACAGCCACAGACTAGGAGAAAAATATTTACAAAAGATACATCCAATAAAAGACTGTTCTCCAAAATAAACAACAATAAAAGAAACTCTTTATAATCAACAATAAGAAAATAAACTACCTGGAGTTCTCATTGTGGCTCAGCAGGAACGAACCCAACTAGTATCCATGAGGATGCAGGTTCGATCTCTGGCCTCGCTCAGTGAGCTAAGGATCTGGCATTGCAGTGAGCTGTGTGTAGGTGGCAGATGAAGCTCAGATCCTGCATTGCTGTGGCTGTGCTCCAGCAGCTGTATATCCAATTCGACCTCTAACTTGGGAACTTACATATGCCACCAGTACAGTCCTAAAAAAGACAGACAGAAAGAAAGAAAGAAAGAAAGAAAGAAAGAAAGAAAGAAAGAAAGAAAGAAAGAAAGAAAGAAAGAAAGAAAGAAAGAAAAGAAAGAATAAACTACCTAATTAAAAACAGCCCAAAGACTTGAAGACACCTCAGAAAAGAGGATATACACAGGGCACATAAGTATATGAAAAGATGTACAGCATTTGTAAATCATCAAGGAAATGCAGATTAAAACAATGAGATACACACCTATTAGAATGGTCAAAATCTGGAACAGTGACAACACCAAAAGCCAGTGAGGATGTGAAGCAACACAAACTCTCACTCACTGCTGGTGGGAATACAAAATGGTACAGCCATTTTGGAAGACAGTTTGACAGTTTCTTACAAAATTAAACATAATCTTATACTGTAATCCAGCAATCATGGTCCTTATATTTACCCAAAAAAGAATTAAAAACTTACATCCACACAAAAACCTGCACCTAGATATTTATCCTGGCTTTCTTTATATGGAATTTCAGACAACGGACTATTGTTCAGTACTAAAAAGTAATGCACTTGCAAGCCATGAAAAGATATGAAGGAACTTTAAATGCACATTACTAAGTGAAAGAAGCCAATGTGAAAAGGCTGCATTTAGTGTTTAATTTCAACTATATGACATTGCTGAAAAGGCAATAAATACTATGGAGACAGTCTAAAGATCTATGGTTGCCAACACATGGGAGACAGGGAGGGAAAACTAGGCAGAGCACTAAGGATTTTTAGGGCAGTGAAATTACTCTGCATGATACTGTAATAATGGCTACACGTCTTTATAGATTTGTCCAGATCTACAGAACTCATGACACCAAGAGTGAACCATGAGGTACACTACAGATTTTGGGTATTTACACTGTGTCAGTGTCGGTTCATCAACAGTAAGAAATACCTTACTCTGGTGAGTAAGGCTGATAACATTAGAGGCTATGCGTGTGTAGGCAGGGGTTATATGGAGAACCTCTGAACCTTCCCCTATGTTTGCTGTGAACCAAAGACTGTTCTTAAGAAATTATCCTAACTAAAAAAAAAAAAAAGAAAAAGGTAAATGCATTTAAAAAATCTCAGTATCTCCACACTAGGGCCAAAGAGTGGATCTACAAATGTCATAGGCCCCTGTGGAACTCTCACATACCTCTCATCAGATTTGGAATTACGGCTTTATTAGCGTAATGTAGTTCTACCTACTAGAATAGAATTGCTATGAAGGTAGGAACCACATATTTCTTGTTCACTCTGTAAAGAGCCGTAGGAGCCAAGTATAGTTCTCGATAAATATTTAATGAATGAATGAACCCTAAAAACAGCAAGTGTTATATAACACATGCTTTCTATTATTATCCTCTCTCTCCAGGTACCCCCTCCCCAAAGCACCCACTGCTCCATCCCAGTGATACAAAACTGACACCCCAGGTAAAAACTTTCCTAGCTGTCTTGTCCTACCTTTAACTTTTAGCAGCCAGTTGACTCTGCCACTGCAAACTCTGGTTCTAGTCACCTTCCCCTGTGCCTTAGAGAACTTCCAGTTGAAGTGAAGAAATATCTTTATTCTCAAACTTTTCATTAAACCTCCCCCAAAGCTTATCTCAGACTTGCATCCAGGCCTATCCTTTCCCACCTTATGGTCAATGGAGCAAAACTAGTTTTTTCTTTTAGTTACATTTTTATGTATATTTTCATCTAAATTTAAACTACTCAAGGCAGAGAAAATATACCAATATGTTTGCATATTCCACACATTTCTTTACGCAGGTATTAAGTAGCTGTTTATTATTGTCATTATCATTAGTATTAACTTGATTTGATCGGTAGTAGATTATCACGGCTTTTTTATTGCACATATGTTTAGACTCTCTCCCTAGACTTTTTATTTATTTATTTATTTTGTTTTCTGTGTCTACCATACAAACCTAACACTGGAAAGTCTCAAACACTCATAAAATACGAAGTTACCAGAACTTAGTAAACACTAGCCTGTTGTAAAGCCTTTCTTGGGAAATGGTCATGGAGATGAAGAGGTTTACAGTCTGAGAATCTACCAAATGTAATTGCCCTGGAAGACTCAGTAGGTGAAAAGAGTATCAGCCCTTTCCTGCCGTGACATTCATTCCCTGTGTGCCTAACTTTCCCCAACTATAAATTAGTCAACACACAGAAATACATTTCAAACAATGTCAGGTACAAAATAAGTGCTTTCTAAGTGCGGGACAGTATTTACATTATTATACAATCTTTCAGGTGTCTTTAAACTATACCTCAACTGGGCATATCAACACTGGAAGAAAACGTAAATTTCACTATCCATAGCAGGCAAGCCCTGCAAGGCAAGGAGACAGGGATTGCTAAGAAAACTTGGTGTTGAGTAGGAGAGGGTCACAAAGTCTATCCTTATACTTCTCATAACAAACATCACTAACCTGAAAACAGAGACGAGAGAGAGAACAGTAGCAGGTGTGAGAGAAAAAGAGAAAGATTGAATCAGTCTGTGTGTACAAGCAAAAGAAAATGTCACTTATACTTCTAGTTTATAATTTTCAGAGGGAAGAAGAACAATAATCTTGCTGAAAAATAAAACCCAAGCAAGCTCCAATGACACACAAAACCTCTATGGAGATACCCTTAATAATGTAATTTATTAAAATTTAATCTTAAATAATCACAGAAAGACTTTCTTATTAAATCCACAGATTTTTAGTCTCAATAGAATTTTCAACTGAAAAAAATTATCTTCTTTATTACCTATTTTATATCATCTCTACTGTTCTAAATTTCTCTAATCTAACAACATAATTATCTACAGCAAAGACTGATCAAAATGTCAAGGGTTGATTAACAAATTTTACTTGTATACAGGAATATTTTTCATTTTTTTCCCCTCAGTGATCAGTGGTTCCACAAATAAGAATAAATTGACTTTCTCCGCTTTTTGGTTTTATGTCACGGCGATACACCTTCACCAGAAACAACTTCCCATTCCAGTCTTTTGCAGTTACCTCTGCCTAGGGAGGGTTGCCTTTGTTGTTGGTTTTGTCGCTGCCATCATTCTTGTTTTAAGACTGGAAAATAGTGTCTACAGGGTAATTGAGAATAATACAAAGAAGAGAAAGAGAATCCAGTTTGCCAAGAAAAAATAGCAAGACAGTCTTTCTTTCTACAAGAACTATACACTGATGTACATTTAGTGGAAAAGTAAGATGTTAAATAATTAGTAATTTTAGGTTTGAGACACATCCCCCCACCCCAGGCCTATAGAGAACGGTGTAAGATAGAAAATCGAAAATAGTAGCTTAGTTTCCCACTTTTTATTAAAATAAAAACAATTTCTGGTTATACAGAGAGGTGTCTTTTTAGGAAGGCTTTAATTCTATAATTAACTTTAAATATGTTCAATCTCACTAAAAAATATCTTCTCAAAAATATTTTGGTTTTCAGAAAATATGGAGTAAAACACGGTCCTAATTAGATCTCTCTCACTCACAGCACAAACGTAAACATAAAGACTTGCTCAAAAAAAGAGAAGAGGAAACATAGCCACAGAAATCCAAGCTTCTTCCCGACGCATTTATATGATGAAAGAAATCCTGAAGTCTCAATGCAGAATACAACAATTACTAATGGAAGGTAACGCATTACTAATATATGGAAATGGCTTCTAAAGCATCAAACATAAAATCACTCAGCTTCTACTTTACTCCCAGCTGTGGAAATGCCAGTGATTGGTGCATATATTTGTATATTTAGCAGATACAGTTGCTGAAATACAACTGGGGAAAATAGACAACCAGTATTTAAGCTTGAAAAAAAGCAAATCAGAAAAATACTAAATCACTCCTTTTCCTATATTGTTCAACCTCTCTTTGTTTAGATTTTATTGAAATCAAATACTAAGTATTGATGCATGTAGTTTTTCCTGTGAGCAGAGAGAGAAGTAGAAAATGGGAAATTGAATAAATCTATTTTTAGGAAAAAGGCATATGCATTCCAGACTAAACAATTTTCAGACAGAAATAAACTATGGTGGTCAGAATGTATTGTTTGGGAATATTAAAACAGTTTTACAACAAACAGAATTGTTTAAAAATTTTGTGTCTTTCTTATCTACATTATTACATAGTGTAGATTAGAATAATTTATATATATATATATATATATATACACATATATATGTTAAAGGATATACATATATATCTTTGTTATCCAGTTTTGAAATGGAAAAAAAAACATACCACTGAAACTATCTGGCAAAAGAAATCTTTATTTTGTAGTTTATAAATTTCTCTTCTCAACAAAAGCAAGTTCTGTGTAAAGTACTACCATATATTTTAGTCTGTGAGAAAAATATTTATTCACAAAAACTGGAACTCCTGAATAGTATCTTCCTGACCACCATAGAAGTAAAAGGAATTTTCAAAACGAATTTCAAGCACAGCAAAACTGGAATCTCTCTAAATCACTGAGATGACTGTTGATTAACATAATAACGTTTGGTACACACACCCCCAAAAAAATTCAGCTAGGGAGTTCCCATTGTTGTTCAGTGGGTTAAGAATCTTATTAGTACCCACAAGGTTGCAGGTTTGATCCCTGGCTTTGCTCAGTGGGTTAAAAATCTGGCATTGCCACAAGCTGCAGTGTAGGCTGCTGATGCACCTTGGATCTGGCATTGCTGTGGCTGTGTATGGTAGCTGCAACTCCAATTTGACCCCTAGCCTGGGAACTTCCATTTGCCATGGGTGAAGCCCTAGAAAAGACAGGAAAAAAAAGAAAAAAGATTTGGCTAAATGCACTGAGTGTCATTAAATAACCACTTAACTAAAACTTCAACTTTTAAAAATCTATCCTAAAGAAATAATTCAGAATAACACTTTTAAGCTAAGAAAAATAAAAAAGACATCCTTAAAAATGATGACAATGGCATAGTGATTTCAACCTGTGCAGGAGAAATGGGCTTTGGGGAGCACTGGGACCGTGTGAACACACCTGGCCTTGACCCTACTTCTCTGACTTCTGCTCAGGACCTCAAATCCTGTTAGGGTTTGACCTACTAATGCCAGATTGGACTTGAGAGTTGAGACAACTTTAAACATTCTCTTAATGGAAATAGAGAGTATTTGTCAAAGTTTTTCATAAATGACAACTTAAGTCCAGGTATGAAATCGTTCCAGCACGAACTTCTCTGATATGTTGTAATTCTACCATGCTGGGCCAAAGTTCATGTGTAACAGCCGCCCACCCTGTGTGGGTCTGAAGGCTAAAGGAAGTTCTCCTGAAAGAAGCTGTATCTGCCCAGCTATACAGGTGCTTCAATTCAATTCTTTAGTTACCATGAATGAATACTGGAGAAACTTAATGTAAGAGTGGAAGAATGGAAGGAAGGAAGGAGAGGGGGAAAGAGGGAGGGAAGAAATGAGGGAAGGAGGGAGAGAAGGCAGGCAAGCAGGCTCCCTGAAAATCTGTACATCTAGGCTGCAATTTAAGTATAGTTTTATATTATAAATAAAAACAGAAACACTCAAATTATGCAAGGTTATCAAAACTCTATAAAATGTCATAATCTCTACATCAACTTTTTTTTTTTAGGGCCACTCATGCAGCATGTGGAAGTTCCCGACTAGGGGTTGAGTGCCATAGCCACTGCAACACGCAGGGTCCAAGCTGTGTCTGTGACCTACACCACAGCTCATGGCAACACCGGATCCTTAACCCACCCAGCAAGGCTGGGGATCAAACCCGCAACCTCATGGATACTAGTCGGGTTCGTTGCCACTGAGCTACAAGGGGAACTCCTCCAACATGTTTATAATAGGATAAATTCTTTCTTTCTTTTACCAAAATGGTTTGAAACTTAAATTTGATATTTTTCTAAAATATCTGAAGATAATTCAGAGGCAGAGAAAACCTAAACTCACAGTAATTTTAACAACTCTTTTGAGGTAAGCCATAATCAGTCTTATCTTAAAGAAGAATAATTAAAATTGTGTTATAGATAGTTTTGGTAATGAGAAAATTAGAATAAATCACATCAAAATATGAATATTTGAAATGCCAGTATAGCAATGTTCTTTTTAAGAAGTATTTATGTTTATGAGTAGATATCCTGAGGGTGATATGTCTTTTTCTCCTTACAGAAAACCCATTTTTTCAAGCAATTAAGTTTTCTATGGGGAAATTGACTAGTAAGTTAGTTCAATGCTAGACTCTCAGTCTAAAATCCTTATGTTTCCTTCTCTTTTTGCTGCAAAAAGACTCTTGCTTTTATACCTCTAAATGCTTCATTGTGCCTTTACCTCACCTCAGCTCGCTACCAGAATCTTTAAATTAAGGATTTATAAAAATGGGATGAAGAGTTAGCATCTCTATGAATAAACAGATTCCCATAATAAAATTAGCTCTGTGAAAAAATGCATGCAAAGAAATGACAGTAAGGGTTCTAGAGATCTGGAGTCCATTTGCTAACTTTTTAACTCCGTTCACTATGATCATGGGTTCATTGCCAAATAGCGATCTCCACCTTCTTTTCATGTCTAAATAACAACCCACTGTAGGAAGTAAAGGCAATTTAGTGCATTTCAAATTTAGGAAATGTAATGTGATCAACAAAGTAATTACTAAAGGGGAAAAATTAAGGATTTATTATTAATGACATTAATCTTTTGAAACCTTTAGACAGTATTACTGCATTACCATTTGATATCCCAAGAGCACGATTTCTCCTTCACAGTTAAATCTTTTTCACTGGCTTCAAATTTCCTATTGCTCAAACTGATCATGAAAGTAACTTTTCATGTCTGGCAAGTATCATTCTCAATTTAATGATGACTATGGCGGGGTGGGGGTTGAGAAGGGTGTAAATACAGAGCATCAGTGCATTCAGGAGTTCTCGTCATGCCTCAGCAGTTAACAAGCCTGACTAGGATCCATGAGGATGAGGGTTTGGATCCCTGGTCTTGCTCAGTGGGTCAAAGATCCAGCATTACATGAGCTGTAGTATAGGTTACAGATGTGGCTTGGGTCTGGCATTGCCAGGACTGTGGCTAGGCCGGCAGCTGTAGCTTCATTTTGACCCCTAGCCTGGAAACTGCCATATGCTGTGGGTGTAGCCCTAAAAAGAAAAAAAAAATGCATTCAAAGGTAAGTTATCAATTTAAAATAGACTATTAACATACATAAGTTGTTACATGTAACTGCATGGCAACCACAAAGCAAAAACCTATAGCAGATACACAAAAGATAAAGGAACTAAACATACCACTACAAAAGATCACCAAGTCAAAAAGGAAAAGAGCAAAAGAAAATAAAAGGTAGAGAGAAACTACGAAAGAGCCAGAAAACAATGTAATGGCAATAAGTACATGCCTATCAATAATTACTTCACATGTAAATAGACTAAATTCTCCAATCAAAAAGCATAGAGTAGCTGAGTCTGGACTTTCACTCACCACAGCTGACTCCATCTGCTCCATCTGGGTAGTCAGACGTAAAATCACAGAACTTACTGGGTAAAACAGAGCCTGCATCTTCATGTGGCACAAATCCAGCTTCAAAATTAAAAGATGGAGAGAGTAACACATCTTCTTCTTCTCCAACAAATAAACGGAATGCATAATTGTTGCATGACCACTAGTTTTTAAACATGATGAAGATAATTAAAGGTTTTAATTCAAGCACAGGGTCTCAGTAAATCTCTTGGTATTCGGTCCCACAAATATAACATAATTCACTATCAGCCACATGTGGTACATTTTTTTTTTTTAACTCCCCTTCCAATCTCATCCCTAAACTCCGTTCCAGTAGTAATACTAAATTCCACAAAAGGAGATCCCATAATTGCCTACTGGATAAATGTACAAAAGCAGTAAGACATTTTTCTTTGTGTAAAATTATTAGCCTTTTAGGAATAATTCATATAATTTTGACCTAACGAGAACCATGCTCTAACCAAGTGAAGTTGTGTTCAGATTGAAGCATACATAATAAGTCTTGAGCTAATTTATGGAAAGAATTCTCTGTAAGTAAAATCAAGTATTCTCAGAGACTTCTGCTAAGGTTAATTTTAGTGATACTTTAAAACATTTAGGGGAGTGCCCATTGTGTCTCAGTGGTTAACGAATCCGACTAGGAACCATGAGGTTGCGGGTTCAATCCCTGGCCTTGCTCAGTGGGTTAAGGATCAGGCATTGCCATGAGCTGTGGTGTAGGTGGCAGACGCAGTTCAGATCCCATGTTGCTGTGGCTGTGAAGTAGCCAGCAGCTACAGCTCCAATTAGACCCCTAGCCTGGGAACCTCCATATGCCGCAGTGCGGCCCTAGAAAAGGCAAAAAGACAATCAATCAATCAATCAATCAATCAATCACATTTAACTACACTTCTGCTCCCAAACACATTCTCTTCTCTAATGCCTTCATCCTATTTCAATTCTAGTGACACAGTTTTTGATTCGGGGAACAAAAATGTTTCATTAAATAACAGAAATAAGGCAATTCTGGTTAACTCTCCAAAACTCATAAAATCTGCTGCTTTGTATTAACATTTATCAAAACGACACACACACACACACAGCTTAGAAAGGTTTGTTATAAATTCAGGACACACATTCGGAATAATATAAGTGCATGTTAACACAACAGAATGTTAGCACATAGAATGTACAACCTCACCAATAAAAAATATCTTTAATAAAGGACCTTCACTTAAAAGTTCTTTAACTTAGGTCTCAATCCAGAACTGTTTCTCTTACATCATCCATTTTTCTTTTCTTTCTTTCTTTCTTTTCTTTTTGGTCTTTTTGCCTTATCTAAGGCCACACCCGTGGCATATGGAGGCTCCCAGGCTAAGGGTCTAACAGGAGCTGTAGCTGCCGGCCTTCACCACAGCTACAACAACGTGGGATCCGAGCCATGTCTGCAACCTACACCACAGCTCACGGCAACGCCGGATCCTTAACCCGCTGAGCAAGGCCAGGGATCGAACCCGCAACCTCATGGTTCCTAGTCGGATTAGTTAACCACTGCGCCACTACGGGAACTCCTCTTACATCATCCTTGATCAGTGCATATAGTCCCTATTAAGAATGCAACTTTTCCTCTCACTAAATACGTTGCTTTAATGAAATAGAACTTCGGAATACGTGATTTCCATATGCAATTATTAGTCATTTACAGAGATTCAGAAAAATGAAATGTGAAAATTTTGAGCCAAGATTTTAAATATTTATTTCTATTTGTTACTTCAGACCTGGGGTGGGGGGGCAGTGGTAAGAGAAACATCAAATAGTTAAAATAACAAAGAACCTGTAGGAACAATGTATATCATTTCAATGCACATTATTTCAATGCACTCTCAGAACATAAATAATGGTTAGATTTTCAAAAATGTCTATTTAATTACTTGGGATCCATTTTTTTTATGACAACACATTTGTCTCAATTGAAATTCTCTACAAAATGTTTCGTCAAAGAATTAGCAAAACCCCATCTGTTTCTTGAAAATATTATGTTTTGAATTTCAACACAGAATTTTAGGGTTATTTTGAAAATTTTCATTGACCTTAAGTCACTTTTCCAAACACAGTAATTTTTTTGAACTCCTGGGTGATTCTGAAACCTGAATGACATTCACATGAAGTGCCCAGCAAAATTAAAAACACAATTGAATTTTTATAGAAGTATTTTTAAAACATGCAAAATATTTAAAATTCTTTCATAACTTCTATAATTAAAAAATCTGCATGTGACAATTTTAGCCATGAGTGTATTAAATTATTAGAAAAGAAGCAAAGACCTAGATGGTGATATATTCTATTTTTCCCTTTTTTAAAAAAACATGTTCTTATTTTCAAGGACAAGTGATATTGGTATTAGGTATTAACGAACTACGTTGTTGAAGGAGTAAAATATATTTTACATTTTGATACCAAGAAAAAGTATTTCAATGTTTAAAATTTCAATAACTATTAAAAAATAAACATACCTTTGTTTTGTATGCTAGTAGCTGGAAGTGTCTTATATGAAATTTCACATTCCTGGGATATACTGATGTCATCTAGAGCAACAGTAGCATTTGACGATAAAACAGTAGCTTCTAAAATTAACTACAATTACAGAAGGACAAATTATTAAAAAATGTGCTCTTAAAGTGTTGAAATAACTTTCTAGGTCCAAGAGGGAGCCATCACTACCCTGGGTACCATGACAGCAAACCAACATTTAGATAACTTCCATGCCCCTCTAAATGTTCCCCTTAACTGGAAATGCTGTACAATCAGTCAGTCAACCAACACTAGGCTCTATCTATATTTCTTTGTTCCTTCTCACCCAAAAAAGGCTGACTAGGTGGCCCCAGCCAACTCGGTATTTTGTTTTTCTCTTCCTCTTTATTCTTTATCCTACAAAGCTTCCTGCCTTCCACCTCATTTTGCAGTTCCCCAAAGAGAGAATATCCTCTCCATGAAGTTTTGAGTAAACCTTGTTTGTTTCACTTAAATTGTCATCTTTAATCATTTTTTAACAAAAGTAAATGTATTACAATCATATTTCTTTGTGTAGAGAAGCTCATTTGCATCTGTCTTCACCTTCCAAGCTAATTTTAGAAAATTGTTTTGACCAGAACATTCAAATTAGGAATTTATAAAGTCATAACAGCTTTGACAGCACCTTATGTAACCTTAATATTTTCTGTAACCTTGTTTCAATTACAAGTTGTAACATTCATCATTACTGAAGGGCTGTCTTCCCATTGGAACCATTAAGAGTCATATGCATTTAAAATGAGTTCTTTGGGGTAATCAACTGTATGGTTTACAACTCAATTTAATTGAGATATGAATTCATTTATAACGGGTCTACTGGAGGCAATGATTCATTTCCATATCAGAACATTTAAATACTTACATATATATATTATACACACACACACACACACACACATACACACAGAGAAATCTACTTAATGAGGTAAGTTACCACATCGTGGTTAATAACATTCATATGCTGAAGCACTCTGAGGCACCTATTTATTCTAACACTCTGAATAATGACCGATATAATTTGTTTTCTTTCTTGTTAATCACTCACATCATTATGTTGTTATTCCACCATATTTTAAAAAAAAAGGAAAGAAAGAAAAAAAAATCACGGCCAGAGTCTTAAGGATGCCTAACAGGACCACTAACCCGGGACTCAGCTAGCAAATGCATCTCCATGTTATCAGGGAGGATCTCTGATCTCAAATCTTACAATTTATTTGGTATGATACATTAACAATTAAACTATACCGTAAGTGCTATACGATAGATATGTATGAGATACTAAGAGAATCAAAGAAAAGCACTTCATTACTTTTGCCAAGACTGTGAGACAGAATTTGAAAAAAAAAAAAAGATTGCTAAGTAATATTAAATTTAAGTTTTAATTGCTGCCTAAGATTATATTAGTTTGAGAAACTGGTAACAAAAGCTAGGAGGTGTGAAGGTATAGTGTATATTTAGAAAACTTTGGGTGTTGTACGATGATGGGGTTCAGAACATATCCCCAAATATGGAACCTATGTGGCATATTGGATATTTCAAGCCAAAGGAAGCTGACAAATGGCATGTGCAGGATGTACTTTTTGACCTTTGCCCATTAAGCCCTCATGAGAGAGATGCCTTCTCTATACCCAGAAGATCCTTATTTCTAAGGACAAAAAAGACAAAGAGAAGAAAATGAACAAACAAGCCTAGCTAAGTTTCTCCCAGTTCACTACACTAGGCTCATACTCTTTGCCCTAACATATCTTTCTGCAGTTATCTATTTTTCATCAACCCTATATAAAGTTTAACTATTTCTTCAGGTCTTCATTTTCTTATGAAGGCTCCCATATCAGGCAAAATTAACATTAAATAATTTCGTATGCTTTTCTCATGTTAATTTGCCTTATCAGTTTAATTTTGAGACATGATAGGGACCATAAGAGGGTCAAGAAAAACTATTTCCTCCTCTATGTTAGGAGTATAGGATTTTTTTTTTTTTTGCCTAAGTGAATTATTGCTTAAATATATGTTAAGAGAACAACAAATGAATTGAATAATAAATAGATGGATAGGATGACTGCATGAATTGGTGCAACCCAACTAGAGAGCCATTTGATGGCATCTATTAAAAAGATAAATAGCACAGACCACAAAAATTAAGCCCACTTCTCAGCCTTTACCCTAGGGGGACACTCATAAGCCACACATGAAGGCCTGCCTGGGCAGGAATGTTTACTTCAATGCTGGTTTTGATAGTGAATGAACAGGAACAACTTAAATGTGAATTACTAAATACTTGGTAAACCACAGACTACTAAGCTACTTTAAAAAATGTTTATTTCTGTATGGTAACATGGAAAGACCTTCAACATGAGTTTCTGAGTAAAAGAAATAGATAAAAAATTTACAGTATGATACAACTTAGGCTAAAAATACACAACAGTGTAGACTTCTGGATATATGTAGCACATATAAACATATTAAATCAATAGAAAAGAGTCTAGAAATGAAAACGAACTAATGTTTATAGTCATCTAAGATAACCACAGTTATCTATAGTTTACCACAGATTAAAGATTATCATGGAAGGTGAGGATGGTCAGGAGGGAATACGGCTTTATATGAAATCTTTAATACTTTATAATGAGATGTGTATAATTTTAATGATTTAAAAAATTCTGATTACAGGTGGTTTCTCTAGAGTCTTAGCCAAGAGGCAGAAAATAAAAATAGATTTTAAAGAATAATTTTGATGAAATATATACAAGCACTATAAAAATTGAGGATAAAATGTTTAAAATCATCAGGTTACTGTAATTAATTTGGACAGCTTTAATTTGGAAAGTATTTTTATTTTATTCATTATTGTAATATTTCCTATATTGATGTCAATTAAAATACAGATCTTTAATTCTTCAGACTCATTAGACAGACATTTCTTGACCACCCTATTTGAAGGACTGCATTGCCCAAAGAAAAGCTGGACAGAAGACGGAACGTCTGGGGCATTTCTGTGTCCCTAGAAAGATATATACACTCCTATTCCATGAATAAAATGGGTGTGCCCTGGGATGAGCTGACCTACAGAACAGGTCTTCAAAATACATCATTTTGTCTGAAGAAAAATCACTAGGCTCTTTCATTTCTTTTTTCTTTTTATGGCCACACCTACAGCATATGGATGTTCACAGGCTAGGGGCTGAATCGGAGCTGCAGCTGCAGGCCTACACCACAGCAAAAGCAATGTCAGATGCAAGCCACATCTGGGATCTACTCCATAGCTGGCAATGTCGGATCCTTTACCCACTGAGCGAGGCCAAAGATCGAATCCGTATCCTCACAGACACTATGTCAGGTTCTTTACCCACTGAGCCACAATGGGAACTCCCCACTCTTTTAGATATTCGTATAAAATGCACATATAAAACAACTCCCAAAGCAAAATAAAGATAACACTAGGTTATTTATACTTCTGCTTCCTTACTTTTACATAATTAAATTCAGGGCTATGTAATGAACAATTATAAATTGTCTGTTAATTTAAATCCAACTGTGAACAAAGGAAAATATTTTAAAAATACATATTATATCTTTAAATAATATCATCTGATTATTCCAGAGTCACCTTCATTGTTCCTATCTTGTATTATCTGCTTTAACCAAGTTGATCTTTCGATTTGTCAACAAAGGCAGTTGCGGAGTTCCCATCGTGGCACAGTGGTTAATGAATCTGACTAGGAACCATGAGGTTGCGGGTTCGATCCCTGGCATCGCGCAGCGGGTTAACGATCTGGCGTTGCCGTGAGCTGTGGTGTAGGTCGCAGACGCGGGCTCAGATCCCGTGTTGCTGTGGCTGTGGCGTAAGCCAGCGGCTACAGCTCCGATTCAATTCAGCCCCTAGTCTGGGAACCTCCATATGCTGCGGGTGCAGCCCTAAGAAGACAAAAGACCAAAAAAAAAAAAAAGGCAGTTCCCTTTGGGAATTATAATATCAATTAATAACCACAAGTGTAAGAGGATTACTCAGAACAGCTCTTTCAATCATAAAGGAAAAGTGGAAACCTCATTTTATAAGATTTTCAAGGTAATTTGAGAATTAAAATTTCAAATTATATGTAGACATCTTTCCCTTCTAAAACTTTCAGGACCTTGCTGATTTTGTTTTATTCCGTGATATATTACTCCCTGAGTGAGCAGAATCATTTCCTCCTTTTGCTTTCAGGGACCACAGAAACTTGTAAATACTGTCTACAATCAAGTGATTACTTTTTACACCTGTAAAACTGAGAGATGATTTTCCAGAGAAATACTCAACAAGCATATTTAAATTTTGACTCTCTGATATCTTGTTTAAAAAAAAGAATAAAAAGAATAAATATGAATCTAAGAGGAAAAGGAGAGAATAAGAACAGAGTCTAAAGAAAAGTTGGACTATATTATTTCTTGAAGAATGATTGCAGTATTAACGAGATCAACAGCATACTTTTATTTAGAGCTTCCTGCATACCAGGCATGTTCACCTGTTTTAACCCTGTGAAGATGGTGCTATTTTCTTCCACACTTGAAAGGAAACAGAAGCTTAGAAAATTGTAGTTATTGGCCGAAGGTCACATACCTAGTAAGAAAAATGTGTAATCTGAGCCATGAATGAATGTGCTGTACTACATCACTATAATAAAATAAAGAGATAACTGGTCTTTAGCAGATGCCACAGAACAGAGCTAAGCAAGATTTAATGAAGACCTAGAACAAGAAGACTGAGGACACAGGAACATTACACAGACTCACCAGCTTTTGCTTTGCATCATAAGTCTCACCCTTCACTGACTCTTCAAATAAGGTCAGGAAATTATTGATTTATATCATTCACTGTGATAAAGACTGAACATGGTATCAATCATTGTGGAAAATTTCATAAAAGGGTGATTTTAACATGAAATCGAAAATAAGACACAGTTAGGAATTCCCTGGTGGCCTAGATGTTACAGATCCGGCACTGTCACTGCTGTGGCTCAGGTTTGATCCCAAAGCCTTGGAACCTCTGCATGCCATGGACATGGCCCCCCAAAAATCATTTAAATAAAAATTTTAAAATTAAATATGACACAATTATATTTTAGTCGCAAACTCAAAAGACAGTAGATCAACTGGAAATCAACAGACAGTACTCAGAAAAAGTATCACCTCTAGCTATTAAAACCAAGATTAGCAGTTTGGTAAGAAAGAAATTGTAGGTTAAATGAATATATTTGTGTAAAAAGCTGAACATATAAGATGAGCAAGCCAAGTTAAAAGAGACTGGAAAAAAAAACACTACTAACTATTTGACTTAGGAGTTTCCATTGGGCTCAGCAGAAACGAATCTGACTAGCATCCGTGAGGACGTAGGTTCGATCCCTGGCCTCGCTCAGTGGGTTAAGGATCCAGAACTGCTGTGAGCTGAGGCAGACGCAGCTCAGATTTGGTGTGGCTGTGGCTGTGGCTGGCAGCTACAGTTCCAGTCCATTCGACCCCTAGCCTGGAACCTCCACATGCCCCTGGAGCGGCCCTTAAAAAGAAAAAAGAAAAAAAAAGGAAGAAAAAGAAGAAAAACTACTTGACTTAGTCTTCCATTAAAAACTGCACAGGAGATATAGAGAGTATTGAAATGCTATTAATTTGCTGTCCTAACAGAATAAACGTAAGACTAATCCTTTCCCACCAGGAAGAATGAAAGTCCTAGATAAACAGGCCCTTATTTGCTAGGGAACTCAGAAATTTGCATGCTGCTGTGATGTGTAAAAGACACATCAAAAGGATCACACTGAATCTGAATTTCCTGGCTACAAGAGAACAGAGAGGTCATACAGTTCTATGCCTTTCTTCTTTCCGATGTTTGGACTGGATTGGATGATGCCAAATAAACATGTTCAGAGTTTAGTCACATTGAACCAATGGCCAGGCAATAACTAAGGTCATGCTTAAATAATTCAGTCCAATAAATTCAAAGTGTCAAAGGAGCCTATTTCCAAAAAGACAAACTTTAAATATTTGAATATTTAAAACCTAGATGGACTATGTGTAGGTATAATATAGCTTTCATTTGCTGTTGATAAAGAATAAAGTAGAATTGCACCTTGTTAGAATCCTCATGCATATTTCCATAGTTTGGGAAATACACTTAGAGATATCAGGATAAAAACAACATAATATTAACATTTTTTCCCATAATGGACAGTAAGTGGAACAGAAAAGGGTACAAAAAGGAAAAAAGCTGCACCTTTAGAGGCAGTGTGAGTACATGGACATTTGCCTCTCTCGGTGTTTCCTACTTGTTTGAAACAATAGTGTATGTAAGTAATATAAATGTATTAGAGAATGCCATGGGTATGTATCTGTGTGTGCCTGTGTGTATTTCTGTATTTTGTGTGTGTGCCTGTGTTGTATATAAAACCTGATTACCAACAGAGTGTTAACACAGGCCCTAAATTCCTTATCCATAGTCTTTGAGTCCAGCTGTGTTTTGAAATTTGCATAGTTCAGAGTTGAGGACATTACAGGATACCCTCAGGGAGACTGGGGGCAGCACTCCATAATCAAACCCTTCTCTAAATGAACTGCCAGACACTGGGGCATATTAAGTTAAAACTTGCCTCTGTTTGTTATTCAAAATCTTACTGCTTTCCAAATTTTAATTTTCCAAGTTACTGACATTGTGGACTTGTAACAGCCTTCTGAAAGGTGAAATCTGAGAAAAGAGTTCTTTTCTTTTACTCAAGTGTAGTTTCTAAAACAAGCCTGTACTTCAGCTAAGTACAGGATTCCATAAGAAGGAACAGAGATGCAGACTAAAACCCTTACCTTCCCAGGGCTGAATTAAACATGGTTGAGGCTTATCAGGAACCCAGGACCATTCACTCCCCACCAAAGACAGCACAACTAAGACGAGGATGATTGGTGCTGACTGGGAGCCCCCAGGAGAGCGCAAGAAACCAACCCTTGGCGCTGATCCTCCGTGGAGGAGAGTGAAGAGAAAGGGAAACACCAGAGCAGGGCTGTTTAAAAAAAGATCACCAATCCGTGGCTGCCAAATTATAAAATCCCATCAAACCATTGCTCAGTCTACAAACTAGTTAATACACGCCCAGATAATAAAGAGCAGTCTCAACTTGTACTGCAAAATGAAGCAAGACAAAAACAAAAACACTCAAAGAAGAAATATTATAGAGGAAAAACAAAAACACTACACTGTGCTGAAGGTCTTCAATAACAGTGGCAGGTTAATAAGGCCAGGAAAGAATGGCATGCGTTTCAACTCAATGTTTCTCAAATAGCCAGTTCTAACAAAGGACATCCTGGGTTTTGGGTTTTATTTTTTTAATTAAGACTTTCAGAACAGTTTAAGGTTCACTGCACAACTGAGGGGAAGGTACGGAGCGAGGGTCCTGTTCACTTTCTGCCTCCGTACCTCCTCCGTTACCCACATCCCTCACAGCAGCGGTACATTCTCACAGCTGATAAACCAATACTGACAGATCATCACCCTTTACGATAAATAAAATGTTTCCCCAAAGTGGGATTCCCATATTCTCTTGCAGTCAGTTGTTCTCTGGGTGGAGCTGTTTATTCTGAGGTGAAGTATGATTTTAAATATACGCCTACAGATTCTAAAGGCATCTTCTCCAAAAATCTTTTGGTCTCTGTTCCTGTTTGATCTCTGACCTTCTTTATTTCAGTTGGTTTAGAAATGAGCAGTACACGAGGTATGCTGATTTTTAGAGGCTTCTAACATCCCAACAAAGATCTTACTTCCCTGCCGCCATTTATAGAGGAAGGATCAGTAGCAATGAAGGATTAAGCAGCCTCCGCAGGCTCCAGAACCCACGCTCATAATGTAACTGAGCAGGACCTTCCTGCCGTATCCTCTGCTTTAGCTTCTCTCTGAAGTATAACACGTATCTTATTGGAGGTTCATAGGAACGTTGTCACCTGTCCTCTGTGGACATCCCCCAAAACAAAGAATTTCTGCACCAAAAGTCCGCAACAACCAACCATGACGCTCCCTCACCTCGCCTTTAAAAATGCTTGGCAACTTTGATTCAGAGAGTTGGGAATATTTTGGGGGGCCTGAGCCACCTTTCTCCTTACCTGGACATGCAATAAGCCTTTCTCTGCTCCAGAACTCTGACCTTTCGGTTTGTTTGGCCTCACTGTATGTTGGGCACAGGGACTTGTGAAACTGACAGCACTATAACTTGAATCCAGGCTAAACCCAGGTTGGGACTTGAACCCATGAACCAGGACTCAAACACAGCCTGAACCCAGACTGGCACTTGAACCCACGTGCAAGGACCTGAACCCATGGCTTGTAAATTAGAATCACTCACCGGAGTCTGGCCCCACGGAGGTTCAGGTTCTTTGTGCCTTGACAAAGAAGGAAATCAGCACGAGACAAAGTAACAGGCAAGAAATAGATGAAGATACTTGTGAGAGACGCCAGCAGGCAGGTCAGGAGGCTCTGCCCTGAGGATTAGATGGGCTCTGTTTTTATAATCCAAGGGAAGCGGGGGTGGGAAAAGACTTCCTCTTCTCTTTGAGTAGTAGCTCCTCCCTGGTAAGAGAGTATTTGACCCTATAAGGTCAAACGAGGGCTTATTTGAATAAACATGGTGCTTATTCACACCAGCAGAAGGGCAGTCCTTAAACTCCTGCACTTGTTCTGAACCTGAAGGCAGAGCTCACCCCATCCCCCACCCAATGACCTGGGGCATATCTCCGCCTCCACTGGTCAAGCAGGCCTGCCTCTTTCTGATAAACCTCCCAAGCAGTAACCAACCTACAGTGATCTCCCAAAGCTCCCCAGGCCTCCCTCTCTCCGTCCATCGTCTCCCACTGGGATCCCCAAAACCACCCCTGCAACTATCCTACCCCAGCTCTCTCACTTGCGCTAACCATTTTAGCCACATTCTCTTTAACACTCAGGTTGGCCTCCAGTATTGCTTTTAGTATCACTCTGGTTTTCAAGGACTGGGAAATCTGAAACTCAAAGACATCATTTACAGTCACTTAGCAACCCATGGCTTGAGCAAAGAACTCAGACCATGTGACTCTTCAGACAGTGAGTTTTCCACTACATTCCCTCATTCAATCTAGTTTCTAACCTGGCTCTTTTCAAACATCATCCAGAAAGAAGTCCTGCCAGGAGGGTGGAAGCTGGAGTACCCATGTGATAAGCTACCGTTTCCTTCTTTCATCATTAGCCAAGGAGAAAAAAAATAAAAAAACAAAAGTGTGATAAAATCCTTCAATATTAATGGGCAGCAGAAATGAGGCAATGGGGTTAAACTATGAGTGCAGCTCAGATTTTATTCACTTACCTATAGAATACACTGTTCTCACTTAACAAATATTTTCCTTTGAAATTATTTTCTCAGCCATTCCACTCAATTCTTATCTCCAGTTTTGCTATACTTCCACAAGGAAGTACTGAGAACTTAAGTTAACCTCTCCACTCGTCCTTGATTGTGAATATTCTTAATATCAGACACATTTACAGGACACAGGTGCTGTATTGTTTATAGAAAGATGAGCATTCCATAAGCATCTTCTGCTGAGTCCTATCAATTTCTTATGTACTCACCTGAAAAGGCAGAGTAGATTCTCCAGGCCTCACAAAGAGATCGATTTTTGCTCGTCTCCACCGAGGTTCTGAGATTCCCATTAGTTCACCTTGCTTCTGCAAATCCCCATCCCATGATGTTCTTGTAAAAACTGAGAGGCGTGAATGCTGGGACAAACGATGCCAAAGTCGCAGCTGGTGAAAAATACGTGTGAAGGATATAAATATTTCATTTACCTGTCTCCAGTAGCTCTTCAATAAATTAAAATATCCCAAACTATGTGGGAATGAAACATAATCTTCTTAATTCTCCTCTCCACCAAACATGCAGGCCCAGAAAATGCTAAGTACATGTTCTGCCAGCCTTTGTGTTCCTCTTTAAGGCTCAAGCAGCGACGTGGACTGTTACTTTTAACATGCGCCACGGAAACGTCTAAAGAAATGGGACACAAGCATCCTGCTCACACAGGTCTGAGGACACACATCTGTCCACACCGTCGTGGACGTTTCTCAGGACCCTTCTCCACTGCTTCTTAGGAATCTAAGATACACATTCTTACCTGATTCAAAAATTGCAAAGCCACATATTACTGTTCATTCTCCTTGAAGTCTCAATCCAAGAAAAAGTTTTCTAAAAAATCGATTTCTCAAGTAAAAGAAAACTACAATGAATTCTTTTCATTAATTCCTTCTCTGTTGTAATATTATCGAAAAACTGGGAAGATCATATGATCACCCATCATTCAATCCAAGAAAGAAAATGTTCTTTTTGAGGTTAGAGAGCCTTCATCATTTGGCTGCCTACTCACCATCAGGAATGACATAATCTCAAGGACTGACAGGTTAATTAGGTAGTAGAGAAAACAGAGGGAGGGTCATTTTAAGTGCCAATAGTGGTACCTGTAATGTGAAATCCGGCACTACCATTTAGTCAACCAATATTTACTAAGCATTTACTAAGTACTCGGTACTGTCAAAATTAATTTCCTCAGTGGTTGGATCCACTCTACAAACTACATCAATAAAACCCCCACAAAAGTTTAGACACACAAACTTTTTCTTCTAATTATGCCATAGGGAGTCCTAATGTTGCATGTTTCCAAAAAAAGACACAGCATCATTCAGAGATAAGGCCCCTCAGAAATGAAGTCTTTCTTTTTCTTTGGATTCAAAAGGTCTTCTTTTTAGTTTCACTGTATTTTAAATTCTTGGTTTTTTTTTTCTTTTCCCCTTAATCACAGGGCTTTTATTTTGTTTCATGGACAGATGTTATTACATATATAGGCTTCCCAGTTGTTTCACTGTTGATACCAATTTCAATGGAGATGAAAGTTGACCAAACTTTTAAATGGTCTTTAAAGAAACTATTTGAAACATCAAGCATTCTCTGCTGCAATGTAGTAAACCTTCTCTGTAAATATCCGCTTAATTGCCACCTCATCATCAAATCATTCTGATTGTCCATTTCATTTCAGATTTTACTACCAGGCTCACCTACACTCAGACCTTGACAGGTAAGTGAGAAATAAGTCTGATGGATGTGTTTATTTAAATTCTCTAGAAAGGGAGATGTATGTTCCTCAACTACAATTAAATTTTAGATTCCTGCTGTAATTCCAGCATGTTCCAAGCCTATAAATATGCAAAACAGAGCTTTAAACTCAGTTGTACAAGAGACGCACATGCCCCCAAGAGAATTTCAAGCTGTCAAACTGTCACTGAGTTACGGGTGCGAAGTTCTTTAAATAGTGTATTAAGAGTAAATACCAATGGGATCCATATTCAATATGATGAGAGCTCAGAACTTACATATAATTTGCTTTTTAAAAAAATAGAATTGGCATTATAGAGGCTTAAGGAGAATTCTTGAACACAGACAAAGAAACCTTGCATGGTTGTTTTCAATTTTGATATTGCTAAAGGTAAGTCACTGAACCAAAGTTACAGTTACAGCTGTGATTTCAGGCAGGCACTTAGCCACACCCAGAGCTCTCACTCTGAATCACTCTAGTAGTGGAGGCTAAGTCATGAACTCACAGTCATGATGCACTGTGTGAACTCCTCACAGAACTTATTCTGGATATTTGTTTTGAGTGGGTATTCAGTTAATAGGTATTGAAGAGAAGAATGAAAGGATGAGTGGGCTTATCAGCATCAAGGCTAAAGTAAATGTCTATAAATCTTCATACAGGGACAGGGAGCGGGGCAGGGGACCTTCTCTGTGTCATAACATGTACAAGAAATTGTGTGTTCTTAGGGACCTCAGGGTTTTCTATAATTTATATAATATATATTACATGTTATGTATTGTCTATATACCTATAATACTATTATATCATATATTGTTATCACTCTCTTCTGTAGCACTTTTGTTTTTTGGCTTTTTAGGGCTGCACCCATGGTGTATGGAGGTTCCCAGGCTAGGGGTCCAATCACAGCTGTAGCCACCAGCCTATGCCACAGCTCACAGCAACACTGGATCCTTAACTCACTGGGAGAGGCCAGGGATCAAACCTTCACCCTCATGGATCCTAGGCGGGTTCATTAACCGCTGAGCCATGAAGGAACACTCCCCACTCTCTGCAGCACTTAACACTGAACTGCTACCAGTATCCCTCACTGAATTCTATTTTTATTATGTGTGTAGAATGTCCCTATTGTACACCCAGCATTGGGGTGCATGGAGGAGGTAAGTGACAGGTGTGCACTGAGTCAGAGAAAGAACATTTACACTGGCTTGTGGGCACTCGGGAGTGTGTGCTCAGGGCAGAAGTCTCAGAAGAACTGCTTTTGTTTGTTTTTGTCTTTTTACTTCCCTGAATCTGAACCACGTGGCTACTCACACATCTCTCTGCATTAGCTGCTGAAAAACTTAGATTCAAATGTGTAATTTGGCCCTTAGAAACTTAATTTTTGGAGCCAAAATATCTTTCATTCATCTCTCTTTTTCTTGACATCCTATTCACTTACTAAAAATTCTATGATATACTTTTTTTTCTTTTCACAGCCACACCTTCAGCATATGGAAGTTCCCAGGCTAGGGGTGGAATGCAAGCTGTAGCTGCCAGCCTAGGCCACAGCCACAGCAATGCCAGATCCCAGCCGTATCTGTGACCAACACTGCAGCTCACGGCAATGAGAGATCTTTAACCCACTTAGCGAGGCCGGGGATCAAACCCACCTTCTCACAAAGACATCAGGTCCTTACCCACTGAGCCACAATGGGAACTCTCTGAATTTTATGAACTTTTAAAAGAATATTAGAATAGCACTATGAGTTGGAGAATATTTTTAAAAAGACAAACAAGACACATTGAAAACAGAAGCTCCACATTATCATTCTTGCTGTATCTAATTCTGAAGTCCTAAAAGTGAGATATTCTTTTAGACAGTAACTCAAATATGAGAGCTCAGAAAATATTAATACCCACATAAATTCCCTTCATAGTTTATAGTTCCCAATTTATTGAAAACAGTAACAGTGTTTCAACAGCAATAAGAAAGAGTAGCTTCTGGTTTTCACATGTTCTGTTTGTCCTATCTCCTGGCTATTTTAAGGAAAAATGTCAAATTTCCACCAGTGACTGAAGAGACCTTTGAAGCTTTGAAATTAAAATCCACATCTTGAAGAATTAATAATTCAAGAACAATTCTGCATGTTGATGCCATGTGTTGACTACACAGATAACGTGCAAGGCAATTCATGCAAAATGATCCTAAAAGTCTGCTTCTAGAAAAAAAAAAAAAAAGGAATCAGAGTTCCCATCGTGGCTCAGTGGTTAATGAACCTGACTAGTATCCATGAGGACTTGGGTTCAATCCCTGGCCTCGCTCAGTGGGTTAAGGATCTGGCATTGCTGTGAGCTGTGTTGTAGGTTGCAGATGCAGCTTGGATTCTGCATTGCTGTGGCTATGGCATAGGCCAGCAGCTATAGTACCGATTTGACCCCTAGCCTGGGAACTTCTATATGCCAAGGGTGTGGCCCTAAAAAGACAAACGACAAAAACAAAAAAAAAGAAAAGAAAAAAAGACTCAAAAGAAAGCTTCATATCCCTTTAAAGTCTCTTCAAAAAATATTCTTAACTGTACTGGCCTGATATGATATACAGAGAAAAAACTCATGTAATTTCATAAAACGAAGGCTTTAGTCATGTCAGAGTGCCCAACTTTGGTAATCTCATTGCTGCAACTTACCATTTTATAATAAAGAATATTTGCCAGTCCATGAACACAATTATTATCCATTATGTTCCCATAAGGTAGACTGACTGAATTTTCTGATTACTCAAGAAGGTAAGAATTTAACTTGTTTATTTTGTAACTTTTATGAAAGAAAGAGACACATTACCACAGACATCAAAAATGGCATATTTTTAGAACACTCCTATGAGAAGGAACACTACCTATCTAAAGCTCAGACGATAAATAACCTCTAACAATCTAAGATTACATCTTAAACTAGAAAATACTATAAGGTAATCCGAATATCCCCCCTTTAACTCAAAGATTACTAACATTCAAGCAGATATAGATAAAAAGGGAAAAAAAAAACAAATACAGATAAAAGGAAAAAAACAAAACCAAATACTTCTCCTGGCTCTAACACTCACTTCTCCAAAAACCTTGAAATACTCTTACTTTTCCAAAAGCCAAGGCAAAGCACTAAATCAGTATCCAAGGCTTTGAAAGGTTGAAGACTTGGTTCTGAGAAAGGAACCACCAAGCATCTAAATTGTTCACTGTTTTCACTAAGGCTCCACTTCAATAGTTCCCACATGGAAGCTCCAAATTCAAACAACAAGAGAAAAAAAGCCCTCAAACAGAAAATCATAAACTGAAACGCAATCCCAATGACCACAAATTAATCTACACACAACACATACAACAATGGGAAATGGAGATCAACTTTAAAAAAAGAAAAAGGTATTTCTAAGTGAGTCTCAGAATTTCTGATATGCTCTTCCTGTTAGTCCCCATTTCTGTACAAGAGGCAGAATGAACACATCCCATTCCCTTGTATCCAATTCCTTTAATGTATTTAACAACAGTGATTGCATTACTTTGGTATATGACCTTGAATTAAAGTTCGGTAAGCCTCTAAAGTACTTGTAAAGAGCAAGCAAATGCTTCAGGAGTTCTCAAAAAAAAAAAAAAAAAATCTATCTATCTATAGGACTTAATTAAAATAAACCAAAGGTTGGAGAGTCTAGAGGCCATTTGGGTGAGTCCAGGCAACTCGGGTTTTTTTGTTTGTTTTTGTTTTGTTTTTAATTTGAATGCCCACAGAAAAATGGGGAGGGAAAACCAAGGGGAAAAGAAAAAAAAAAAGAAAAAAGACAACCTATTAAGAGTTCCAGGCACTCTCATTCAAATTTACATCAAGTTGAAATCATAATTAAATCTACACCTCTGAATGATCTATAGTTTATCACCAGGAATGCCTGTGCAAACTGCTGGAACCCTGCATTTCCAGGCAATGAATTTTGTGTACAGCACTACTGATGCCTTCATTATTTTCTGATCACTAAAGAAGAAAAAATGCTGAAATCCTAAAGGCTTGGGACATGTTGGAACTCTCAAGAGAACAGAAAACAAGCTAAGCTAAACAGAAACATTTAATGTAGATGTATGTGTTAGGGAAAGTGAAGGGATTATGTTTACTGAACACCTATTATGTGCCAAATACTTTGCCAAGTGCTTTACCTAATCACATTTGAGTTCTCACAACCATGGGAAGAAGATATGCTAAAACTTATGCTTTCAGTGCAGACACTGAGTCTCAAAGTGAGTATATCATTTCTGACAGAACTGAGATTGGAACCACGTCAGTCTGACTCCCAATTCTCTCAGCTTTCCTCTCTGTGTGCTTTAAAAATAGACTGAGTATTTTATCCCTTGCTCTGTGTTTACCTGCCACTGGAAGGACTAATTGAAAAAACAAAATTTCAGAAATGTAATTATTTTTCTGCCCATGTTTATCTTTTTTATTCATCCTTTTCTAGTCCTTTCAACAGAATGTACCCCACTGATTTTATTTTCCTCAACTAACATTGTTGGCCAAAATAATAAGCAGTTTGCATAATGTATTTCCACAGCTTTAAATTACTGAAAGAATTATGTGGAAAGACTACAAAATGACACATATATTCTTGAACAGCACCCCCCCAAAGGAGGATGAAAATTATATGTCTTCTTGAATGACATGACATTTCATGTTGAAATAGCTCATATAAATCTCTCAATCGTTCATAAAAATAGCAGTAAAACACAGCAGGCATTTACTAGCCAGAGTAACCCAAGCCTAACAGTTTGCAACCACAGAATGAGTAATGGAAATTCCAGTAACTGGTTACCTGACATGGAGTAGAGGCAGTGTGTGATTTAGTAAGAACAGGACTTCCAAGCTTGGCCACTGCTGGTGACTGATGCACCCCCAAATAAAGAAAAGACCCTGTAAATACAAATGTGAAGTCCTAAGGATACAAGCTCTACTGCTGTACATTTAACAGTTCTTTGCTCTAATATCTCATTCTTGCACACATTCAACTGTCAGATAAAGAAAATTACATTTTTACTTCCTTACCTGTAAGCTCCACAGAGAAACAAAAAGTGCTTTCACATGGCACAACAGTAAATATCTAAAATAAAATTCAAGCGATGAAAAGCAAGCTCTTGATCTAAAACCTCTCATCAAATATGCTTATTGGCTTAATTCATGTCATAGTTTAAAATCAAGTTAAATGAAGCTTCTAAGCTTACAATTAGATATTCAACACAGCCTCGTGAAATTCCCCCAAGACCTTTATTTTTAAATTTCTTTATAACATACGGAAGGATGCAAGCCTATGTATGGAATGAGCTTGGTTTCTCCTGGGGCTTACATGTTTGACGTTGTTGTCTGTGCTTGTGGGGATGGAAGCTTAATTAAAGATCTAATCAGAGCGTTAACAAAATAACTGTTTTAGATTTTAACTACAGTGGATGTGCTCTTGGCAAGTGTATAGGGGGGATAACATCTCTTAGCAGCTCAAAAGAGCACACATTCTGAATGGCTGTCGGGGGTAGCGTCATTGAATATTGAAAATTTACAAGGAAGGCTATCTGAACAATGTCAAGGTCTGATCTTGCCCTTTGATAATCATGGAGCGATGTGTAACTTGGAGTGATGTGTAACTTGGAAAGCCAACTATTTTGACAAAATAAGAAAAAATTCAGAAGGTGATTTTCCTAGACAGAGATCAATGCTGACTGCACAGAATGAAAAGGATTTCAGAATTAAAATGTATTACTTTACAGATACCATGTGTTTAACCAAACAACCAAGGCTATATGTCAGCAACGTGGCCTCCAAGTGGGAAAAAAAGAACCCAGTTTTGTGGGCTTTAAATCTCAAAATCAACTGAGAAGGATAAAGACTACTGTTCCCAAAATCCAAAGGAAGAGTATTGGAAACAGTATTTATAAGCTTATTAAATTCTCCAATTCACCTCTAAAAAAGTAAAGTAGGAAAAGATGATTTTGAAAAATTATTCCAGCTTAAAAATCCTCAGGTTCAAGTGAAACTCAACTAAATGTTTTTTAAAAGTCTAATTAACATTCTAAAAATGAACAGTCAAAGGTCTTACTCCTTTGGTCATTTAAAACAATATGGATGATTTCAAACAAGCAGTTAATGAAGGATGAAAAATATAGACACTAAATCCCCAAAATATAAAAGAAACAAAGGGTTTGAATAAATTGGTTATGTCACAAAAGTAACTGGAAAAGTGACAGGAAAAAAATCTACAAAAAGTATAACCCCAAAGCTACTTTTAATTAATTATTAAAGAATAACTCAAGAGAGCTCTTTGACTCATTTTATGATGCCAGATATCTCTAATGCTGAGAATGATGAAAATAGGAGCATGAAAAAAGAGTAATATCACTCATGATCATAGATACAAAATTCTAATTAAAATGTTTCAATTGCATTTGAAATACTTATCAAAAATACAGCATGTTCAAATCAATCTGAGCTTTCCGAGAACAGAGGTTTGGTTTACTTTAGTAGTTCTATCAACAGAGTCAACTAGATCAACAAAGGGTAAAATCAATAGATTTATATCAACAAATATTGAAAAGACTATGAATAAATAGCCATTCCAAATAACAAACCTTAATATTAAAAGTGAAATTAATACAGATTAATGACCAACCTCAAAATAAATAACATCTTCAATGGCAAACAAGCCAACCATTTTAATTAAAATAAGAAACTTCCTAGTGATTTCCATCACCATTATTAATTTGAGGAAATATCAGATAATATTAATTATCTTGGACTAATATTACCTTAAAGATCTAGAAAATGTGCAAGTCAAGAAAATAAAATTTCAAGTAAACACAAGAAAAAAGTAGAGCAAGAGTTTCACGTTTTGCAATAATATAACTGTAAAAATAGAAACTCCAACAGATTCTTCTCTTTTTTAATAAAGACAAGTTTTTTTTTAATTTTGTTGAGGTATAGTTGATTTAGAGTATTGTATTAATTTCTTCTGTACAGCAAAATGGCTTATACATAAATATATTACTTTCATATTCTTTTCCATTATGGTTTACCACAGGATATTGAATATAATCCCTTTGTTGTTCATCCATTCTGTATGTAACAGTTTGCCTCTGCTAATCCCAAACTCCCAATCCTTCCCTCCCCCACCTCCTACCCTCTAAGCAACCACAAATCTCTTTACATCTGTGAACCTGTTTTTGTTTCATAGATATGTTGATGTGTGTAGTATTTTAGATTCCACATACAAGTGCTATCATATGGTATCTAAAAGATTATGTATTAATAAGAATTCAATAAGGTAAATAGAAACAGAGAAATAACGTTTAAGTCATTTTTACTTATTTTAGCAATAAGACCCTGGACATAGAATGGTGAGAAACATTCTGCCCACAATAACAACAATAATGCAAAATATGTAGGAATAAATCTATCAAAAATGGGACAGGACTTGCATGAAAAACACTAAAATTCCATGGAAAACTATAAGCCTTCTGATTAAATAAAAAGAGAAAACATGTTTTTAGACGGAAAGATGATATTATGAAAAGTTAGTGAAAACTGATGAAGCTAAATGCAATTCTGAAAAAAATCTTAACTGAATATTTGAAAATTAGATAATATTGACTTAAAATTTATATACGCAGGTAAGGTGTAAAGAGAGAGTAAACTCTGATTCCAGACACATCTACTTCTAGGAAGAGGTCTCTGGATTTATCTTCTTACAACCCAGCTCCACAAAATGTACCGATTTAGGAAAACTATGGAATTACAGTCTATCAAATAGATTGTTCCTGTTCACCTGAATTGTTCGTTATACAATTCAAGCACCTATACACCCCAGAAGACAAATACATGAGGGAATATCTAGATCAAAGAAATAAAGCAAACGAACAAAAGAATTAGGCTTTTTCTACTTCAAGGCAAGGCTGAATATCAGGGACCAGATTTAGTCTTCTGTCCTACATTAGCAAAGAAATAAAAACAATATATGCTGGTTTTCAAATGTAGGACAATGGGAATGTAGAATTACAGGCTAATGAGGTCTGAGAGGGGAAATAAATGAACCAAGCTACACATTTTTCCCAGCTTACTGCCTAAACTGAGTTTCCAGCTGCCATTCGGGGAGGAGGATGCCAGAACAAGTGTGGTGGTCTTCTCAAATTGAAAAGATGGGGTTTTCCTGTCCTGGCTCAGCGGAAACGAATCTGACTAGTAACCATGAGGATGCAGGTTCGACCCTGGCCTCGCTCAGTGGGTTAAAGATGCGGCGTTGCTGTGAGCTGTGGTGTAGCTAGCAGACAAGGCTTGGATCTGGCATTGATGTGGCTGTGGTGTAGGCCAGTGGCTACAGCTCTGATTCAACCCCTAGTCTGGGACCCTCCATATGCCACAGGTGTGGCCCTAAAAGACAAAACAAAATTGGCAGTCTGGGAGACTCATAAAGTAGAGGGAAAGCTACAAAGAACGTGCTCCAGAGAGTTTCCTTTCAAATCTCCACCAGAGCACTGACCAGGGCGTGGATATTAGGAAACTCCAATTTCCAGTGACTAAAACACAGTCAGCACTCTTAGTTTCGGCATACTTTGGAAATGCCAAAGTAGAAACAAATATAACAATGTCTAGTGAGTTTATATGAGCTTAAGAAGGACCTACAGGATAGTTGTGTTATTATAAAAGTTATATGATCTTTGTAACAGCATCCAAACAAAACAAAGAGAAAAACAGAAGAACTGTTTTCCTTGGAATTTCACAAAGCCTTATTGGAATGCTATATGTAGTTATGGTGGTTCTATTTTAAGGGGATATATAAAAATTGGTTAAAAGAGTATATAAGGGAGCTCCCATTGTGGCTCAGAGGTTTAAGAACCTGACTAGTATCCATGAGAAAGTGGGTTCAATTCCTGGCCTCACTCAGTGGGTTAAGAATTTGGCATTGCCACAAGCTGTGGCATAGGTCACATATGCGACTTGGATCTAGTATTACTATGGCTGGGGCGTAGGCTAGCAGCTGTAGCTCTGACTCAGCTCCTAGCCTGAGAACTTCCATATGCTGCAGGTGAGGCCCATAAAAAAAAAAAAAGGTATATGAGGAAGAAGACTGTTATGAAGAAGCCAGAAGAGTGATTAAATTGCACTCAAGTATTTGTAATTTTGTAGATAGTACTTAATCTGTTATCTATTCCTCGAAAGAAGTTAAAATATTTTGTGTTTTGCTCTAAAAAGAAGTTATTCCTGTACATGATTCCTGAAAATTATCAAAAGAATTTCTCCGTCTTCATGCCTTCTATTCAACCTTTAAAAAAAAAAAATGTAACCACGGGAGTTCCCGTCATGGCTCAGCGGAAACAAATCCGACTAGGAACCATGAGGTTGTGGGTTCGCTCCCTGGCCTCATTCAGTGGGTTAAGGATCAGGTGTTGTTGTGAGCTGTGGTGTAGGTCACAGACGCGGCTCAGATCCCACGTTGCTGTGGCTGTGGTGTAGACCAGCAGCTGTAGCTCTGATTAGACCGCTAGCCTGGGAATCTCCACATGCCGCGAGTACGGCACCTAAAAAACGACAAAAGATCAAAGAAAAAAAAAAAATGTAACCAGGAGTTCCCATTGTGGCTCAGCAGGTTAAGGATCCGACATCATATCTGTGGAGATGCAGGTTTGAACCCTGGCCTTGCTCAGTGGGTTTAGGGTCTGGCATTATGGCAAGCTGTGGCCTATGTCACAGAGATGTGTCTTGGATCTGGGGGTTGCTGTGGCTGTGGCATAGGCCCGCAGCTCCTATTTAACCCCTAGTCAGAGAATTTCTATATGCTGCAAGTGCAGCCATAAAAAGAAAAACGTAACTTAAAGTCTGGTTATTAAAACAATGCTTCTTTCAGGAAACCCAATTAACCACAAATTATTAGGTTAATCAGAAGAGTTTAAGGCAAAACAGAGTTCTATTTATATAGGATATAGATAGAAGTGAAAAAACACAGTTAACATCATTGCACAAAAGGAAAGAAAGAAAATAATTTTTTAAAACAAGGAAAATTTCCTACCATGATTTCTGTTTGTTGTGTACTCAGCATCAGGAAGACGATGGTCTGCACTGGTCAGCCCTTTCACAAATTCCCAGTGCGAATCTTCTGTGAGAAACGGCTCCCAGCCGCAGAAATCAGACTCAAAGCCACACATGAGATGATTAGCTGTTATGCACAGAAAAGGAAACAGGTGAGGAGAAATGAAGAGCAAGCAGCAAAACACTGACCCATATTAACCAATCAACCTAGATGGTCAGAACAATGTCTCTGCTTTGTAAAGAATTTTTTTTTTTGTCTTTTTGCCTTATCTAGGGCCGCACCCGCGGCATACGGAGGTTCCCAGGCTAGGGGTCTAACAGGAACTGTAGCCACTGGCCTACACCACAGCCACAGCAACGCGGGATCCGAGCCGCGTCTGCAACCTACACCACAGCTCATGGCAACGCCGGATCCTTAACTCACTGAGCAAGGGTATGGATCGAACCCACAACCTCACGGTTCCTAGTCGGATTTGTTAACCACTGAGCCACAACGGGAACTCCAAGAACGTTTTCTGATAATCAGAATAGTTTTCCTTTTCCTAACCTCACAAAGTTTTCCCTGTGCTGTGTAACGCATGGTGGCCCTTCTATATTCTTCTGTCTCCAAGCCCGGCACACTGCTTCCTGGCTGGCCATCTCCATTGCACTTAACGGCTTAAGGTAAAGTTCTACAGCTTTTCAGAGAGTAACTAGTTTCACCAGCCAAGATGAGAAAGATTTACCTGCTGAGACAGTTTAAAAACATTTTTAAAGGATGAAATTTAAATTAACTCTGGATGCCTGAAGAACTTGAGGTCAACACCTAAGTATTCATTCTATTGCTCTATTTTAAGTTTCTCAAAAAAAAAAAAAATCCTTAGCCACTTTGGCTAAGTAAATTAGATATTTTGAACTGTTTCCTACTCCTTTTAATACACAACTAGAAAGCTGAAAAATACTTAAATTCCCACATTTTATGGCAAAAGAACAAATGAATTCTAGGGAGTCAGGATTTAGGGTAAGTTCCCTAAGCACATTTTCTAATATTGCCACCAAATTAGGAAAAAACAGCAAGCTTCAGAAAACTGGGAATATGCTAGAATTTCTAAAAACTTGATTTGTGCTTTTAAGAAATTAGTTCTTATGTGCTTACATTTCCTTTCCCTAATAAGAGAATCATACTATCAACCTACCTTAGATACTAGTTTGGGGATAAATTAAAGCAATTAATTTAAAACTTATTACCAAGTATTCGTTTTCATAACAGAAAGGAGGACAACACAATTCTTGGTCAGAAAATACCTAAAGTTTTGAAAAGCTCCTTAAGATGACAACTGTTATCTTTAATAAAAGTAACAGATGTGTTCCCACTGAGCTCCAAATATGTGCCATGGATTTTACATCTATTATCATTAGCCTTCACGAATAACCTACCCAGTGAATGTAATTATCCCCTCAAATATTTTCTTTTGGAAAATTTATCACTAAGCAACTTGACGACACTAAACTTTAGCAAATGGAATATCCAGGCTTCAAACTGTCTGATATCAATATATGTCTCCCTACACCAGGGACTCTGCATCAAAAGTAAAAAGATCGCATCATCACATGCTTGCTCCTGTTATTTTCAATTTTAAATAATATGGCTAATGTTACCAGTATTTTAAATAAGCTCATATATTTTAATAATCAAAACACCTCCAAATTTCTAAAAATGGACACCCGTTTCATGACCAGATATTTCATCACTAACATGTCAACGCTTAAAACACTTCAGTGTATTTTACCAATAACACTACCACTTAAATTTTCTCTACATGTAAATTAAACATTTAGGTATTAAAACTGAGCTTGTTGAGACCGTCATACAATAGATATAAAATGAAAGATTTTTCTTTACAAGCAAAAATTTTCCCCAGTAAATGTGTTTCTCCAAAATTAAAAAAAAAAAAAAGGAAGTTAACTACAGTACAAAAATGAAAAAATGTTGCACATTATCTAATGGTGAATCACTATGACAAGGAAATGCTATTCACCCACATAGTACTTAACTGGAAATCTGTTACATCTGGATGTTTTTCTTTTCTCAACTCTGGCTGCAGAGCTGGAGGATACTGCTATGGATAAAAAGCTACTCCCTCCAAGGAAAGGCTCTTCTATTTGAAGGCGGTCTTAGGAAACTATGACCTAAGCTGCGACTGTCTCCCTGAGCATCCAGACCTGATCTACCTATTTTGTCCTCTGTGAATTCTGTCACAGAATTCGTCTGTGAATTCCTAAGCCCCCCAGCTCTTCTAAGTCAGTTGGTGAAATATAGAATTAGGCAAGATTTGAAATAATATCTCACCTTTGAAAAGTGTTTAAAAGTTCCAAAATTCTTGGTTGTAAACTTGGCCAAGGAATCCTTCCACCTCCCCCCTACCAAGGGCACCCCCGATTCCTAAAGACACACTTCCCTGGAATAGGAAATCTTTCATCGGGTTTAACCCAGGATTGCCCCAGTTTATGGGTGTTGTCCCAGCATGATAATTAATATTTTTACTCTTTCCTCTCATGTAACCCTGTTTGGCCAATAAATTAAATATGCCCTGTTGGGACAATAAATTATATATTGATACACCAAGGAAGCTCAAGTCCATGAAGATAACAATCTTACAGCAGGTCGCTTCTGTAATAACCATCCTATTTCCCAGCTAGGCAATGGTGTGAAATGGCTATACGACCAAGGAGTGTGGAAATGGAAAATACAAAGTAACCCAACCTTCACCAAACCCCTCCTCAGACTCTTCTGTGTGTCATTCAGCTGCAAAGATATAAGGCGGATTTCAAGAAAAAGTCACTTTGGATTGTATAAATGTTGAAATTTGGTTTTGTGAAAAAGATTCAAAGCATTTCTTTTATCACCTGGATGTTTTATCATTTAAAATGTCAGTCAATGCACTTTCCACAGAACAGTAAAAGCCACCGTCCTTTGAAAAAATACAAATTAATGTTTAAAGTCCATCACCATAAAAATATATGAAAGCAAAATGGTGTAATCACCTCTGTTAAAATACTGGTGAACTTCTCAGCTGCTTTTTACCAATGATATTCATTCCAGTACACTTCAAAGGACTTTTTTAAAGCTAAATGTTCTATAACTTAACTGCACTATAAAACATGTCAAATTTCAGTCACCAAAGTTGAAGTTTTTCATTAATATTTCTCTTACATAATTCAAAATATTTAGGGTGAAGTTATAAATATATAAAGAAAACCGGGCAAACCAAACACATTCTGGCAGTTAATAAATATCTTATGATACCATACCTGTGTAATATTAAATATTTAGAAAATCTAAAAAATCATCTATTCATATTATAAACAAAATGTATGCATTGCAAACAGTGATTTTGATTATGTGGTTACTTTTATTTAAATTTCTGTGACTAAAGAGCACATTTCACCTTTTCTAATCAGAGCATGAGATTATGCCACTGTTTATAATTTTAGTGAAACTTCACCGAGTTCATCAGTTAGAGTAATATTTTAAAATTATGACAAAGCTTTCTCTTGCATATTTAACTGCCAAAGCATATTGGCAGAAGAAAAAGAAATTCATCACGGAAGCTGAGGAAAATTCTAGATCATAAAAATTAAAATATTTATAAATTCTCCAGTTCAGAAGTAAATCAGTTCTCTATTATCTAAGAATAAAGTTTATATGAGAATGGAGAATGTTGCATTTGATAAGCTTACATTAGATTTCAATATGATTTTATAAACATTTTGCAAATATTTCTTGGGAAACCACAAGGATCTTTTCTCTACTAAATATACATATATTTCCCTTACCCTCACTAAGTATTTTGCTTTTTTTCCCCCAAAATATGAAAGACATCCAGAGGCAGTATCACAGTGAAAATTAAGTGCATTGCACTAGATTTCTTTTTTTTTTTTTTAGGGCAGCACCCACAGCATACAGAAGTTCCCAGGCTAGGGGTGGGGTCAAATCAAAGCTACAGCTGCCGGCCATAGCCACAGCCACGGGGGATCCAAGCTGAGTCTGTAAGCTACACAACAGCTCACGGGCAACGCTGGATCCTTAACACACTGAGGGAGGCCAAGGGTCAAATCCACATCCTCATGGATCCTAAACCATGGGATTCATTAACCGCTGAACCATGAAGCAAACTCCTGCACTAGATTCTTGATTTAAGCTTCTTTCACTTGAATATTGTACCAATCTGAAGTGTCACAATTTATTGTGGTATTTTAAATGCTCTAAGTCTCATGCATCCAATTAAAATAGTTTTTTCTATGGAATTTTTCAAACTGTTTTGAGTACAGATCTGTCCATTATTCCATCATTTTTAGAACACAGAGGCTTTCTGTATGTTAGGATTGAAAATTAAATATATTTTTACAAGATTTTATGTAGTAAAATATACTTAGTATAAAATTTGCCTTTTTAACCACTTTCAAGGGTACGGTTGAGTGGCACTAAGTACCTTTACACTGTTATACAACCATCACACATCTCCAGAACTTTATCATCCCAAACTAAAATGCCATACCCATTAAACGAGCACTCCCAATTCTTCCCTTCTCATCATCCCTAACAACTACCATTCTGCTTCTCCTTTCTATGAATTTTATTCCTCTAGGTAACTTACATTAAGAAGCATTATAGGAGTTCCCTTCGTGGCTCAGTGGTTAATGAATCTGACTAAGAACCATGAGGTTGCGGGTTCAATCCCTGGCCTTGCTCAGTGGGTTAAGGATCCGGCGTTGCCGTCAGCTGTGGTGTAGGTTGCAGACGCGGCTTGGATCCCGCGTTGCTGTGGCTGTGGTGAAGGCCGGCAGCTTCAGCTCTTGTTAGACCCCTAGCCTGGGAACCATAAAGGCGAAAAGACAAAAAGACAAAAAAAAAAAAAAAAAAGAAGCATTATACAGTGTTTATCCTATTGTGACTTGCTTATTTCACTGAGCATGTCTTCAAGGTTCATCCATGTTGTGGCATGCATCTAAAAATTAGGTATATTTTATCTGTCAGTTGTTCAATTAACCAATGTATACCTTTACGTTTGACACGTTATATTTTGTAAGATATTAAAAAAATCCATTTCATATGCATTTTGTCTTTTTAGGGCTGCACCCATGGCATGTGGAGGTTCCCAGGCTAGGGGTTGAATCGGAGCTGTAGCCACTGGCCTACACCATGGCCACAGCCATTCTAGATTCGAGCTGCATCTGCAACCTATACCACAGCTCATGGCAATGCTGGATCCTTAACCACTGAGAGAGCACAGGGATCGAACCTGCATCCTCATGGATGCTGCTAGTCAGATTCATTTCAGCTGAGCCACAATGGGAACTCCACGCATATGCATTTTATTCTTAAATGTCCCTATTTTATACAGGATGGTATTAATAACTATCAAAAATCTACTGTTTGGAATCATGCAGCATTTGTCCTTCTGTCCCTGGCTTATTTCACTTAGCATACCACTTACGTGAGGTATTTAAAACATTCAAACTCATATGTTGTTCAGTTGGTATAAAGTTTCAGTTATGCAAGGAAGTGCCTATGATCAACAATACTGTATTACACACTTTTTTGTCAACTGTTTGCAATACTTAATAGTTTTAAAGGCTTTGTCAAAAATACAGCCTTTTCATGAAGTACTCTGAGAAAGGAGAGGCAATATGTTCCTTTTGGAGGAACATGAAAAAAAGCTCAATTGTCTGCTCCACTAGCATCCATTCGGTAGAGCATTAGTTATGTTCATTTAAAGGATGCATTTGATGGAGTTCCTATCATGGTGCAGCGGAAACAAATCCAACTGGGAACAATGAGGTTGGGGGTCCTATCCCCGGCCTTGCTCAGTGGGTTACGGGTCTGGAGTTTCTGTGAGGTGTGGTGTAAGTCGCAGACACAACTCGGATCTGGCATTGCTGTGGCTGTGGTGTGGGCCGGCAGCTACAGCTCCAATTAGACCCCTAGCTTGGGAACCTCCATATGCCACAAGTGCGGCTCTGAGAAGACAAAAAAAAAAAAAGGGAGGGGGGATATATTTGAAGCTGAAAGTGCTATGGCAGACAGGCATTTGCCCCTATATCCCCCACACCATTCTTGAGGATGGAGCTGGTGAAGTTTTTCCGGGGAAGGGCATTTGGGCTGTTTACAACCTGGACAGATGATAACCTCCACTCATTAAGATTTCCAACAAGTTCTGCAAGACTGCTGGAAGTAAACTGCTTTAGTGCAGTGCAGGTGCCACACAGGGGCACTTTCCCATCCTTGCAGGGATCCTAGCTCTACTCTTGCTCCAATACTAAGCGCCTGTGCTCCGGGGCCACCACATCTCCCCCAGGGGCCAGCTCCCTCTCAGTCACTGCTGCCTGGGGCCTCCTCCCCTCTCCTCTATTCCCACAAAGAGGTGCCTTCCAACTTGCCTGCAACCTGGGCTTTGCCAAATTCTCCTCCAGAGGCTGCAGTTGTTGGGGCCCCTTACTCACAGGCACCTCTCCCACCTCGGGGTCTCAGAGGTGGTGGCTCTCACTCTCCCTCCAGGGGCCCCCACCTCCACTCGCCCGCAGCAGTCACAGCCCCTTCCAAGAAGGTGCTGCTGCAGCAGGAGGGGAGGACTCAGCAGGAACCGCACAGCCCAGCCCCGGACCCTGCTGGGTGCACCAGGATCCCAGCTGTGCGGTGGGATAGGGTGGGGCGGGGGAGAATGGGGGTGTGGGGTCGCTGTACCAAGACACTGCTGCAGGGGTTCACCTGAAAGGTCATGTCCAGGCTGCTGGACCTCGGAGTAAGGGAAGGAGCTCATCTGCGGCAGAAAGGCGCTGAACTGCATTACCTGGGAGTGGCTGAAGAGCTCGAGGGCCCCTCAGTGGCACGTAGCCCAAGAAAGACCATGGAGAAGGAAGTGGGAGGGTAGCAGCGGTGCCGCCAGCCATCCTGGACCTGCTCCCTCCAAGCCCTTGGCCTTGACTAGTCCAACATCTTGCAGCCCCCAGGGCACCTATATGCACAGCACCAACAAGCTAAGGAAATAGATATTAGGTCAAGTGTTCTTACTACATAAAAAGGTGGGGAGAGGGGGAAGACAAGGAAAATTTTGGAGGTGAAAGATGTGACATTTCCACAGGGGTATGCATTATGTCCAACTGATCACACTGTATACAATATTTTTGCGCAGGTTTTGGATATCGATTATACTACTTAATTAAACTATTTAAAATGTATTGTTTGGTATTACAATGATGCATTTAGGGATTAGTGAAGTACCCAGAATTTTGTTTCTATCATGAAAGGTCTCCAATTTGACTTAAGACTTTTTTTTTCCTTTATCTGCCACCTATTTTCTCCCTCAGCCATCTCATCATTGCTGAAGCATCTTCTGCACAGTGGTTCTCAAACTTTAATATGCAGGCCAGTCATCTGAGATGTTGTTCAAATGCTGGTTTGGGTTCTGTAGGACTGGGCTATATCCTTAGGTTCCACAGTTCAAAGGAGTTCCCAGGTGATGCTGATACTGCTGGTCCACGAAGTAACACAATAGCAGCAAACTAGCAAATCTGATCTCCCCTTCACCATTAAATGTTTTGAAAAGGGACTGGCTACAGGCTCAGTCAACTACATGTGTTAAAATATCTAAAAAATAAGAGGAATTCAGTAAAGAAAGAACAACTGAGTGGGTGTGCCTTTTGGAAAAGCACACTGACTGCAGAATTCCAATTGACAATATTCATGAGTTAATATCTACTGAGTCTCCAGAATATGGTACATACTCCTGGTGTATTCAAACTGTATATGACTTGACTATGACTACACTGTCCTAGAGATTCATCCATAATGGGATAAAAAGAAGATATAAAAGCATTTTTCTTGTGCTTCACAAACTTGAAAAAAAATTTAAGAAAACCTTATATAACAAATTCAAATTTCTAAAATATGAATTTAAGTAGTATAAAATATTTCAAAGTGGTTTTAAATTTCAAAGGGAACCTCTTATTTTATAGTAACATATATAGCATATATATACGCTAACTTCTTTAGTGCAGAAAATAGTATAACATTATATCAATTCTAATAATTCAATTGCTATATAATTTCCTCAAAGCAAAAATGATTATACAAATATTTATATGAAACAGTCATACTGATCAAAGTATGTGGATGTTTTGTAATATGTAACATGGCTACATTTTTATGTTATATGCCCTATATAAAGTTGATCTCAAGTAAGTATTCTAGGTTTTTTTTTTTTTTTGGTCAAATGAGCTTATATTATTTGGAAAACTTAACAGACTAAGAAGTAACACTATTTGTTGATAAGCACAGAAACCTGTCCCAAAATTCACAAAAAGGAAATAGAACAATCTCAAGATAAACTCTATGGGGGAAATGCCAGGTAAGTAATAAATAAATTGTCAATAAAGGAAATAGAAAACTGTGTCCTAAATCAAATGCTAAGATATCTACTAATACTCTAAATGGACTCTGATTAAGAAAATCAGTTATGGAGTTCCCATTGCAGCTCAGTGGGTTAAGGACCCAACGTAGACTCTGTGAAGATGCAAGTTCAGTCCCTGGTCTTGCAGTGGGTTAAGGATCTGGCATTGGCACAAGCTGAGGTATAGGTCACAGATGCGGCTCCCATCCTGTGTTGCTGTGGCATAGGCTGCTGCAGTTCTAATTTGACCCCTGGTCTGGGAATTTCCATATGTCACAGGTACTGCCATTAAAAAAAGAAGAAAGAAAATCAATTAAAAGGAGAGCATAAAGGACCCTTATCTAGAGGAATGAAAAGGGAGAAAAGAAGCTATTTCAAAATGTAGGACTAAAAATACAAGGAATATACTTACTTTCAGTTACTAAAATTGAGAATATAAACCATTAAAAAGGTGAATTTACCCAAAAGAAATGAAACAAATTGTCTGTTACAAATTTTAAATTAAGCAGAAAGAGGAATGTGACACTCACATTAGAGAAAATAAATTGTCCTTATATTTTTTAATGAAAAAAAGAGCACTGAAAAAATCCATGGAGATCATACTGGTAAGGAGATTATTTTGTTTAAATCTATTGTTGAGACCAGATATCTGAGGAATTAATTGAATTGCTGTTTACAAATAAGCAGCATATTTCTCCCTTGTTTTCCCATCTTTTCTATATCTCTGTCAATTGCTCTTTAATAAAATCCTTACTTACCCAACAACAGAAACATATTGCACAAGAAGCTTTTCATTAAAAAGGTGACATTTATCTTGTTGCAGTATTTTTCTCTTGCTCAACAAAATACATCACTAAAATAAAACACTGGAGCAAAATAAATGTCAAATTTTAATAATTAAAAAACCCTATTGTTTGTGATATAGAAATTGGATGCATTTAGTTGGAATGCATTGTTTCTAAAGAGACACAAGTATTTTAGTTGCTAAGTCACCTCATGTGAGAATCAAGTAGGCTGAATATTAAATTATATTTCCTTTCTAATATACCTAGGTTTGAATAGCGATGGAATTTCTTGACATTACTCCTATCAAAGACTCTTCCTAAAAGGTCTAAATGAAGGTATTGGGCCTTTTTTGCCTAGTCGTGAATATCAACCATGGCTGACAGGATTCTACAATCATCACGGATATCTGGAAGGCAATGGGAGCCTTCCTCCCCCTCAGCTTTCCCCACAGCTTTGTACAGAATTGGTCAGAATGGAAAAAGCCCAACATTCAATAAGGGTTAGCAATCCATAATATATGTCTCCAAAGAAAAGAGTACAGAGATTCCCTCTTCTGTATTTTTTTTTAAATCAAAACACAAACACCACTAACCACAACTCTTCATTTGCTGAACAAATAGAGATTGTTGAGCATTAGCAAAAAAACACCAAAATATAAAGTGCGCATAAAGACCCCCGCAGGAATAGTAATAATGGCTTCAGAAAATGTACACTCATCTTACTTCAGACATATTAACTTTACCTCGCTCCAAACAAAGATGCCTTTATTTTTTTTGTTTTTGTTTTTTTTGTCCTTTTTATGCCCATGCCCATGGCTTATGGAAGTTCCCAGGCTAGGGGTCTAATAGGAGCTGTAGCCACTGGCCTAGGCCACAGCCACAGCCATGCCGGATCCAAGCCACGTCTGTGACCTACATCACAGCTCACAGCAATGTCGGATCCTTAACCCACTGAGCAAGGCCAGGCATCAAACCTGGAACCTCATGGTTCCTAGTCAGATTCGTTTCTGCTGCACCACGATGGGAACGTCCCAAACAAAGATGCTTTTAAATGCAACCACAGGAGTTCCTACTGTGGCTCAGTGGGTTAAAAACCTGACTAGTATTCATGAGGATGTGGGTTTGATACCTAGCCTTGCTCAGTGAGTTAAGGACTCAGTGTTGCTGCAAGACTGTGGTGTAAGTTGCAGATGCGGCTCAGATCTGGTGTTGCTGTGGCTGTGGCATAGGTCAGCAGCTGCAGCTCCAATTCCACCCCCAGTCTGCAAACTTCCATATGCCAAAGGTATGGTCCTAAAAGGCAACACATAAATAAATAATAAAAATAAAGCCAACGAGTCATGAACGTGAGCATATGAATAAGCAATTCACTTACAGCAAGTTGCTGGGCCCTCATCACTCCCATCGTGACAGTCCTTCTGAGAGTCACAGACCAACTCTTGGGCAATGCACTGGCTGTTGGCACAAGTGAATTCATCCTCAGAGCAAGGCTTTCTGGAAGGGACCCATGTGCAGGCATAGACCCAGAGATGATCAAGCCCGATAAAACCTTCTTGGCTCAAAACAGTCCCTTCAAAAACAATCTTTAGGGAAAAAAAAAGAACAATTCATGAGTTTATAACTCTTCAACGCCCCCCCCCCCGCAAAAAAAGTAGATATTAAAGAATCATTAAGAAAAGCACCTACTTAAAGAGCAAGCAAACACAACCAAAAACAAAGTTCCTTCTTGATAAGCTGGACCCACACACATAAGACTGTTGGGTACATTAGATCCACTCAGGCCTCCGAGAAACTGCCCATGAACCTATGAAAGCATCCCACTTAACCAACAATGCTGTCCCAACTGCAAAGTTGTTACTTGGTCACCGCCTTCACAGCTCTCTTACTTTAACATTTAAGGGAAAGAATAACTGTTGTCACTACTTACACAAGACCCACAACTGCATGTGGTGTTTTAACTACAGAAATTAGTTAACGGGAACGCGCGCATGAAGGGATCTGTCAGGCAGACAGTCAGGGACACAACAGAAGAAAATCTTTAAAAGAACATGTTTGAAAATCCCTTATTTTTATAAAAGAATAACCGCTCTAACAATCAAAGAAGTGCTAATTAAAGGAAATGAATTTCATTTTCCCCAATTGAGCTTTCTGAAAGTATACAATATTAGCAAATGAAACAGCCATACATTGCTAGTCTAAGATAATTTAAAAGTATTAATATTCCTTGGGGTTCTACCAAGAGCAACAGCACGTATTCAGGAAGAGAGAGGAACTGCAGATTGTACAGCAAATAACTAACTTTCTGATGTCCAATATGTTAGTCACTAGGTATGTAGGGCTATTTCAATTTAAGTTAACGAAACTTAAATTAAAATTCATTTCCACATGTTAATAGTTACATTTCAAGTGTTAAACAGCCACCTATGGCTAAGTGCCTACATATTAGAGAGCACAGATAAAATTTTGACTAATGAAGACAGTCTATTGATCAGGCCTGAACTATTTAACTATATATCAGGGATTTTTTGTTTTGTTTTTATGGGATACAGAAAAGTATTTCTCTTTTTTTTTTTTTTTGCTTTTTAGAGCTGCATCTGTGGCATGTGGAGGTTCCCAGGCTAAGGATCAGATTGGAGCTATAGCTACCAGACTACGCCACAGCAATGTGGGACCCAAGCTGCATTTGTGACCTACACCACAGCTCAGGGCAAGCTGGATCCATAACCCACTAAGCAAGGCCAGGGATTGAGCTGAAATGCTCAGGGATACTAGTCAGATTCCTTTCTGCTGCACCACAATGGGAACTCCAAGAATTTCTTTTTTCTTGAAGTAGAATTTATAATATTGCGTTAGTTTTAGGAGTACAGTATAGTGATTCAGATTTTTGCATAGACATTGTTAATGTGTAAATAAGATACTAGAAACAAAGACAGACTCCTTTTAGTCTCTTCCAGTTTAAAGTTTCTGATAGGTTTTCTTCTTTTCAAAAACATCAGCAGGGAGTGTTCTTATGGTTCAGCGGGTTAAGGATTTGACACTGTCACTGTAATGGCTCAGGTGGCTGCTGTGGCACAGGTTCAATGCCTAGCCTGGGAAATTCCACCTACCGAGTGCAGCCAATAAAGAAAAAAAAAATTAGTGATATATATTTGTTAAGAATTACTCAAGATCAAGTTTGCATATATATATTTAACAATTTTATAAAAATTATATTAATATTTAAACCATTTTTCATGAGAAAACATATCTTTTGCCGTAGTAAATAGCTTACATGTTAAAATTATTTGATCTACAATGTATATTTTCATAGCAACAAGATACTAGATATGCAGAAGTGATAACAGTTTGGGATTCAAAAATTCATGGGTTTAAACTTTGATCTCAAAAGTCTACCATTACTGAAAAACTGGTTACATTTAATATGTACTTGGAGACATACTGAACTATTTTATTTATTTTGTTTGATCTTTAAGCACCAAAATAAACTTTAATATTCAGCTTACAACAAAAGAACAAAGGCCCAGCCATTTCAAACTTTTTTTAGAAGTTATAAAGATAGATATCAGTTAAGAAAAATTAAAATAGTGTCAAAATGTTAACTCAATTTTCCCAGGATTTCTACAAAAATGCTATGATTCATAAATTTCAACTTCAGCAGTAAATGAGATTTTAAAAATCTGCATGGTTACAGTTCACTATCATTTAGGTTCTGCCTTCTAATGTCTAGAAAAAAGTATGTGTGGCATTACCTTAAAGAAATAAAATTGGTTTCATAAGCCACAAAGTCTCATTATTTTAACTCACACTCCACTATAAATATATTTATATACTCTACACACAACATAAAATGGATACAATCTTAAAAAACTGTACTTCAAAAGTAAAAATCTAAATAGCAATTAATACCAGTATTTCAATGTTGAGCCTCCTGACATTATTACACTTTGCAATACTGCCATATTAGAGAAGAAACGAAATATGAAAGTTATAAATGAATCAGATAACACTTTTCTGCACAATCTCATTCCTATATCCAACACACAATCTCAAGTTCATATTTTCATTTTTATTTATTTACTTATTTTGGCTTTTAGGGCCACACCCCGGCATATGGAGGTTCCCAGGCCAGGGGTCCAACCAGAGCTGTAGTGCCTATGCCACAGCCACAGCAATGCAGTATCCAAGCCACATCTGCAACCTACACCACAGCTCACGACAACACCAAATCCTTAACCCACTGAGCATGGCCACCGATCAAACCTGCATCCTCAGGGACGCTAGTCGGGTCTGCTGAGCCATGACTGGAACTCCAAGTTCATATTTTTAAAAGATAGCATTCCCACTGAGCATATGTATATTTCAGATGTATCTTTGTGCAGGTAGTTACCCACGTGTTATAAAGATGTGAATTACTGCATTCAAAATATTTGCATATATGCTACTGATTTGTCAATACTAGTTTATTATTTATTTGCTTCATAATGCAATTTGGCTTCCCTGGTTTACTGCATGTGTTTAAATATGCTAGGGAGGGAGCCCGTGGAAGATGAGGAAACTTGAATCAAAAGCAGTTACACTCCACTCAGGAAAATCTGACCGAAGTAGGGCTAGGTTCAACGAAAAAAAGTTTCAACGAGAAAAAGTACTAAGTAATTTCTCTCCGCAAATATACAAGTCTGCATTCCTCATTTAAATGCTAATTTATAAATGCTAATTTAAATTTAGCAATGGGTGATAAGTTCACTACTACAAGGCTAAAAAATTAATGATAAAAATACTTGGTTTTCTCTTTTATACCTTAAATGTCTTCAATCCTTCCGGGATTAACACATCTGCTTTCACCCATTTTCTGTGAGTTGATGTGTTGTATGTCCAAAATATTTCTTCTTCCTTTGACTCAAAGAAAAAAGACATCACTCATTCCCCAAATTCTACTCTCATATCTACACGTGCTCCTTTAATTACATTTCAGTAGAGTTTACTGAACTACCTGTAGGATATTAAGTACTAAAAAGCCTAAATTGTTGGTTTAAAAAAAAAAAACCTGTATAATATTTTTAAGGAAAAATAAGGGAAGAATGAAAAGATAAAGTGCAGGAGTTCCTGCTGTGGCACAGCAGGCTCCAGTCACTGCACAGGCAAGGGTTCGATCCCTGGCCCTGCACAGTGGGTTAAAGGATCTTATGTTGCTGAAGCCGAGGCTTAGGTTACAGCTGCGACTAGGATTACTCCCTGGCCTGGGAACTTCCATAAACTGCAGATACAGCCATTTAAGAAAAAAAAAAAAAAGAGCACGGAGGAATTTTAGGGCAGTAAAAATACTACTACTTATTCATTTTATTTTATTTATTTAAAGTCTGCATCTGGAATATATGTAGGTTCCAGGCCAGGGGGTCGAACTGAAGCTTCAGCTGCCGGACTGTGCCACAGGTATGCAGGGATCCAAGCGGCATCTGTGCCCTACACAGCAGCTTGCAACAATGCCTGGATCCTTAACCCACTGAGTGTGGCCAGGGATTGAAACTGAATCCTCACAGACACTGTGTCGGGCTTTTAGCCACTGAGACACAATGCAAACTCCCAAAAATACTCTTTATGATAATATAATCTTGGGTTCATGTCATTATACATTTCTCTAGTACAATGATAGGTATATATCATTACACATTTCTTGAAACCCATAGGTTGTACAACACCAAGAGTGAACCCTAATGTAAACTAGAGCCTTTGGGTGATAGTGACATCAATTGAATTGAAACATGTCCCACTCTGATGAATGCTGATGATAGGAGAGGAGGTTATGTGTGGATATAGGGGGTATATGGGAAACTTCTATACCCTCCTTTGATTTTGCTGTGAATCTAAAACTGCTATATAAAAATTTACCTTGTCTAAAAAAATAAGGAAATAAAGCATATCTGCATAGTAAAGCTGCCTATTCTTTAATAATGGAGAGTAAGTACAGAACAAAAAATTTGAATGGAATCTTAAATAAAATAATGCACTTCAAAAATAAAGTTTTTTTTTGTCTTTTTGCCTTATCTAGGGCCACACCCGCGGCATATGGAAGTTCCCAGGCTAGGGGTCTAACAGGAGCTGTAGCTGCTGGCCTTTGCCACAGCCACAGCCACAGCTCATGGCAATGCCAGATCCTTAATCCACTGAGCAAGGCCAGGGATCGAACCCGCAACCTCATGGATTCTAGTCGGATGCGTTAACCACTGAGCCATGACGGGAACTCCCAAAAATAAAATTCTAAATAGTAAATAATAAACCATTTAAATGTTGATCCTAGTGACATTACCACATTTTGCAATATTGTCATGATATTGAAAAATAACAACTGCAAGCAAATACGAAAGTTAAAAAATGCTATTACCAACTTAAGATGCACATTACCAACTTAAATATTTTTTCCTAAGGAAGAATTCATTCCAAGTTCCAAATAAAACAGATATTTCCAGAGATTATATTTCTATTTGACTTTCCAGTCACTCAAAGACCTTTTCCTGTCTTCTAAAGCATTTTATGTCATGCATCTGTGTAATGATCATTTTCCAGGTTGCAAAGTGTATGCAAAATTATGTTACTATGTACTACAAGGTCAGCCACTTGATAAAAGTCTATAACCTGCTCCATAATTTTGCTTATGGAATTGGGCTTTATGATTTCTGACCATGCCTTTATGCTCTGAAATAATCCTATTTTTCATTAGATCGAGTGAAATATATATAGTGATATGGTAAGATATATATATAATTATAAATATAATTAAAATGCAGACAGCAGCATAAATACGTCTCAGATTGGGCTCTGAGACTATCTTGCTGCCCTCCTTCTGTGAGAAGGGAAATGGCACCGGAAGGTGACATCTAGTTGTAATTCAAATGACACATGACATACTTTTTCAGACTCTTATAAACCTTAATCTCCTCACTTGGTTTCACTTATTTCATTCATATGCAAGATTTTCTAAAAATGACTCTAGTTTTAACTTAATTCTTTGCCCTCTGTTATATACTCCAACTTCCAAGTCTTCAGTATTTCAAAAGATAGTCTAAACCAATTAAAATGATCTTCATTTCGATACTCACTCATAACAACCATTAATACTTTTACAACACAATGAAACATAATATGGTGGACATATTTTCAGCTCATAGCTTCCAGGTCACATCGCGATGAAGTGAAGTTATAAAAAAATGGAGAAATACAGCAAATTTTTCTTTCAATAATTTCTTAAGCAACTTCAGTTATTTAGCATCAAGACACTAACATCCTTCACACATGCTTTTAGTGACACTACTTAGCAAGCTGCATTCATCTTGTCCCAGTTCCATTATATGAGAATAATTCATGGCTATTGTGCTTTTTTCACAATGACTAATTGATTCTGCTCTGTTCTAGCTAAAGAAGAATGCATTTACCTTTTTTTTTTAAGAAAACTGAGCAGAGTTTTTTCTAAACTTCAATATTTTTCCAAACACTAAGGAGATACAGTATTTGACATCCAAACTTTTCTACCACATTTTCCTAACTACACAAGCAATGAGAAAGAAAAAGGATTTTCCGTAACTAAAAGAAATCACCTTTTGTTCTATTTTTGTCTTTACTCTCAGTCTCCTGTCTAGTTTTCAGTAGGTGCCAATATAACAAAAAGCAACCCTCAGCTCAGAGAAGACTTTCAAATGATGCTCTTTCTATCGTCTTAAAATTAATCAATCCATCAAAATTATGTCCATGTCTTTACCTCCCCCAGACCAGGGCAATAATGACGTTTTACCTTTTAAGAAAAATATTTATCACTAGATTTTTTTGTTTAGAGATCTCTACTGATCCTTTCCTCTTTTAGAGAAAAAAAATCAAAAGTATCAAATTCAGTGTTTTTTAAACTACTGTTGATTGCATGTGGTGATAGAATCATGTACTTTAGCAAAAGCCATCCTTCAAGGAAAGCTTATTACAGCTTTAAAACCTGTATCATACAAGAAAAGATACTAAGTCATTTTCCTTCCTGTTCCAACTATATTTTCCTCCTATTTATTTGCCATTGGGATTTTTATTTTTAAATACATAAAAGGCACCACAAGCTGGGCATCCCACTCTCCTTGGCTCACTGACATGGAAACTTGCCTCAGGATAAAAGACAGGCTGTTGCTATGGTTATTATCTTACAGATGATTGGCAGAGACTTAATCTCAAGAATAGTTAGATAGTACAAACTAGAACTGCTACAAGAAGTTCACTTTAAAAGTTACAACTTTGTATTTAACAACTTGCCTTTCACCTATTTTCTACTTCTCAAGTTCTAAAGTACTCTGAAAATAAAGAAAATTACCCTAAGCATTTACGCTAAACACTTCTTGGCTCACCAGCATATATCCTAAGGGTTACTTTCT